>CANSZD010003254.1:0-277500 GCA_947648045.1 Beta corolliflora | reverse complement strand
GATTTTAATGTTTTAACATGCAACTACGATGTAGGTTGTAGAAGATATATCGTGACACGTCTTTAACATATACTCCCTCCGTCCCTAAATTAGAGTGCCCATTTCTTTTCGGCACAAGTATTAAGAAGAAATCATGTGGGGACTCCAGTTGTGTTAAATTATAGTTAAATATGAAGTTGGTACACTTTTTGGGCAATTGTTTATTAAGGAGAGAGAATGCGCCATATGGGAAAGTGCGTGATATTATAAAAGTTGAAAGTAAAATAATATTTTAATTGGTGGACCCATACTAAATAAGGAAATGGAAAATCTATTTGGGACAAACATGAATGGAAAAATGGGCACTCTATTTAGGGACGGAGGAAAGAGAAAAGATGTGGGTTCCGCATAATATAATGAGTCTGTACGATATAGAATGAATGCATTTAACGATATAATGGATTGTTAAGAAATGATGTAGTTTATGCATGATTTAGTATGTTTCAGGAATGATATAAATGAGTTTGTTCAATGATATATAATGGGTTTCTAAAATATATAATAAATTATTTAGAAATGATGTAGCTGCATTTATATATAGTATGTTTTCGAATGATATAAATGAGTTTGCTGACGATATAGTGGGTTTTACGAATAATATTATGGATTGTTCGTAAATATTACGTGCTTTGGCCCTACAGCACACTAATGTTAACGCGAACCGGCCCACGCAAAGTCAGATTGTCCCATATGACCCAAACTGATCCAAATTAACTATAATCGAAATAGACACGATTCAAAATTGATTAACTCGAAAATGAACCAACCCAAATTGACTCAAATATTATTGAGGCACACAAAAAATGTAACACAAATTTTATTTTTTCATTGATATTTTTCATTTATATATTGTACTAAATTGATTTTATAAATTTCATTATTTTTTTTGAAGGGAATATATTTCATTATTACTCATTTATAATTTATATCAAACCTATTATATTGTTGTTTTTTTTGATAATTTTAACTTATTATTTCTTTATTTTACTTTAATTTTTATCAACTAATATGCCTTTATTTAGTTTCAATTTTTTTATTAAATATTGTGTCAATCTAAAATTGACCGTACTCAATCTGACCTAAAAACCGTAAATTTGAACTTCATCCAAATACAAAGAGACTCCATCTAATTAGAACACTATAAACCTGAACTTTTAAACCGAATTCACCGGACCTAACCTAATCCAAACCCCAAAAATTTGACCGACAATATTCCTCACTTGAACGATCCAATTGTCACCTCTACGTACCGGAGCACATAATTTGCGCAATAGCCACCCCTAGTCCCCTACCCTACAATCTACATGGACAGGACTACTACCGAAAAACCGACGTTGAGTGATAGAGCAGTAGCAAGTAGCAAGTAGCAAACGGAGCCCACCGCCCTCGCCCTCGTCCTCGTCCTCGTCCTCGTCCTCCTCCTCCTCTCTGCCAGGTGCCGCTATTTCCATTTCTAAGCGTTTCTAGAAATCGTTTTTGCGTTGAATGTGGGCTTCGCAGAGGTTTATTCCTCTTCTTACTCCCCATCTCTCTTCCCACTCCAAAACCTTCCTCTTCCTCCCTTATTCTCCTCGTTTTCTCTCTCCTCTCAATCATCATCATCATCACCAACTCTTTTTCTCTCCTCCTCATTCTCTTCACTGCAGTGCTTCTGTCTCTGATCATAATTCAACCATGCCGCGTAAAAAGGTAATTGCTACTTCATCCTTTTTAGTTTTTCGAAATTATTTCTGAATGTTGATGTTTCGCTTAGTTCGACATATAGAATATTGAAACAAAAATAACGCTAAATTCTATTACGTCTAATAACCTCAAATGTAACAAAAATTGTTCAAAAAGTTCCTCTAAACAAAAATTTGACATAATCTATGTTTAGCAAATGCCGATGATAATTGACAAAAAAAATTGACTTAATCTATACTTTTTTAGTAGTTGCGGAAATTCGAAGAATAAAAGCTTGAAAATGCCTATGAATTTCAATTTCCTTACAAGTTTGATTGATTTTGTTTCTTGTAATTTGAAATTGCGAAGGGGAGGGGTGGTAATAGTAAGCAGGAAAAGTGGAAAGCGAAGTCGACTCCTAGTGAATCATCGTCAATGATGGAAGCTGTCATTGATGCTCACAATGGGTTAAGCATCAGAGAAGATGCTGAAGCTGCCGCCGCTGTGAATCAGAATGCAATATTACATGGACAAAGTTTGGCTTGGAAGCCTAAATCTCTTAGAACTTTGAATCTTTCAAGTGAGAAGAATAGTACTGCTTCTAGTACATTATTCAGTGGGAAAGTAGTGGAGAACTTCAGTGTTGACAAGAACACTTACTCCCATGCTCAAATAAGAGCTACCTTCTATCCGAAATTCGAGAATGAGAAGTCTGATCAGGAGGTATTCTTTTATCAGTCTTCCTTGTGAATGTTGTTTAAGTGGGCTGTAGCTTGTTACATAGTCCCTCCATTTTTGTTTTTTCTGTCCTTTCTATTTGGAACCTTTTCGAGAGAAAAATAAGTCAAAGTAGGAAGAACATATTGAAAAGGAGGGAGTAGTAAATTCATAAATTATTTATCTAAACATTTCTTATTTATCATGGTGATCTGGAGGGAGTAGTAAATTGTTTATCTAGCGAATGTGCGATGCACTGTTTGACAAAAATATTCTTTTGTTTGTATTTAGTTACTTTAGTAAGCAGCCAAGTTGTTAAGTTTTCCATATGTATGTAGTTGCTAACATGTTTATTATAATAATTTGAAATTTCAATATGTTCAATATCCATAGTTCCATACTATGCATATATAAAGACTTGAATAGAAGTCATGTAGGTCAAAATGATATAACAAAGGCGGTAAGTAAGTTTGAAATGTTTAGTAGTAATATTTGTAATTCAGAAATGTTCAATAGCAATATTTGTGATGAATACAATTATAGCAATATGTTATAGCTTATATGCACTATTCACATATCATAATGATATATTAGTTCTCTTTTTGATATCTATTATTGGTATTATTTTGGTTGTGGTTCTTCTCACTTCTTCAATGCTAGTTTTTTGAGAAACCTATTGTATTAATCTTACTCTAAGCTTTTATTTTGTTTATGTTAGTCTGAATGGCAATAACTTATTGAACTCCTGTCATGCAAGTAACTGCTTTCATGTCAAGCCTTGTATTCTTTTAGACACTTACCAGCCTCTTTATTTACACAATCTGCATCACTGTGTTCACTTTCCCTTTTATGGTCCGTTTGGTATGATGGAAAACATTTTCCATGGAAAATGGTTTTTTATGGAAAATATTTTTCGGTGAAAAATGCAAATGAATATTAGTTTTCCTTTGTTTGGTTTGATGGAGAACTATTAAGCTAAGAACGGGAAATTGGAGATGTTGGGAATGAGAGAGTGGAGGAAAATGGCTTTCCTTCAAATTTTGGAGGAATTTTTTTACAAAGGGATGGATAACTCTTTTCCACCTTAATTTTCCTTTTCAAATCTCTTGTCTAACCAAACAACGAATTATGGGGAAAATTGTTGTCTTGGAGAACATTTATCTCCAAAAAAACGGAGCCTCAGTGCAGCGGTGGACTTCCATTTCATGATAGATGTACCTGAGATTAGATTGCCTGTGTTGAATATGCTGTCTGCCTGGTTACTTCTTCTTCCTCATCAGGAACCTGTTTTTGTGCTTCCAGCTTCTGCGACTGATATTGAGTGGGGTCGAGAATTGGTTATTGCTTGTTTATGGACTGTTTTCTTTTTTTTTTTCTACGCTGACGTAAGAGCTTTTGCACAATTGTTACTAACTTGGAGAGAAGTTCTGCAAAAGTCTGCCTTACATTAACACATTTTTCTGTTTAAATTATCTCCCATTAGGTTCTTGTATGGTTATCTCTGTAGTCTATAAAAATGACTCTGTGACGTTCATTATGCTATGCTGTTGCACAAAAGCTATGTAGTTTGTCTTGTTGTGCGGTGATCCACAAACAGAAGGGTTTGCCAGGAGAGCTAGATATATAATCTAGTTCCTAGCAATTAAGAGAAGTTTGGAGACGCAAACCTGTACTAGAAAAGGCTTTAGAAATTCATTCTAATAGTTGAATTCGGATGACTGGAATTGCATTACCCCCAGTTTACTATTGTGGAGAAAATAAATTTAGCAAGGAATTATCCGTATGTTCAGCATTTGCAGATAACTTTATCTTGATACACATTTCATATATTGCTGTGCTTCTTAAGGCTTAATCTAGGTTCAGCCACCAAGGATTATGCATGACCTTCTAAGTTTGGTATCTTCTGTCATATAGAGGTTAATTTTTGTATCCAAGTATCAATGTGTGAAGTGAATTCATCTACATCTCATTGGGTTATAATTTCCATATTTTTGCAATATTCTTCTGTTTATGTCATCACTTATGCAAATCTATCTGTTCCAAAAAGTTGATAATGTTTTGGTAAAAGAAAAAGAAAAATTAGAGGAACATAATCTGCAACAACGCTTTGACTAAAATTTTCATCTTCTTTCTGTTTGCTATTATATAATTTCAAAAAGGAGAGGTTGACCAATATCTGGCAGTATCTGTACTGGTTTGCTGTAGACATCAGAAAATTTCCGTTCCTTGGAGTGCTTCATTGTGTGCATTATGTAAAATTATGTGAAATTATGTGAAAATATAGTGTGGTGGGTAGTCATGTAATGTGTGACTTGGCTTTCCGATTTCCACTGGTCATGTATCATGTGTTTGCTGCTTTACAGGCACAGTTTTAGCTAGTTGTTTCTTTCTTGTATTCAGATCAGAACAAGGATGATTGAAATGGTCTCCAACGGCCTTGCTGCCATGGAGGTAGGGGATGAATTTTCATTTTGTTTACTTGTCATTTTCTTTGCTTTTGATATCAATTATCCGGATGTGTACATTCAGGATGTTAGGGCTTATAATTTATTTTGCCGGTGATTATTCAATCAATGCAGGTATCCCTCAAACACTCCGGGTCTCTTTTTATGTACGCTGGGCATGAAGGGGGAGCATATGCAAAGAACAGCTTTGGGAATATGTATGGTCTTATTTCATTTTGTTGCTTCAATATATCCCCTTTTTTGACATATGAATTCTGATATTGTTCTTCTGTGCTGGTATTCTTTGAAGCAAATTTATTAATTCCCATTGGCTGCTGAGTGAAGGGCAAGCATTTTTGGGTCCCTGTCATAATCTATCATTGTTTCGATATAATTTTTCTTCTAGTTGTTGAGCTAGGCATGAGGGGAAGTATAAGTAAATAGTGTTTGAAACAACTACTTTTGGTTATGGAAACTAATGTGGAAGGTGCTGTGAGTTATACGTAATGTCAATCCAATCCGCTGGAAAATTTTCCGTTGCCTTTTTTTGTTTACAATATTCTGCTGCTACAGACAGCATGTGTTATTTTGGCACCAGTATTCCACTGACAACTTTGTGACTAATTTACGCAACGAAACGACCTTTGTTTTATTTTATTTTGCATTGTGGAGTCTTGGAGAAGAATCTTAAGAACTTCTTTTAGACAGAGAAGATCTTAGTAATTTAAAATAATACAAATTGTTGAGAAATTGGCGCATTGCTCGTCTTGGATGATCTAAGCTTTTTAATAATCTTGTGTTCTTAGTATTGCCAATAGTTCCATTTTAATTCCTGTCTGTGAGATTCTCTATGTCAGAATAGGTATGAGATCTTGTTCATTTTCTTAAATAATATTGAAGAGTTACAGCTGTCAGTCTTGAAGAATTTTAGCAACCACTTGTGCTTGAGATGGGACTGGCATTGTTTGTAATGTTATATCTTTGTTTGGAATAACTATATGCCTCAGTTGGCTGTTACAAGTTCCTAACACAAAGGTCTTTTACTGGTGCAGATACACTGCAGTCGGGGTCTTTGTTCTTGGAAGGATGTTTCGCGAGGCATGGGGTACTCAAGCGAGTAATAAGCAGGCAGAATTCAATGACTTTCTTGAGGTAAGCTTGTTAATTATCATTATTTGGTGAAGTCATGTTAAAAATAGTGCTTGTATGATGTTGGGAGTATTGTGAGGAAGAATATGTGTGCAGCACAAGGAGTTACTTAGTTGAGATGGAATGTTTAGTTATAGAGTAGTCTGAAGCTGGAACTTTGCAAATTTGTCTTCCGTCTTAGTTATTGTTTAAAGGAGCTGATGGTCTTATGACAAAGAGGCAAATAATCTTTGAATGAACGCACACTTGTATTTGTTGCCTTTGCAGTGCTTGTGTGTAATTGTCTGATCTTTTAACTGTTTTGCTCCTTCAGTTTTCTGAATAAAAAGGGAGTTATAGTGTCAGAGAAGAGAAGAGAAGAAGTGATCAGTAGTTTGTGACAATGTTTCGTGAACCCAAAAAAGTAGCCGAAAACACAAGAATGAGTTGTTAGTTATCTACGGGTTGCTTACTATGTATGGGTTGGGAGATATGCAATATTACTTCTTAACAGGTCCGCTTCAATGGTATCTGGCTTCATGACCTACCATAAGCCAAATACACAGCATGTATTTCGAAGTTAAGCGAAGGAATTTATGAAGACCGAATACTAGATTGGAGTATAAGAACAGGGGATTTTGTCATATCCGTATCACAATTTTGTCTACGAAATTAGTGACAGCGTGAAATTATCTTAATAATTGGCTGGAATAAGCACATGCAGAGTACTTCACAATTTATTTTCTTTAAAATTCTAGGGAGGTCTATTAGATTTAACTATCTAATGCTAACATTCATCAAAAAGATAATCTTGGAATTCTCCATTTGCAATATAACAAAAAAGAAGGGTTAAAAAATGGGAAAATGACCTAGTATGTGCAGGTGCCTAGTTTCGACTGGTGTCAAAACAAGGCCGCAGTGTATCGTCGCCCGTGTCGTAAAGGTTTTCAAATATACCGAACCGATATTACCCGCATCGTAAAGGTGTAAAAAAACCGCGTTTTAGGCAAGTTCTACTGTTCTAGAGATATCTCATGGTCTAAGCCGATATTTGGCGGTATGACAACCGCATCATCCCCGTTCCCGCATCACCGTGACCGTTACTGCGATCGTGACCGAAACCGCATTTTCGAACTATGCAGTCTCGCTAATATTTTGGTATATGGAAACTTGATAAGAAGTTTCTGCTTCGTGTTTCACAAAGGCAGATATCATTACTGACAATATTATGGGGATCATGAATTAAACGACGCTCATTACTTTGTGGAAACCTTAGGGGATTTTCAGCTTAACTTTGTTGTGCGTTCACAGAAGAGTAAATGAAAATGGTTGTGTAAAGAAATTCCAACTTTCCATTCAATTGTACAATACACGGCTAATTAAGATCCTAATGTTAGCATTTATAACTATCAGAAGCAAAGGCGTCCTTTTCGAATGTTAATGCGAAACTCATATTGTGAGAACGTGGTGGAAAGACGACGATAATCAGGTTTTCAATGCAATGTCTCTAAGAGAAATTCACCCTTGCACAGGCCTTGCTCCTTTTATTTTTTTTCTCTCCCCCCCCCCTTTTTTGGGGTGGGGGAGGTGTCTTAGTAAAAGAAAATGAAAACTCACCATTGTGACGATTGTTTTCTTTTAGGAACCAAGATATGTTGTTTTTGATCTTTTGAAATTGCTTTATGTTGAAATTCTTTTTGGAGATTTTGTAAGAAGGTTGTGTCCTGACGAGTTGGCAGCCCGTTCGGTAGCGAGCATGGGACTTCATTCATAAATTATCCCTAATTTCATATCCGATACCACCATGCTCTATTGCTAACAAAATGAGCCGATAATGTCCTATACTAAATGAAGATTATTAGATGTTGATGTTTGAATTTCCTACCATACCTAATTTTTAGATATGTTCAGACCTTATTTCCGTCCTGAACTCTGAGATATTCCAACCGAACCTAACAGGATTGAAACTAAGATTATCTTTGAAAACGTTAAAATCTGTGGACTTCTCCTTGACTTCACCAGTGAAAGCCAAAAGGCTCAATAAACTGAGTACTCTGCTGTAGCATGCTTTTCTGCCACTGGAAGATGTGCCATCCATCTAGTCTTTTGAATTGTGAGTTTGGTAGAAAGAAGCAATTGATAGAAGTCTCTATCTTTGTTGACATTATGATGATTGCCGTCATCTTGGTATGGCATCATCGTATCTAATGTTATGGTGGTTTTTGTTCTCTTCGTTTTTGCTTCTGATTTATTTTGTTTTTCTATTTAACTTTTGGATGCTTGCCTTTCTATTTAAAGACTTATTTTGAAGCTGGATTATGTGATATTTTGTTTCCAATCCCATGTCCTCTCAGAAAAATCGCATGTGCATATCAATGGAACTGGTAACAGCTGTCTTGGGTGATCATGGCCAGCGTCCTCGAGATGATTATGGTGGGATGCATACCCTTACTCTCATATTGAATAGCTGTTTTGGTTTTTTACTTTAGTATGCAGTATGCAGCCTTTGTATAGGATAGGAATATAGGATGCTTTCTTAGCGAAACTGCATTTATCTTATGTATTGGACTGTTTTTCTCCTTGGTCAAGGGACAAAAGAAGGAAATGAGCTCTGAGCCTGAGAGGGATGGTTTCCTTAAACTAACTAGTAAAAATGTTTTGTCTTGTCACTTGTGTATGGTCAATTGTTAATGTTAAACATCTAAACCAGTTCTTGGTTAGGCGTAAAAAAGAAGGAAATTAGAATTTGAACCAGTCCATGTGTCTTGTGTACAGCACCGTGATGTCAGTCCACTGTATTGCAGCACCCTGATGCTTGCCATCTTATGTTGCTTCTCCAGTTGTTGTGACCGCTGTTACGGAGTTGGGAATCGGTAAACCCAAGTTTTATTCTACTCCTGAAGTAATTGCTTTTTGTCGGAAATGGCGGCTGCCAACGAATCATGTTTGGCTGTTCTCTACAAGGTAATTAACAGTGTTACTACTGGTTGTCCGGTTAGTTACTCTCCATTATTGATGGTTCTTTGTTACTACTTTGTATGAGAGTTCCTGTCTCTGGATTTTGTGCTATGCTTAGTACTTTTCTTGCAACTTTTAGGAGGGAATTTAAAAGAAACACAAATTGGGAGGCAAGGGAAGGTGAGGGGAGGTGAAGGAAGTTCCTTGTTCGGATTATGACTAGCTTGGGCGGGGAAAGGGGAGGTGCCGTGGCGGTGGGTATTTATGTTCTCTCCCTCTTTAACAAAGCTAATCCTTCCAGAGCAGGGATTTATATCGCGGATATGGTAGCAATCTCGATAGTAGTTACCGAACCACTTCCACTAACAGCCTGGCTTGGCGGACGCCGCAGCTGTTTGCGGCGTAATATGCTCAAAAACCATTAATTATGGTGATGCCATTCAGTTTTTTTATCCTGTTTAAGAGTTGGATTTGAAGAGAATGCTGACATTGTTTATGACAATGACAGCCTTGCCTTGACTTTCTAAAATACACTATAGAGGCAGTTCTTGGACTGCCAGAGTAGTACTGAAGAGTAGTCAATTTCTTGATATGTACCTTTTATATAACAGGGTTTCTGCATAATTATAGGCCTCTACTTACTTAGCAATTAGTAGTTATCCTTGCTGTTGAATTCTTTCATCTTCCCGCTTTTGAGTATCTCTATATTTTCTCTCTTTCTTGATTTTTGTTTAGTTGGACTGTTGGAGTAACAAATGATCTCCTCTATTCAGTCTCTTTCCTTTTGCAAGACTTAGTGTTGGCCATTTGTGCTAGTTGGACTTGTGTGTTGCGTGGTGCACAAGTGAATAAGTGATTGTTTTACTATTTGTGTCAAGGTAGTTATTTGACATGTTATTCTTAGGCAGGACGAAGAGGCTTAATGAGTAGAGGGGAATGAATTCAGAGTATTACCTTCCTCTTAAAGACCAGATATCAAATAGAAATCAACTAAAATAACGTGTCATCCATATTCTGCTTTGGAGATCATTTTAGCTCTGTGGTGGTGTTTACTATTTCTTTGTTCCATACGTTTGTTTGCTTTGCCATGGCTTTGTGGTTGCTTCATGCTGGATAGTATGCTCTTTTTGCTATGTCTGTGAACTCAAGAGATGCTGTGTTGTTGCTGAGTCTGGATTTCTTTAATTGCTGAAGAAATTCCTGTAATTAGTAGTGGGTTGATTGATAGTTGATACATTATGTGATTTAATGTGAAATAGATTTGTATGGATGGTTATGTATACTGGTGCGGGCTGGAAATACTTTTTCTAAATTGTCTGTTGGATTTTGTCATCAGTCAGTTTAATATGCATTTTAAATATGCAAATTTGTCCTAACTTTAAGAAACTTTTTGGTGGATCATATACATTATTTTCGAACAGAATGTGCATCTTTTCTTTCAACAAAAGGTACCTTCCCCCCGAAAAAAAATTATGCACGTTCAGGCTTTGTTCTTTTGGACTGGAGTGAACTATTCTAAACTTAATTTGTGTGAATTGAACTGATCTTAATTTGTAACTTAATTTGACTGAACTCAACTAAACTTAACTTAATTTGACTGAACACAATTGAACATATATTTCATGAATTGAGTAATATTAATAAAAATGGAGAATAATATTTTTATTATCATTAGTAATCATAATGATAATAATTAATAATATTAATGACAATTAACTATATGAATGTATCAATAAAAATAATAATTATTCCATTACGTTAATTAATATTAATAATAATTACATTAATCAAATAATTATGTTAATAATAATAATATTAATAATGATATAATATGTATAATAATAATATTGTTATGAATTGAGTAATACTAATAATACAAGTAGGATACATTTTTTATTATCATTGATAATAATAATTTTAATGATAATAATAATGATAATAATAATGATAATAATAGTGATGATAATCATCATAATAATAATAATAATAATAATAATAATAATAATAATAATAATAATAATAATAATAATAATAATAATAATAATAATAATAATAACGGTGATAATAATAATAATAATAACGGTGATAATAATAATAATAATAATAATAATAATAATATTGATGATAATAGTAATTATAATAATAATAATAATAATTATATTGATGATGATGATAATAATGATAATAATCATAATTACTATTATCATCAATATTATTATTATTATTATTATTATTATTATTATCACCATTATTTTTATTATTATTATTATTATTATTATTACTATTATAATAATTATTATTATGATAATAATAATAATGATAATAATAATAATGATAATATTGATATTAATGATAATAACAATGATGATAATAATAATGATAATAATAATAATGATGATAATGATAATAAAAATAACAATAATAACAATAATAATAGTAACAATAATGATAATATTAATAATAATGATAATAATAATAACAATAATTATAAAGATAATAACAATAATAATGATAATAATAACAACAATAATGATAATAATAACAACAATAATAATAATAATAATAATAATAATAATAATAATAATAATAATAATAATAATAATAATAATAATAATAATAATAATAATAATAATAATAATAATAATAACAAAAATAATAATAACAATAACAAACGATAATAGCAACAATAACACAACAACATCAACAACGACGACAACAATAACAACAACAATAACAATAATAGTTCTGAACTTAACTTAACTGAATTGAACTAAATTTGTCTGAATTGAATTGAACTAAATTTGTCTGAACTAAAAATAATTTAACATAATTTGCCTGAAGTGAACTGATTTTCCATTAATTATGTTCATTCAAAAAATATGCACATATATTAGAAAAGCATATATATCCTCTTTTTAAGAAACTTTCTATCGGACATAACCCTATATACATATACATGTGTTTGTGTATGTGTATATGTATATGTAGACACACACGCAAACACATATAATCCATCTCTTTCTTTAAGTCTTTCTTGGTTTTCCCAATGGGGTTTTTAAAAAAGACCTTTTTAGATGGTATATTACCATATTTTGACATCAAAAAGCAAGATAGAAGTATCATAAAACAAGAGAGGAGTACCAAAAAGTAAGAAGTTCCAAAAGTAAGAGAGAAATTCTAAAAAGTAAGATAGAAATTGCAAAAAGTAGGTTTTCTTTGGTTTCTTCATACCTTCCTTATAGGAAAAGCATAAAGAAACCAAGAGAACTATATATATATGTGTGTGTGTAGCTATATTCTGATATCATTATTCATGATGATGTGTATCTACATTCTGCAGGAAGTCAGTGACATCATTTTTTGCAGCATTTGATGCTTTATGTGAAGAAGGAACAACAACGCCTGTATGCAAGGCATTGGACGAAATAGCAGATATCTCTATACCAGGTTTTCATATACTGCTCATCTTTTGGTATAGAAGAATAATAAAGATAATTTTAATCAAGAGTAAGAAAGTGATTAGGTTATAACTAGGTTGTGGTTGTCTCATTTTTTGCCTTGCCCCGAAGGCTTCAGTTTTCAAAATTAGTTTTCTTTAGCATTCTTCTTACGGAAGCGTAACATACAAGGCTATTCACTTGGTGTGCTTGTGGGATGGATGCAGTTGTCTTCTTAGTACCCTCTCATTGATTTCATGCCTTGGGCTTTTTGAAGATAATTATTATCTAATGTGTAATGTTATTGGCATGAAGTTTTGAAACATAAGTTTGTGAGGGAACTTCTCTCTTTTTATTGTACCTTGTCACATTTATTCTAGGTTCATCTTTCGGGAATCGAGTGAAAATTCTAATAACTATGTATCGGGTGAATCTCAGGATAGATTTTGATATATATTCTTTAGCTTTCAAATAGCTACTGAGAAAGAAGAGTGTAAAACAAGCAACGTGTGAACTACTGTAGAAGCGGTTGCTCGTATGGATATAAAGTCTTATAGGTTATCCTAGTTGATAGAAGTTCATTATATAAATTTTAGGATCAACTATGCCTTAAACAGAAACTCTTAGAGATCCTAGTTTATGGTGTTTTTGTTCAGGGGTTTTCAAGGAAAGGAAAGGGAATCATGGACCTCATTTTCCTTCGTGAGTGTTTGGTTCTTGTTTTTTCGCAATTCCCTTTTCTCATTTATCCTCTTTGCTTTACTCCTAAACCCTCTGTATGTTTCCCTAGGCCACCCAGATTTATGTTCCCCAATTTAGGGGTTTTGACACCTCAACCCATTACCACCAACCTTTTACCAGTAATGCCATACGCCCGTCCAGGTGATAAATGATTATGTGATCACCATATCACCACCTGTGCTGCAATCACTGTGCATATATCTTTAGCATTGAAAATTGGCACCAAGGGCTAGACTGATGACTGATCCACTCGTTCCTCCAATTTAAAAGCCAAAGTATCTGCTGCCAGTGCCCTCACTGCTTATTAATGGTCAAATCTGCCAATCGTTTCTCCCTCTGGTCAAAGCTCACACCATCTTAGTTTCAAAAAGCGCGCTTGCCTAGGCGCGGGGCGAGTCCAAGCGCTAATAAAAACGCATATGAGAAGTCCGGCGCAGTGACGCACTGCAGGCGCTCCAAGGCGCGCGCCTTAGGCCGCCTTTGGCGAGGCGCCAGGTGTAATGCCTTGGTCACTTTATGTAGAAACGTCCTGGCCACCGCTGTTTGTTTTTCTTCGGATGTGACAACTAGGGGGGATAATGAGCCTGATCTGTTCGCGAACAGTTTGGGATCGGCTCGGTCAAAACTCGGCTCGTGGTGGCTCGGCTCGGATTCAGACTCGGCACGAGACTTTAACGAGCCGAGCTGCACTAGGCAAAGCTCGGCTCGAAAGCTCGTGAACAGGCTCGAAAGCTCGTGAACAGGCTCGAAAGCTCGTGAACAGGCTCGATTATACTTTTATATAGAAAAATAATATATTTATATATACACATAAATATATCGGTTTTTTCACCATATACCCTGACAAATGTTTTTTTGCACCATATACCCTTTCAACTTTTGAAATTCACCATATACCCCCCACTTTTGAAAAAATACATCCACTTACCCTTAATGACTAACGGAGTTAAACTCCGTTAGTCATTAACCCCTAATCCCCCTCTAACCCTAATTAACTAACCTAAATCTACCCTTAATCCTAACCCTAACCCTAACCCTAACCCTAACCCTAATCTAATACACTAACCCTAACCCTAACTACCTCTCTCCCACCCCTTACCCCTGCACCACCACCCCCTCACCACCACCACCACCCCCTCCCCTTCCCAGTTGACCCTTCCCCCTCCCCTTCCCCGCGACCCCCTCCCTCCCCTTCCCCGCTGCGCGAATCCCCCTCCCTCCCCTTCCTTGCTGCGCGAACCCCCCCCCCCCCTTCCCCTCTTGCGCGAACCCACCCTACCCACTGCGGTCGTGCGATTAAATCCAATTTCTTCTTCTTCTTCGATTGTTCGAGTTTGTTTCAAGAATTTACGCAAATTTTCTTCGATTGTTTGAGTTTGTTTCAAGAATTTACGGGGAGGTGGGTTCGATTGTTCGATCTGCAAGTAGGGAAGGGAGGGGGTTAGCGCAGCAGGGGAGGGAGGGAGAGGTGGGTTCGCGCGATAGGGGAAGGGGAGGGGAGGTGGGGAAGGGGAGGGGAGGGGGTCAGCGGGGGAAGGGGAGGGGGTGGTGGTGGCTGTGACGGGGGTGGTGGTGAGGGGGTGGTGGTGTAGTGGGGTAAGGGGGTGGGGGAGGGTGGTTAGGGTTAAGGCCCAAGTTAGTGTATTAGATTAGGGTTAGGGTTAGGGTTAGGGTTAGGATTAGGGTTTGATTTAAGTTAGTTAATTAGGGTTAGGGGAGGATTAAGGCCTAATGACTAACGGAAGTCTAACACCGTTAGTCAAAAGGGTAAGTCGATGTATTTTTTGAAAGGTGGGGGGTATATGGCATAGTTCGAAAATGCGGTTTCGGTAACGGTAGCGGAAACGGTATCGGTTTCGCTAGTACGGAACGGATGCGTTTATTGCGGACCGCGTCGCGGTTGTCGCGGCCGAATTTGGTTTTCTAGTGTTTTTAAATGTTTTTTAATAAATTTTTTTGGTTCCCCTATATTATTATGATAGTATAACAATAAATTGTAACTTTTTAAACGGATGCGTTTATCGCGGACCGCGTCGCGGTTGTCGCGGCCGAATTTGGTTTTCTAGTGTTTTTAGATGTTTTTTAATAAATTTTTTTGGTTCCCCTATATTATTATGATTGTATAACAATAAATTGTAACTTTTTAAAAATTTATTCTAATATTTACTACTTATATGAAGATTACCATACTATGTCAAATACATATAATTCTAGCAATACTAAGGCTATGATAAAAACTAGGAAACTAAAACAAAAAAAGAGCAGTAGATAGAGGAAGGGGTAATGGCTCATACTTGGTGATGGAGCATGAACATGCGTGGCAGCAACAATCTGGCGTGGCAGCAAGGCGTGGTGGCGTGGCAGCAAGGCGTGGTGAGGCTGTGTGGCAGCAAGGTGGTGGCGTGGCTGTGTGGCAGCAAGGTGGTGGCGTGGATGTGTGGCAGCAAGGTGGTGGCGTGCAAAAGAAATGGCGTGGTGGTAATGTGATATTGTGGTAATAAGACAGAGAAAAAGATGGTATGAGACTAAGAGAGAGAGAGAGAGAGAGAAAATCAGTAAACTATGCCTCCTAAGTCCTAAATTGTGGCGGGAAGAGTAAATGGGTTGGCGCCTAATAATTGTTGTGGCAGGAAAGATGAGTAATGTTGGGTTGGCGACTAATTATTCCCAAAATTTAATGGTTGGTTGAAAGTTATTTGATTTAATAAATTTTAATTGGTTTTATACATTTGGTTCTAGGAATATTACGGCCTAATATTTTTTGAAAATGTGGTTATATGAATTACTATGTATTAAGCATGAGTAACTAATTAAATAACATAGCTAGAATTGCTAATATAATGTTTGAAAAATTAGATAGTTTGATACTTCTTAAAATATACGAAAAAAAGTTTAAACAATTATTACAAGTTTGTCTACCAACGATACTTCTAAAAATATTCACTTAAACTTAATACCAAAAAGAGTGGCGTGGAAGATCTTGTTGAGCATGTTCATCATTGTAATTCCTTCCATGATCCCCGAAAACGTATGAACCCGCACCATCGGTCCATGATGGATCGTTATGACCCGAACTAGTACTAGTACCACTATAATAAGTGGGCTGATGATAGTGCACACCCCCATAGTTAAGGGTGCCATGGTTGTAAATTGTAGTACCATGATTATCTTCATTGTGAGGGTTCGAGTATGGTATTTCCGAGTAAGATCCTATATTAGGTTCTCCGTAACCATACTCTTGGGGATTTGCATATGATGATCCTGCTTCAAAGACGGTTGTCGAAAATCCATTCCATGATCCTTCACTATCTAATGGTTCAATTGAAGGCTCTCGTTCCCTTGTACGTCTTTGAAACGTTTGACCATAACTTTTAGGTTGTGGAAAGTTTTGTGGTTGGTGTAAGGGTTGCGACTGCTCATTTGACCGTCTAGATGAATAAGATGAGCCATATGCATTTCCGTATCCATCATTACCATCATCATCATCATCATCATCACTTGGTGGAGTTAAAGCGGATGCACCATCTTCAGTACTTTGTTTGTCTGGTGTTGGACTCCAATTGAGTACCAATTTCAGTAGTATCATCATCTAGACGACCATCATTACCATCCTCATCATCATCCAAATCATCTAACCAATTGAGATCATCTCCATCAAATACCGGAGCTTCTGCTTCCTCCAGCCATTCATTCAATGGATCATCTTGATCAAATATGTAATCCAAATTGATTGGATCATAGCTCGCATTGATATCACTGTTGCCACGCCTCTTCAAGTGTCTCAACTTTAACTTCATGTTGTACCGAAGGTAGATAATCATGTTGAACCTTTTGTATTTCAATCTATTTCTAGTTTTAGTGTGAACAAGGCTCCACATGCTCCAGTTTCGTTCACAATTTGATGATGAAGTAGTTTGACTCAAAACTCTAACAGCGATCCGCCGAAGTTCTGGGGCACTTTCACCATAAGTTATCCACCACATGGCTGCATTGTTTACCAAATGTTAGGATAATATGTTTCTTTTTAGTGTTTCACTAAATTGCTTAGATATGAATGCATTAAAGAATACATAGCCGGATCCATGTAAGTTATTGCCTTTTGAGCTGAGGTTGACCCAAACTTTCCATCTTATCACGATACATGTAGATCTATAATTTTGCAAATGTTAATATATATGTGTTAATAATAGTAACTTAAGTATATTGATCCATACTTACTTGTTGGAGTGCCCTCACTTCAGATTCAAGGTCTCGCTCTTCATCACTTCCGATGTTATAAGCATTATTTCCATACATAAATTGGGGATTGAGGTAACACCCTTGTAAATGGAAAATAATGCATCACAATTCACTATTAGTTGAAGATTGTTAATAGTTAAAAATTAACCACCAACAAAGATATTATTATGTATTATTACCTGCCGCATGTAGATCCGTGTGAAGCTGAAAGTTCCATCTCTTATCTATCATCTTCCACCAATTCCTATAATATGGACAATCTCTTTTGATGGCTAACTTGCATCGTTCCATAGCCTCATATATGAATCCCATTGTTGGTTGTACATCTCCATCAACAAGTCTCAACACTTTGACGATAGACTCTTATAACTTTAGGATTTCATCTGCTTTCTTCCAAAATCTAGCTACTGAAGTTAAGGATTTTTAGATAAGAGTTCACGAACTTCAGTAGCTAATGTGTCAGTCATTTGTCCATATCTTGTTGCAAGCCACTCAGAAGAGTCAAACATATTTTGTAATTCAGTCGTATGCCTTACAACACTCTCCAGCATGATGAATTGTGTAGCAAACCGTGTGATACCAGGTCGAATAAGATCTTTCTTTTTCGTGAATTTCTTCATGTACCAAATTGCCCATTTATAGTGGTAGATGAATTGAGAGACTTTTCTAGCTTTCTCTATAACAGGTCTCACCGAGTTTTTCTTCCCTATTTCTTCCAAAAGTAGATCTAAACAATGAGCTGCACAAGCCGTCCAATATATATGCGGGAAAGTATCCATTATTTTTTTCCCGGCGGCCTTTACAGCAGCTTCATTGTCCGTTACTATTTGGACAACTTTGTCTTCTCCTACCTCTTCGACCACCTTTTTCATGAGTTTAAAGTAGTAGTCCGAGTCCCTACACAACACGTCTGTTGCATCGATAGACTTGTGGAAGACGGTGCCACGAACCGAGTATATAAGGAAGTTAATAATGTGCATATTAGTTGGACCTGACCAACCATCACACATTATGGTCACACCCCTTTCATTCCAAACCGGCTCAAATGATTTGATGTAGTCCTTCATTTCTCTACATCCTTCCGGCAGATAAACCTTACATTGAATAATATTTATATTATTGATCTTATATAAAATCTGTTACGATAAATGAAATGAATACTTTCATATTAAAAAGTATAATACCTCATCAATATCATATGCCGAAGGAGCTCGGGTGTTTGGATTTTGTCTTATAGTCTCCATAAGTGGATTAGTATATGAAGACTCAATTGCTCGAAATGGAAGATTAGTATCAATCATCCAATTCCCAAAGGCTTTTATTATTGATTGCTTTGCCTTCTTGAGAATATTAGTACTAATCTTTGTCTGTTTTTTCTTTTGACAATCCTTTTCCAATTCCACCTCACGTGCTCTTAATCTTGCGGCTGGTGTTGATGCCGGTTCAAATCACACATTTCTTCCCCTTGTAGCGCCAAAATCTCGTACCGATGCAGATCGATACATTGGGGCTTGCATACTACTACTCCCTTCTCCATATATTCCACTCCTACTACGATTAAATGCTGGTTGGTGATATTCAAACTCATGTTGAGTTCTACTTTGTCGCATAGCATATTGCAATTCAAGATCTTCATCATCATCATCATCATCACCACCACCATGCATTGATTTTGTAGTTTCTTCTTCTAACTCCCTCTCTATCCGTTGTTTTTCTTTCTTTTTATCCTTGTTACCCATTAACAGTGCCATCATATCTCTTTTTACATCTGCCGAAACATTTTCACACGAAGAAACATCACCTTTTTTGTGAGCCAAGTGTTGCTTTAACCTTGTTATGCCCCCATTGATTGTTTTTCCACAAAAATTGCAAGTTATTTTACGTTTATTACCATCAATTGCTTGGCCAAATCTCCATCCAACATCATCATCTCGTGGTGCCATTTAGTCGAAGTTCTGGAGAATGATAAGTTTGACGTGATATGAAATATTTCAGCCTTTATTTATTATAATTAAATCATATTATGATAGTAATTTAAGACAATAAATCCATAATTGTATAAGTTATTTATAACATTATCCCATAAATAATTAATGTTTAACATTATCCCATAACTAATAGTTTTGTTTATTAGTATTATTTTTCATTTAGTTTTTAAGAATGTAGATTTAATATAAAGAACTAAAAATAAACTTATTAGTACTAAGTAATTTTAAAAATTATGTAGACTAATTAAATTATTTGATTCAATATATAATTTAATATTAGCATATGAGCCTAAAAATATAAACATAGTACTACTATAATTAGTAAGGGTCTTTTGAGTCAAATAATAACTTATGCATTGATAATTCTTCTACTATATATTTATTAATATATAATTAAATTAAGTAGCATGAGGTCCACTAATTATTAAACTAAGGGCCAAATCATCCTACTAAATATTTAATCTCTTTTATAAAGATGGTGAGTAAGGCCCAAATAATATTTAATCTCTTTAAGCATAAAAAAAGCTAATACTAATATTTAATCTTCAAATTACAAAATACAACCCAAACAATCCAAATTAATATTTAAACAAGGCCCAAATCTTATTAATACAAATTACTAAAATAAACAAGCCCAAAGTCCTAAACAAGCCCAAAGTACAAGTATGGGCAACATTACTAAAATATGAAGCATGTTTTGCATTATGTAAAAAAAAAAAAATTAAAATAAAAAATTACAACCTCACCCCCAATTCTCACGCATGCTTTACTGAATTCATTTTCTCCTCTCAAACACTCACTCATCCTCACCCCAATTCTCACGCGTCTCTCTCTCTCCTCTAGTCCTCTTTCTCTCTCTTTGCAATACCTCCATTAAAGCTTAAGTTAAGCTTACAAATTTCTACTACGACAAATTTTTCTGAAGTCTTACCTTATGGGGATGTCGAATTTTCACCTTCACGCAATTGGAACTCCATGTCTCCACCTCAGGGCTCAATCCTCAAGATCTTCGAAATTCGCCTCTTCTTCAATTATTTCTGAGATCTGGTAGGTAAGTAATTCTTTTTTTTGTGTAGTTTGTTTTGCTTGAACTTGCTATGCTTGTGGGTCAATTTATCATGTATTCCTTTTGTCTTCTTCTTCTCTCTACCTCTGCTTTTTTGTTAGTAGTCTATGGTAGGGAGTGGGGAGTGGGGTAAGGGGACTTGGGGAGGGAATCTCTGCAAAGTGCAAACTTACAAGTCCTGAACTTCTGAAAAGTCGCTTATTGACACGGGAAATGCGGGCGAAACGGGCGCGTCACGGTCGGTTCGGCCGATATCTCGCCGTTTTGAAATCCTCCGTTATGAACCGCTAAGTTTCAGTTCGCCAAAGTTGAAATCCGTTACAACTCGGGCGCACCGAAACGTAACGGCCGCATTTTTGAACTATATGGTGAATTTCAAAAGTTGAAAGGTTATGGTGCAAAAAAATTTGTCAGGGGTATATGGTGAAATTACCGTAAATATATTAACCTAGATATCACACAATAATAAGTTAATAGTTTCATTGTCTAAATGAAAACCTATAAATCTCAAATATTAAAAAAGGAAAAACAAAGAGAACATGTAAAAACTAGGGGTTATAAAGAGTCAAGCCTTCGTGAACAGTTCGAGCTCGGCTCGTTTAACTTGGGTTAAAGCTCGGCTCGAACAAAGTTCGAGCTTGTTAAACTTCGAGCTCGGCTCGAGCTCGAATAAACTTAAACGAACACAAGCCGAGCATACCACAGTTCGGGCTCGGCTCGACCGATAAGCAGCCTAGTAGGGGTGTTCGCGGTTTGGGTTGGTGCGGTTTGGGATGTAACCCAACCCAAACAACAAATATACGGTTTGACATTTTCCCAACCCAAACCGCACCGCACTTTTGCCCAAACCAACCCAAACCGAACCGCGCAAAACGGTTTGGTGCGGTTTGGTTTGCGGTTTAACCATTTTTTCCTCCGCGACATTAATTTTGTAATCTAAGAGTAAAAAAATTTGTTAATAAATATAAGGAGTCCAAATAAATATGAAGTTGACTTCATAATTAAACATAAATAACAATCTATCAACTTCTTTTTTCAGTTGTATACTTGTATGCCACCTTGTCAAGTGTATTTTAAAAAACCAAATAGATAAAAATTTTTTTTAAAAAAAGAATCATATGGTGGTTTACGGTGCGGTTTCGGTTTACAAAAATTAAAACCCAACCCAAACCGCAAACCGCGGTTTGCTTGAAATCATAACCCAAACCGCAATTTTGAAACCGCAAACCAACCCAAACCGCGAAAAAACGGTTTGGGTTGCGGTTTGGTGCGGTCCAGACCGCACTCTGAACAGCCCAGTGGCAACTACCCTTGCTTCTTTTTCTTTCTTTGATGTTGTGTTTTCTTTGGCCTATTTTTGGTTCTCTCTCTATGGGTGATAGGCTGTCGTACACCTGTAAAAAATAATTCCTAGCAAACCTCCTAAAAATATACTCCCTCCGTCCCAAAAAGATCTGAACACTTGTTGGGACACGTAGTTTAAGGTGATAAGTTGTGGTGTGGTTATCAAATGTTATTTTATTTAAAAAGTAGATGTAATAGGAGTTGGTGGGGTATTTTTTATTAGAGGAGAGAGAAAGTTGGGTAACTTTTTATTGATAAAAGGTAGAGTGTGGGCCAAAGATGTATAAAAGAGATAATATATTAATGGTGGGACCATGCCAAGAATGGAAGTGTTCAAACTAATTTGGGACAAACATAAAAGGAAAGTGTTCAGACTATTCTGGGACGTAGGTAGTAGTAGGGTAAGTGAGGTCGTATCCACAAGGAGATGGTTATTTTTTGATTAAGCTTTCAAGTTTGGAAAAAATTCATGAAATGCCCCTGCCGTTAAGTTTCCGTCAACTTCGTTAGGTTTCCGTCCAAATCATGCATATTAACTCTAATTAACCCTAATTAAACTCTAATTAACCCTAATTTACTCTAATTAATCCTAAAAACACTAACTAACCCTAACCCAACCCCAGCCCCACCAATCCCCCCACCACCCCCCCACCCAACCCCAACCCCACCCACCCCCCACCCAACCCCAACCCCCACCCCACCCAACCCCACCCAACCCCACCCAACCCAACCCCAACCCCACCACCCCCCCCACCCAACCCCAACCCCAACCCCACCCCCCCTCCCCCCGCAGCCGACCACGCAGGTTCCCCCTCCCCCTCTCAGCCCCCAACGCAGCCCCCCTCCCCCTCCCCTCGACCTCCCTCGCGTCTCCCCCTCCCTCCACCCGTGAACTCCCCACCCCTCCACCACCCCTCCCTCCACCTCGCGAACTCCCCCACCTCTCCCCCACCCCTCCCCTCCACCTGCGAACTCCTCCACCTCTCCCTCAACCTGCGAACTCCACCACCCCTCCCTCAACCTCGCGAACTCCCCACCCCTCCACCACCCCTCCCCTCCACCTGCGAACTCCCCACCTCTCCCCACCCCCCCTCCACCTGCGAACTCCCCACCTCTCCCCCACCCCCTCCCCACCTGCGAACTCCTCCACCCCTCCCTCAACCTGCGAACTCCACCACCCCTCCCTCAACCTGCGAACTCCCCACCTCTCCCCCACCCCTCCCTCCACTCCGCGAACTCCCCCACCCCTCCCTCAACCCGCGAACTCCCCCACCTCCCCTTAACCCGCGAACTCCCCCACCCCTCCCTCGACCTCGCGAACTCCCCCCCCCTCCCTCAACCTCTAACTCCCCACCCCTCCACCACCCCCTCCGTCCCCCTGCGAACTCCCCGCCCCTCCACCACCCCCGCGCGAAACTCTTTTCCTTGAAGCCGGTTCTAAAATTTGAAGAATTTGGAGCAAAGTTAGCACATTTTGCTCTTCCAAAATCATGGCATGTCACAGAAATTCAAGGTTTGTCTACAATGCTCTAAAACCCAGCTTCAATTCTACGTTGGTAAAACTTCGATTCATTCCAACTCTTGTTCTTTGTTTTACAATCACTATAAGTGTTCTCGGGTTAATTGGGTCTCCTTCAATTTCTTCAAAATGTGGGTATTTCATGATTTGTGGCGGGTGGAGGGTATTTTCTTTGTGATGACTGTATGATGGGAAAATATTGACTGCTACACACCCTGCTAGTGTGAGAGCTACACACCGGGCATCTGCTGTTTAGTTCTTAGCTCAAGTTCAAATGATGGAGGAAGCCGGTGGTTGCCGCAGAGAGTGGGGAAGGGTTTCCAGTGGCGTGGGTGGGTGGGGGTGGGGGGTGGGTTTGGGGAGGTGTGGTTTCCAGTGTCACCAGGTGGGTGGGTGGGTGGGTGGTGGTGGGGGGGGGGGGGGAGGAGGGAGAAAGTAGTTGGAAACTTATCAAACCTAAGGGGTATTTGGTGAATTAAGAATGTGACGGAAACTTAACGGTAGGGGCATTTCAGGATTTTTTCCAAACCTCAGGGGTACCTGGTGAATATTTGAAAACGCGGGGGTACCAGGCGAATATTAAGAAACCTCAGGGGTACCTGGTGAAAAATCCGTTTATCATCTAACCTAAAAATAAGTAAAAGAAAAGATATAAGAAAATAAACTAATACAAAGAAGCTAGATGATTGGTCGATGATGAATATTGATGATGCGCCACGACCAAGGATAAAACGTACAACCAAGGGCAAACTCCCGAGTCACGACCTTCGAAAGGAGCCAGGCAGCAACACAATCGAAGTCAAGGAGAAACAACCCATTGGGCGCTGGTCGTGTGACAGCTTCGCTGGGTCATCTTCCGAAGGCTGTATCTCGAGCTCTAGGCATCATTTATGGGCGTGTGACCTATCGTTGCCAAGATCTTTAAGTCTAGTTTCCAACGCAATTTGAATCTCTTAAATCCGCTTTGGAAAACTCAAGTTATCATCAAAAGAGTGAACATGTGCCGCTTCTTATCACTTCGGAACTAATGAATTTCTTCGTTTTCAACTCAAATTCACTCTTGAAAGATATGTCACGATACTCATGAAAGCTACTTCACTTAATATGATTATTAGGCTCAAGAAAAACATCCATGAGCATATATTCATCGATTAAGAACCGCAATTCATCAACTTCCACTGCAAGAATTATCCAATTCATCCAAAATTGCTTCGAATGCGTCCAAATAGCTATGAAACTACCTGAAAGTCTGAAACATTAAGAAAAGCACAAACGAAGCATAATAGAGCACAAAATAGATAATTTATGCTAATGACACCTAAAATGCAACTATATGGACTCAAATGCTATAACCATGCAACCTAAATATGCTTAAAAACTCTATATAAAAATGATTTATCAATGGGTAGGTGAGAAAGAAATCATGTGTTTATAATTAGAGATGATAACTTCTTTTACTTACCCTCTGCCCAACCCACTGTTGAGGTAAATCAAATATGGCCTTTGCTTTTACGGTTTACCCCTTCAGTGGTGAGCTGTCATTTTCTGAACTCTTTCTGTTTTATTGAGTTGTATTTTTTTAACATCCTGGCCCTTTTGTTTTGGCCCACAATCGTTCAGACGTTCACTCACAAAACCCTCACCTTCTTCACCGCTTCACCGCCTCACGCCCTCACCCTCACCTGGGCCACCGCCTCACGCCCTCACCTTCACTGTCTCCACCGCCCGATCGGCGACCGGCGAGCCCACGTCCACCGGCCACCGCGAAGTCGATCGTCGGCTCGTCGCACCACGAACCACGGTCTACCACTCTACCCCACTGCTGTAAGTTAGCTCTTCTTCTTTTAGAGTTTTCGCCTTTTCGGTAGTTGAATTAATCAAACAAATTAGTCTTCTTTTCTCCTTCTTTTTAGTTTTTATGTTAATTTTGCTTTGTTTAATTATGTTTTTAGTGTTAGTATTTTCATGGATTAGTTTTTTGTATGTTTTTGCCTTTTTGGTAGTTTATTTGTTAACTTGTTGCGGTAATTTACTGTGAAAACTGGGCATGGAACTTGTGTATAATATGTAAATCCAGCTTTAAAAAAAAAAAAAAAAAAAAAGGAAAAGGAAACCTGGTACCACGTGACCCGACCCGGAAAACCGGGTACCCGATAACCGGGTACCCGGTTTTCCCGGGTCGGGTCATGGGCCGGCTTTTCAAGTACCCGGATATGCGGGTACCCGCATATTCGGGTACCCGAAAAGCCGGGTACCCGGTTATGAACACCCCTAGTTGAAGGTATCTGTTGCGTACCCATAAAACCGCAACCGTTTCTGCAACCGTGACCGAAACCGTATTTTCGAACCGTACTTCATACTCACACACACGTGGACGCATAAACACACGGTCACACACACAAATATCCTTCCTTATTTCGCAATCTCTACAATATGATCTTCCCGATATGCCATTGGTTTAAATTATATGATATTCTGAAATAATATACCCATCACACCTAATTATGACTTGAATAAAATTGAGTGCCCACACCTTGTTGCTATTCGTTAAAGAATTGTTCTCTCTAAAATTAATCTCACCCCGATGTAATTGATTTAACACATATCTCTCTCCTAAAGTATTCACTCTCTCTTCTAAAATTAATCCCACCCCAATCTAAGCTTCTATATCCTTGTCATATGGATGCATTTGGTTGCTTTTTGAAGATCGTAGTGGCTATATTGAGATGGTTCTTGCTGTTTAGTTATATCGAGATGCATTTGATTTGAGTGTTTGGTTTCCCCACAATATTTTCATGTGATCTGATATTTTACCCATATCTTTTATGGTACTAAAGCTTAGATTACAAAAATCTTCTCTCTCCTCTATATTATTCAATTAGATCAGATGTTGGGTCCCAGGTTCCTTTCCAAATAATTCCTTGAATCTTGTGCCAATCTTAGATGATACAGTTATAAAAAAAGGAGAGTATGTAGGTATTTGGGTCAATAGTACGAGCAAGTCGTTTTGGGTTTGGGTCAATTTATTTGTGAAAAATCAATCAATACAAGCTATGTTATTGTTTGGGTTGGAATGTTGGATCAGGTCACATCTCGAATTGGATCAATATCGGGTTATGTGATGTTGCAAACAATTTGGGTCTGGGCTAAGAGAATTATTCTTCTTATGCTCTGTGAATATCCATAGTTTGATATACTATTTTATAGTTCTAGCAGTTGTGGAATTCTTGTGCTGGGGTTTCTTCCCGTGAGTACAGTTATTGTGCTGTCTCTAGCCAGGTGTAGAATAACTTTTGTGCTCTCTCCTGTTTAGCCTCTTCTTGACTGTCGATGCTTTTTTGGTCTACTTATGTTTGTTAAGCTCAGTGACATTATGCTCATTTATTATGGCAATATCCATCTCTGTGCTCGAATGTCCTGCACAGAGCACCCCTAGGGGGTCCTTTGTAGCAAACCACTTTTGTGATTGAAAAGCAGCTAGGGATCTGAAAAGTAATTTTATACTTCAATGTTCTGATGCATCAACTTCAACTAATGAGTGAGCATAGGAAATATGTTCCTTGCATGCAGTTTACACATCTGTGTAATATGGTTTCTCATTCATAGCGCCAAACTGCCAATCTTGCTGAGTTGGAGGAAACAAAAATGTAGGTCCCAGTTTGACAAATGCTCCCGTACAGGAACTGAATCCAAGTAGCACTAGTGAAACTTCATAACAGAAACCCATGGCTTAAGATTGTTCTAGACAGTCTCACAGTCATAGTGCCCCTTCATGTTGCTACTCATCATTCACTGGCTCAAAAATTTAGATGTAATTTGGGTACATCACATATTCTAACTTAGAGTCCACTAATTTCTTCACTACTGCAAATGTTTATAGCCAAGAATATCCTCTTAGTATATAGATGTACTCTCAAAATCCTATGTGGGGCTCGCATCAGTGGAGCTAAATTTCAAAATTTTATTCAACTTGAGGAATATGCTCCAGCCTATGGCCGTTGTTAGGAAAGCCTTTACCGGAACAGGTTCACAATAATGGTGGTTTTCCGGTATCACTCTTGCATCTGGACCTCCCAAGCCAAAATACCAGTTCTTGTGCCCGAAGCCGTAGAAATAAGTGGAAGAATGTTTCAGATAAAACTGTAGAAATGCTTGTTTTTGTGTCCGAAGCCAAAACGACAGTTTTTGGACTTGAATCATGTTTCGTGAGATAGGCCTCATTTTTTGATTACCTTGTAGGTGGGATGGATGGTTTGTGCTTTCAACCAAAGTTTTGGAACAACTTGTACACGAGGCTTGTGTTAGGGAGAGCTAAATAATTAGATATTTAAGTGTCCTGGGATAAATGCACAGTTTTTTGTAACTTTGGTCTTAAGGGTTATAAATATTAGTGTATAATCTGAAAGGATTCCTCTTTGGATGAGTTGAATATAAAATAAGGTTAGTCTGTATTTCCCCTTTTTTATTCATATTATTCATATCTAACAAATTAACGTCTTGTAGTCGGCGTTGCTACTTTGTTTCTTATCTCGGTTTCCTCTGCTCTTCAACTCTAGTATGGTCAATGATGTTTTTCCTCTCTCTCTCTCTCTTCTTAATGTTACAAATTTTATATATGCCTATAATGGTTGAATTTTTAAAAAGATTAGGATGGATTATAGGGGACAAAGATCTGTATTACTACACGTTAAGAACTACTTCAATATATTTTTGAAGTCTTGTGCTATGGAGAGTAACTAACCGAAAGATAGTTGATGTATGTATCTTTGTTTGTGTTTAGGAACAAAGGATCACATAAAGGTGCAAGGTGAAATTCTTGAAGGTCTAGTTGCTCGTGTGGTAAGCGCAGATAGCTCAAAACATTTGGAAGGGGTTTTGACTGATGGTTCCCCTCCACCACCAAAAGGTGGTATTCTCCTCTAGACTTTTTGTGTTACTATTTTGAGCTTGGTTACTTGAGTAAATTGCTTTTATAGCGCTTCTTGAGCTTGATTACTTGATTAAATTGCTTTTATAGTGCTTCATGAAGCTCTGAAAATTAAATGATGAATTAAGGTCTCAATTTGTTAAGGACAAGATCTGGGTGGAAAAGTCGTTTATGTCTTGACTCTCTTATCAATGGGCATTAGAAGTCCACATGCAACTTATAGAAAGCACAAGAAAAAAGCAAAAATAAAAGGACAAGTACCTGACATCGAAAGATTTACGGTACTTGTATAGTTGTATTACTTTGTTGCACTACAACATACACATTGATTAAAAGCAAACATAGTAGCTTTTACATCAATTACGGCCAAATTCATTAAGAGAGTGGCCAACCGGTCGGATTTGGGTCGGACTATATAAGATTTGAATCCGACCTGCATGATAATCAGACCTCCAAGTTGCCTCCGAATCCGACTTTGAATGTTCCTAATCCAACCCCGACTCCGATGAACTTTGCCACCTCCGATTCCGTATCCGCTCCGCTCCGACCCGATTTCCCAATAATTTCTTTTTTCCGAAACATTCAGATCCAAAGCCAAAAAATTTTAATAAATAAAAAATGCAAATAATATTAATAAAAAAAGGACTAATTTCGACACATTCAAATCCAAAAATCTAAATCTAAGAGAAAAAACCAAAGCCATAATTCAGAGTATGAAAGAAAGGACACTTTTTCAAACTGTCAGATGTTTAATTTTTTGACGAGGTGTTATTACAACTAAAAATTCTTTTTCAAACTGTCAGATGTTTAATTTTTTTAAGCAAAATTGTTAGTTTATTGTTGCATAGTTGTTTGTTTCGGTTGGATCTTTTCTCAAATTCTAACAAGCAAGTTGTTCAATTATTATTGTACGGTAGTTCATATCCAGAAGGCAATTGTTTGTTTTCAAGCGCTGTTGATTATTCTGATTGTCAGCATTTGCTCATCACAGTTTATTCTGGTGATGACAGTCGTGCGATGAAAGCATTAAGCTTTAGGATCTAATTGTTCTGTCTGCTAAAATTAGTTCTTATGTTGGCACCTATCTGATTTTCGACCCTAATACAAATCTATGCACGTCCTTACATCTCAGACATACTCTTGTTTTCTTATACAGAAAAAACTAATTTTATGTATTTTGTATGATAACCTCCAAAATGCTTTTTCAACCAGCATCCTTATTAGCTTGTCAGGTTTCAATTAAAAGGGTGTATGTACTAGGAACTGTAATTTAGCAAACCTTTTATACATGATGCTATCTATGCTATTCTAGTGAAACTTCCCCATCCAATCTGCTGACTTCAAACTTCTGATGGTATGCCCTACATTCCTACCACTGATTCCCTTTTAGACTGTTTCTCTATTTCTCAAATTTTCATATCTCACCCAATTTTGTGTGCACTTTTACATTCGTATGTTTGAAATTAATTGGTGTATATCTTACCAACCCTTGATAGCTGCCTTGTGCTTGTTGTGGCGTACTTTCAATTTTTAACCTCTACTTTCAGTATTACTTGATGAGACACAGTTGGAATTTGTAGTTGTATCTTCTTATTCCATTTGCTTCGTATATTTATTTCTACATGCTCTATCACATATATTTCTGGAATGGAAATATGGAGTGCGCTACGTGAGTTTAATAATGACTTTTGTCAAATTGCAGCTCAGCAGGACTTGGGACCAACGTTACGGGAAATTTGTGCTGCAAATAGATCTGATGAAAAGCAGGTGATTTGGTTTATACTGTGTGTAAATTGTAGTAATTGTTCAGTGTCCTTACTGTACTGATTCATTGGTCTTCGTATCTGTCTTGCAGCAAATCAGAGCTCTTCTGAATGAAGTTGGTTCCTCGTTTTGCCCTAAATTTATAGATTGGTTGGGGAAACAGACAGGTGATGTTCATTCTAGAATTGCTGATAGATCCATTATCACAAAGTTTTTGCAAGCTCATCCAGCAGATTTTTCAACCAGAAAGTTGCAGGTTTGGCATAATAATTTCCATCATCTTCTCTCTGAAGTCTGAATTGTCGGATTTTGTTTCTGTTCTTCTTTATTTTGAGAAAATGGCTATTAATGGCATTGCGATTCCTAATCATAGAATTAAGTCATTCACCTATTCACCTTTGCGAGGTTGCTGACTGTCTCTCTGCCTTGAATCTTCCTGTGCGTCCCTTTTATGTGTACCCATGGGACTAAGATAACCATTTGATATTCACTTTTGTTTGTCTTTGAATATGTGTATTTTGGTTAATTTACTAAATTATTATTACGTGAGTAAATTTTTATAATGAAAAATTGCCCTGTATTTCCTGGCAGTAAAATAAGGTTTTAGAAATTACCACATGATATTACAGTAAGCTCAATTTCAACGCGCCGCTCTACGACAGATTTTCTCGGAACGGCTACTCTCAAGTCTCAAATCCATTACAGAGCGGCCGTTCTAGAATGAAACGGCCGAGTTTTTCTTCAGTGCTCTCAGTAGTCTCTCACTCCCTCCATGTTTTTGGAATGGAAGAAATTGTCCCATTATGTAGTAAAGTAGACATAAATTAGGAATGAAGACACTATCCAGATACTGAAAAAATATGTGCTAAACTTAAATCTAATACTTGATGGATAAAGTATTTTCTATACGGAATCAAGTTGCGCTGACTAAGAAGCAAATAGTACTTCTGCATCTCTATATATATGCTCCAAATCCAAATGGCACCTTAACCAAGGCGAGAACATTGTGGAGTGAAATTGGGTGGGTGGGTTTCTCACACGTGCTAATCAAAATATTTTAGAAGTAATTACAATGCTGATTTCATACTTGTTTAGAAGTACTGTTCAACACCTTTAAAGTGTTTCCGTTATGAGGGGGTTTAGGCTAAGTCGGAGCAAAACAGATTACATGGACTGTAATTATCGTAATGAGAAGGAGACAATTGAGGATGGTAGCATTAGATGGAAAGTAGTTGCCATTAGGAGCATGTAGCACTTTATTGAAGAGAATGGACGCAGAGGATCCAATATCCATGTAGACAACCTTCAAAGATAAAGTCTTGGAGCCGACCCCTTTTGATGGGATTAAGGCTCTCACATTGTTTTTGTTGTCGTGACTGTGAATACAATGTAACTTCCATTGATTTTTTTTCATTTTTCTTTTTGAGAAAAACTTTCATTGTTTTTTTCTGGTCTACCAAGTACAAATTTGAGGGATACCGTGTAGTATTTCTTAAAATTTTACTGGCTAAGGCCTGATATGGATACTGTTTGTCCTATGATGAATTATCGATTACTTCTTCTTTTCCTTCCCCTTGGTTGTCTATCTCTTGGTTTAATGTGATATTGGTTCCATCTTCTAATTTTCTCCCCTTTGCCCCCATATCTTCATGCTTTGACATTCCAAGTAATTTATCCGTTTTCTTTGCTTGTCTGCCATTTCTGTGTCTACTATCAGGAAATGATTCGTCTGATGAAAGAAAAGCGATTTTCTGCTGCCTTCAAATGTCACCTCAACTTTCACAAAGCTGATAGCATGTCAAATGACAATATACATTTTAAATTGGTCATTCATGTCCACAATGATTCCGTGTTTAGGCGATACCAGAAAGAAATGAGGTTATTATCTGAAAAATTCAGCTATATTATCAAATGATGGTACAATGTATTGCATGTCCTAACAGAGAGCAATATTGGTTTCTTCAGGCACAATCCTAGCTTATGGCCATTATATAGAGGTAATATGACATCTGTTTACATTTTAAAACATTAGCTAATTTGGTTGGTAAGCTATGACGCTTTTATATTGCTGTGTAATACTTCCTCCGTCACAGAATAGGTGACACACTTCTAACCTTTTATGTGAGAGCTTTTTGGGAGATGTGTGTCACTTATTTTGTGACAAGAGGAAGTAGAATTTATGAAGAGAATAAAGAAATATATGCATTTAGAGAGTATGTCCAGTACCTACAAAATGTGAAACAATATTATAACAAAGTTTTGAGCACACTTTCCAAGATCTATATACAAAAGCCTTCATATGTCATCGTGTGGTCTAATTAAATTGTCTTCTGGCATTAATGGAGGCATTGGGAACAAATATTATTTTGTTTCTCCTTTTATTATCATTTTGCAAACTATAATGTTCTGTTTCTGGAACTTTTGAATCTTAGCTTTAACGGGCAGCTTCTGTTGCAAGGGTGACTGTTATTTCTGGAGCAAATTGCTTAACATTATCAGGGTTTGGGGTTTTCCTTATGAAGGCTTTTTCCCCAAGGTTTCATTGAGACAATTATAGGTGCATATGAGACGGACTTATGGGAAAACAGAATCCCCAAAAAAAAGAAAAAAAAGGCCACACGGAATCACGGATACAAAATAACATATATTAAAGAATTACAGTAAATTTTGACATTAGAAAATTTATATTCTAAAAGGTCCTATACTTCCTCTATTCCCATTTGTTTTTTCTTTTAAATGTTACAAGATTGGTGTACTTGTATAGTTGTAGAATTTAATAAGGTAAGAAATTAAGGTTATGGTGTTTCTGACACTAGTCAAATTGTGATGGCCGTTCCAAGCATTTTCTTTGCCTTGCATAGGTATAAGTTATAGTCCATAATGACTTTCTCGTCTCCTTTTTCACTTTTACGTCAGCAATTTCCTTGTTTTCTTTTTCTAATGATTCTAGAGGTAAATTGACGTTGTTAGGTGCTTGAAACATCTCTCTTGTGCGTCTTACCTTTTATATGTTTGTGAAATAAGAAAACAGATATGCCACTTGGTTTATGAGAGAGATATAGTGGTATTCTAAATTCAAGTTTGGTGTGCAATACGTGTCCGGTACAGCCTGCCTTACCCACTATTCCTCAAAATGTAATGCTTGTCCACTATCGCCCCCTCTCTTGGGAAAACCCATGTGCAGAAGTATTTGGTTAATACCAAAAAAATAAAGCCTCTAGAATATCTTGTATCATCTTTCCCTTAAATTCAAGAAAAGTTGAGCGTGGTTCAGAGTTTAGTGCTTGGACTAGCTGTACATCAGTTTTTTTTACCCCAAAAAGAAAGAAAAATTTCAAGATGAGGCTTTACTTTTAGAAATCCGCTGAATTTTTTCCTTCAAGCATCGCCCCCTCTCTTGGGAAAACCCATGTGCAGAAGTATTTGGTTAATACCAAAAAAATAAAGCCTCTAGAATATCTTGTATCATCTTTCCCTTAAATTCAAGAAAAGTTGAGCGTGGTTCAAAGTTTAGTGCTTGGACTAGCTGTACAGCAGTTTTTTTTACCCCAAAAAGAAAGAAAAATTTCAAGATGAGGCTTTACTTTTAGAAATCCGCTGAATTTTTTCCTTCAAGCATGGTATTTAATTTCAGCAGTATCGCTGCATCATGAACGACTTGTAAAGGTTTTTGTGCTTATAGTGACTGAGATATTAGGCGACAAACCATCCGCATAGCCTACAAAAGTGGTTATGTGATATTATTGCAATCTCGACCACAACCGAGATTTAAAACCATTCTTCAAAGTACACCACCAGAGTGCCCTAGGCTCTCGTCTTTGCACTTCAGCATCCATGACATCTTCATACTCCAATTTCAAGCCACAAGCATGTTTTTTTACTTATAAGTTTGAACCTAATTGGCGTCAGATGAAGCGAAAGGCAAATGCCATAAAGCGTCTGGGGGGTTTTCTTGTAAGCACACTGCACATGCTTTGTCAAAATTTCAATCTTTTACTACAGTCTTACCCGATGTAGCTAATGAAATCCTCTTTTATGAGGAGAATTGGGTGGGAAAGCACCCTATATTTTTCCTTTCCTTGTTATCACCTTTCCATTTGCACCGGGCCCCAAATTCCAAATTCCTTGTTACTGATTGATGATATTTTTTGTATAAACATATCTTAAGCTTATTCCTCAAGACGTAAGATAGGGAAGTATCCGATTTGCCAGAGGTGAGAGATTGTGATTTTTCTAATATCCTAGTAAGTGGATAAAGATGATGTGGTGAAGGATTCATCAAGTTTGTTCCTCGCAACTCTTATAGTCTTATCAGTATATCCACAATCATTTGCAAGTTTCACATCATCATCTTTTTCTTTGGCCATCTTCATCTATACTTGAAGATCAGTGGTCCGAAAGAAGGTGCATGCCATTCTTTAGACTTGCTTGGTGAGGCTCAATGCCAATAATGTTTTTCTGAATTCTGATAGGGTTGTCAGATAATGTCTTCTGCAAACTGTGGTTTATGTTTATCGAGTAGTAGCGAGGGTCCTCTTTTGTTATGAGGCTAACTGCTCAATGGATCCACAGCAAGGAAAAGCGTTGCAGAAAGTTGCAGATGCGGTTGTGTTTAGTGTAACAGTTGTGAGGTTCCCGAAGCAGCTTGTAATGGATGAATGGAACGAATCGTGGCTAACACGACGTGAATTTTTTTTTGAAAATAATCACAATTAGGGAATTTTAACGTCAAATTTGCAATTTCCTAGTTTAAGAGTTATTGTTTCAACATGATGTGACCAAAACTATCATATTATTGGGTTATATATTTTGGTAAAAAATAATTCCAAAAACATGAATGCCCCATCCTATTATTAATATTAATAGACACAACTTATATACATTATCCAATTGAAAGCCCATGTCATGTTGTTCTTCCTTCTCTTGGTGTGTGCACAGTGGCGTATCCAGAAATTTATGAATGGTGGGTCACTATCGACCACTTGCAACTAATCCATGAATATTTTATATCAAATAACATAACAAACTAACAATGTACTATTAGGCAAATAATTCTCAAATAAGTAATAATTATTCATACTGAGATTTTAGGCGAGATGAGGAGGCTTGGCATTAAAAACTTTCGAGATGAGGAGTTGTAGATGAAGGAAAAAACTCCAAGTCTGTCAGGTAAGCCTTATTTAAAAATTGCATATTGAGAATGCCCAAGCCTCCTTTTCCTTTTGGTTGGTTAAAATTTGCTCTGTTAACCGATTGAATGCCTTTGGAACCATTATTTGACCACCAAAATGAAACTCAAATGATGTTAATTACTCACATGAAGCAGGTAATTTTTGTTCATCAAAATATGCATGTATATGAATTATTATGATTAGATGCTGCTAACAAGTTTTCTTTATTTAGGAATTAACACTCATGTGTTGTCATTTGCTCCTATGCTAGTGCCTCTTACTTCAAAGTTTAAAGTATTCAAAGTCAAATTCTTCTGTGTCTGCCAACTATATAGGCAGACTAGAGAATGCTTTTCCTAATTTTTTCTATCTTTTTCTTTGTTTGGCATATCAAAGGCCTGTAAGATTACTACGATGTTCTGCTACTTTCATTGCTGATCTTGCATATGTTTGGAGTCATTTTATAAAATTTACCGACCTAGGAATGTCGTCTACTTGTATCTGACCACTAAAATAGGCCCTAAAATAGGTCAAAAAACAAGCCTTAGCTTCTATTGGGTATAAGGTGAGTTTAGTGACATAACTGACATTGCTTTGGCCCTAAGCCTTGAACTTGGAGAACAGCAGAAGGCCTATACACTCAAGTTTTACCATCTTTTCACCTCCAAATTTTGATGTAATGGAAGCAGGGAGAGACTCACATGATGTTAATTACTCACATGAAGCAGGGACAACGAATTTTTGATTCTTTTTACTGAAGAGGGAGGAAGGCAAAGTGAAGAGAGAGAGTGAGGAGAGAGACTGAGGACAGAGAGGGGAGAGACTGAAAAGTGAAAAGAGAGAGAGGAGAGAGTGTGTGTCAGAGAGAGTGAGAGACTGAAGAGAGACTCCTTACTCCAGCAGTCCAGCAGTCCAGTTGTACTGTACCTTTTTTTTTGTTTTTTTTAAGAAAATTACTTCATTTTTTTTTTAAATAATGGTGGGTCACGTGACCCACCATGACTAAACATAGATCCGCCAATGTGTGTGCATGATTTTTAAGTTGCAACATTTCTCATTTTTCTTTCTTTTGCCAAGTTCGACGAGTAACTGATGTAATGAGAAGAAGCAAATTTTAACGTGGCAAGTCAACATTACATATTTACATATTAGACTACGCGGGGATGACATGAATCACATGATATATGTTGTGGCTTTATGTAATGGCATGTTGCCGAACGACAAGTTCAAAATCCGTTAGGTAACGGAACGAGCGAATTCTGATTCCATGGTTTGCATACCCCTTATTTTGCAGTGTGTGCACGCTAATTGTCATAGGAAATTATTTGATGCAGAAGAGAGCAAGGTTTTGGTGGTTGTGGGAAGTGCCGCATTTGTTTTCCCATCAAGGCTTTGATGCTCTTTTATGAAATTTCAGAAAATCCTATGTTCCCTATTCCTTAAGCTCACAACCACACTTGCAATTCACAATTTGATTACTCTTTTATTCCCTACCAAGACCTCAATAAATTTAGAATAATCCTCGCTACTCTTCTAGCTACTCACCCACAGGTAACCTGAAGAGGAGAGTAAGTGGTGGGAGTTCTGGTAAGGCAAGTCTAAAAATACATATCATGCCACTGATCTAGATTTCTAATAAAATTTTCATTAACAAGGGCCTGAGGGAGCTTACTTCAGAGGAATTCTTTTTGCTGACATACTTTTTGTCTTCTGATGAAAAATTTCTAGTCCTAAGGCAAGATGATCCATTTCCCGTTTCACTTGGATGGTCAGAGGGGGGGGAGGAGTTCGGATGATTCGTTTTTTGTGCTCCTTGTAATTTGAATATGTGATTTCCTGGAAAAAATATTGCCCAAGTCGGCTTGTTGTTTCGTTGATGTTTCCAGTAAAGTTATAGCATGGTCAGATTTATCATGTAACATGAATTAGATCTCTCTCAGCCTGTTGTCACTGAGTGACTCGAATCAATAGATGTCCAAATTCCATTATGTTCTCTACCATTTGATTTGTTATTGCATAAATAGAACTTTCTTGGTAAAAATTATCGGCAAAAAGAAGAATATATTTTTTACTAGCGGATTAGCATTGGCCAAGTACAGCCAATAATAGAGAGCGCATGGGTTTTGGGAGGATTCTAGGGCAGGCCGCAGGAGATCAGGCTTACCAGTCTTTAGCTCCTGTTTTTATAGGTTGTCAACATACTCCTGTTTGTCTGTTTGGGTTTATCGGGTTTTTCTTTGGCTACTTTATGATAGCGAGCGGTGTACATTGTATCGTTCAAGGGGAATTACATAATATACCCCTTTCAAATGTATTGTGAGATTCTAGCTCTTTTTCCCTTTCTCTTGATTTATTATCTTATCTAAAAAATAAAATATGGAGTCGCTGAGATCATCTTGTATCTGTTCTCAAGCTTTGGCCTATGAAATAGATCATCTCAATTCAAGTTTCTGACAGCAATTTGCTTTTCAGGATTTTTTGTTGACATAAATCTATACAGAGAAAGCAACCAGAATGACGGCAACAACGCTAACAGTAATGATGATGCAACTCAAGCAGATAAACTTGCTGATGAGGATACGAACTTGATGATTAAATTGAAATTTCTCCCCTACAAGGTTGGTAGACATCCCTTGGTTTTTGTTCTTTTGTGAATGCACAAACGTATACTTTAGATAGAGGAGGATGTATAGCTGCTAACAATTATAGAAGTCTCGTAGTTGGCATTAATTAAGTATGATGGAGATGTTCAGTTTTATTAATGGTGTTTTGATGACCTGTGGTTTCCGATGATAAGCTTCTGGTTTTTATGTGCCTAACCTTTCTTTATCATCTGTCTTTTGCAGTTGCGCACTTTCTTGATCCGAAATGGTTTATCAACTCTATTCAAAGACGGTCCTGCTGCTTACAAGGCATATTATTTGAGGTTAGCTATGCCTGTATCTCATTGCTGTGACTTTTAAAGGAGAAAGAAAGGAGAAATAATAAGATATTGTGAAGATCAGACGTCGTTTTAGAAATACGCCTGTCAAGCTATCACTTGAGTGAATCAACGAAAACCCTAGTTGAAAGTTAGTTGTTTGAAATGACCGGAGCATCTGTTACGGAAATAAAGATTACTTACACTGTATTTTTGGTGTCATTCCTTTCTTGATGCTGCTTCCATCGAAGCTTCGCATCTGAAACATACCTATCAAGGCAACAGTGATTGTTTTCCTTCAAGGGTTGTGGCAATCTTTTCATATATTCAAAACGACCGATTACTTGTATGTTGTATCAACAATCTGCCAACAACATGAACTCTTGTATTTTAATTAGTACAATATTGCATAACATTGCATATAAAAGAATATAGAGCTTTTCTTAGTCAACATCGTTAAAATATCTCATGCATAATAATAGAAACATCAAACATCCATTGTACGTAGCATGCATAAAAAATCTTTGTCTTCAAAATAAAAGTGCAATGCAAAACTATTACGTCGAAGACGAGCTTGTGCTACGATCTCCAGTGCCGTGAGCCAGGCCAGACCCCCCCGCTAGTAAGCATCACATCCTCCATGGGAACTCCAGGAGCTCTCGTGAAAGAGGATGGACCCTTGAAGTCGGGAGCATCAGGAAACTGAAGCCCATATGCTGTTGCATTCGCTGCATCATCAGCAGGTTTATCCATGGGGTCATCATGAGGTTGATCATGGGGCTCAACATAGGGTTCATCATGAACCCCATGTCCCCCTGATCACCCCCCGAATTGCGGTGAAGAATCCATGGCTCCTGGCCCATGCTGAGTGGGCTGCTCGTAGAAACACCCATGGCAGCAGAAGAGGAACCTCCTGCCTCCACCGAGCTCGTCACCCCAGCGACGTATTATTCATAGTATTCGCTAAAGTCCCGGGGGCCGAGTGGTGTAAACATTCGACAACACTGGAATGAGACTGCAAACATGCATAGTGAACATAAGGCATGACTGATAATGGTTATAGGATTGCAATTCGCAACCTTTTTTTTGTTAATTAAGCCCAAGTGTATGCCACTTGCATTTTTCAATTTGCTTTTTTCGGATGATTATTTGGTGATTGTGGTTTGAGAGAAAGGCTAGTGTTTTGAATGATATCTAAGTATTGGGTCAAGGACTCCAGCTTGTTAGGAAATTGTAGTGTCTTATCTGTCTTATAACTAATGGGTGAGCACTTTAGTTCTTCTCTGCTTAACGGACAGCTTTGGGATTGTGAACACTTAGTTTCTTGGGTTTTGCACTTTATGGAGGCTATGATATCTTTCAACCATTTGTCATGGTCAGCTTAAATGGAGTTCAGTTGCTTCTCTTAACGAGGAACTTCTTTTGGCAGACAAATGAAAAATTGGGGCACCTCAGCAGCAAAGCAAAAGGAATTGAGCAAGATGCTGGATGAATGGTAGTGCTAACCTTGTCATACTTCAGCCTTTAATTGTTATTGTTTTGTTTCTTGCTTTACTGAATTGGTGCTGTCTGCATAGGGCTGTTTATGTAAGACGGAAATGTGGCCACAAACAGCTGAGGTCTGATATTTACCTCAGTGAGGCTGAGCCTTTCCTTGAACAGTATGCGAAACGAAGTTCGGCAAATCAAGCACTCATAGGTGCAGCTGGAAATCTGGTGAGATCTGAAGATTTCATGGCCATTGTTGGAGCCATTGATGAAGAAGGTGACCTTGAAAGAGAACGTGAAATGGAACCTACTACCACATCTCCTAGCACTAAAGAAGCTGTAAAAAAACAAGGCCTTATTGTGTTCTTTCCAGGTGTACCTCTTCTCTACATTTTTTATGTCATGCCGTACAACCTAGGTACTAGCTTTGAGGATATATAAAAATCTATTAAGATTTAAGAATGTTTGTAAATGGAAGACAAGGTGTCCTTTGAACAGAATAATGTAGAAGAGCATTTAGTTCTTTACATTTCTAACGAACCATGGAAACCCTTCTCCCTGTTTTAAGTTTTAACTAACACTGAATGGAAGCAAGATCTATAGTTACATACTTATATCCCACAAAGCCTTCCAAGTCCCATTTCCTCACCAGTATATATGATATAAAAATCATGTCTCTGTAAGACTGTAATCATTGAACCCAATCAATAGCCAACATGTTGACCTCCTATGTTACTCGGACACGGAAAAACCAGCCGGTGTACCGATGTCGATATGACCCAAAACAGATCTGGGTATGAAATACGTGTCGGATCCTTCATTTTGCACCTGGATACGCCCAAAGTAGAAGAGACAGAAAGAGAAACCCTAGATCTAACAATTGATGACAAAATCCATCACAAAAAGAAATTGAATGTTCGGGCTTTTACTCTTGGGGTTGAGGAGAGCCAAACGACGTTTAAGCTCCTGCGGTTGTCTTCTCCGACGATGGCAATCGGCATACTCACAGCTTCGCTTCTCTGATGCGACGTTTTCGCTTCCAGTTTTTCCCTCTCATCTCTCTTGTGCCTCACTTATTTCCTCTGATTATTATTCTTGCTCTCTCATCTCTCACATGCTGACTTTTCATCCGTTTTTATTCTTGTTCTCTCTCCTCTCTGTTGTGGCAATAACATGAGATTCTTTTGTTTCTCTGTAGTCTAGGTCTAGCTGCTAAAGTTTTAAATTTGGTTTACAGGATTTGGACCCAAAACAGGCAACACCTACCTGGGTCCTTTTTTTTATTTTATATTTCAGGGAAACTTGGGCATAATCTATTAAAACAACTACATACTAACCCCTCATATAAAATACTAAAATATTTATTTTCAAAATAAATACATGAAATGATATTCAATAAATGCAATCAATCCGTATCCCAGTACCTGTGTTCAAAATTAGGATGGTATCCCTATATCCTCAATTTTCAAAACTACCGTATCATACATGTATCCAATTAAGTAGCTGACCTCATTAAAGACTTATTTTCCTTTTTTGCTCGAAAAAAACACTTAGTTATCACACCTGATTAATTCCCTTAATATCATTGAGTTTGTTGCACATTATTTTGGTAAGCTCACGACATGCATGGAGATATGATCATGTTGTATGATGACATTTCAGTTACATCTTTAACATTGTGGAATGTTATTTGTTTCTCTGTATTGTTTATATTTCTTTTTTTGCAGGAATACCGGGCTGTGCTAAGTCTGCACTTTGCAGGGAACTGCTAAACGCTCCGAGTGCTTTTGGTGATGGTCGTCATGTCCAAAGTTTGATGGGTGATCTTACTAAAGGCATAATATTCTTAACCATCTATCGCATGCTATAGCTCAAAACTGTTATTTTGTCAAGTTCAATATTACTTCCTCCGTTCCAATAATATTGCAACATCACTCCTTGGCATATTTATTAAGCTAGCCATGTGAAGAGGAGTGAGATAGAGTTAGATACAAAGTGGGATCCATGTGATAGGAGAGACATGGAGAGAAGATATTTCCAAATAAGGGAAATGTTGCAATTAAAATAGAAAGAAGGAAGTATGATGTCAAATTTATTGGCGCCTTATTCTTCATGATTTGCACAAAGTTAGATGAGTTGCATAGTCGTTGAAAGCATAGTGAATTTGATTTGGTTCTCTATGAATTTGGTCTTGTTCGGTATGCCCTTTCATTGATAATTTAGAACATTTTAGAGCTTGGTTTTGTGATTATGCATAGTTATGGCTTTAGAAAATCTTTTAGTATGTAGCATTGCAGTAAACATAACAACACTGAATGAGATGTACTCTTGATGATGTCAGTATATATCTCCATTTTTTGACAAGTTATTGCAGAAATGTTGAAGATAAATTACATTTGTTATTGCGTTTCAATGCTATTGAGTCCTTAAGAAAAACATTCTAGTGCCCTTCTTGGTTGCTTTTCACTTCTGCTTTCTCGATGTCTTCGTCAAATAAAACATTATAGTTTGATAGATTAACAATGTCATGGATGCTCCTTGTCTTGCTAACTTATCCCAAATGACCTTGTAAGCCTTCCTCGTATAATTAGTGATGATGTTCCCTTTTAAGTTTGATCAACTGAAAGTTAGTGTGAAGCTCTAATGATTTATTATAAATTTTGTTTCTAAGTATCCTCCAGTGTATACCAGCTGATGGCAAATATTCCCTTAATTGGTTTGAATATTTTTTAGGAAAATAGAATAGCATAGGACCTGTGTGAATTTCATCACATTATAATATATATATATACACATATGATACACACATATGACATATGTATATATGTATATATATATATATATGTATATATATGTATATATATGTCTATATATATATGTATATATATGTATATATATATGTGTATATATATGTATATATATATGTGTATGTATATATGTATGTATATATGTGTATGTATATATGTATATGTATATATGTGTGTATATATGTGTATGTATATATGTATGTATATATGTGTATGTATATATGTATGTATATATGTGTATATATATATATATGTATGTATATATGTGTATATATATATGTATGTATGTATATATATGTATGTATATATGTATATATATGTATGTATATATGTGTATATATGTAATATATATATGTGTATATATGTATATATATGTGTATATATGTATATATATATGTGTATATATATGTATATATGTGTATATATATGTATATAGAGGTAGGATCCACTGAAAACTAACCTTAAGTTGAAAACTGAAAACCGGTCTTTTTGCTCATTTTACAGATTTTTGCTCATTTTATGTTTTTTGCTCATTTTATGTTTTTACTCATTTTAAGAAACTTTTGCTCATTCTAGCAAATTTTCGTTCATTTTACGAAGTTTTTGCTCATTTTATGTTTTTTGCTCATTTTATGTTTTCGCTCATTTTAAGAAACTTTTGCTCATTTTACAAAGTTTTGCTCATTTTATGTTTTTTGCTCATTTTATATTTTTGCTCATTTTAAGAACTTTTTACTCATTTTATCTTTTTGCTCATTTTCAGAAACTTTTTGCTCATTTTATGTTGCAGTTTTCAGTTTTCAGCATAAAAAGTGGTTTTCACGTGATCCTATTCCTATGTATATATGTATGTATATATATGTATATATATGTGTATATATGTATATATATGTATATATATAGAGAGAGGTAGAATCTACTGAAAACTAACCTTAAGCTGAAAACCGGCCTTTTTGCTCATTTTGCAGATTTTACTCATTTTATGTTTTTTGCTCATTTCATGTTTTGCTCATTTTAGCAAACTATCGCTCATTTTACGATGTTTTTGCTCATTTTACTAACTTTTGTTCATTTGTTTTTTGCTCATTTTATGTTTTCGTTCATTTTAAGAAACTTTTGCTCATTTTACAAATTTTTGCTCATTTTATTTTTTTTGCTCATTTTGTGTTTTTGCTCATTTTAAGAACTTTTTGCTCATTTTATGTTTTTGCTCATATTAAGAAATTTTTTGTTCATTTTATGTTGCAGTTTTCAGCATAAGGAGTGGTTTTTACATGATCCTATTATATATACATATGTAGGAATAGGATCACGTGAAAACCACTCCTTATGCCGAAAACTGAAAATTGCAACATAAAATGAGCAAAAACTTTTTTAAATTAGCAAAAAGATAAAATGAACAAAAATTTCTTAAAATGAACAAAAATATAAAATGATAAAAAACATGTAATAGGCAAAAAACATAAAATGAGCAAAAAGGTCGGTTTTTAGTTTTCAGCTTAAGGTTAGTTTTCAGTGGATCCTACCTATATATATATATATATATATATCATGGTTCGGAAATACGGTTTCGGTCACGGTCGCGGTAACGGTCACGGTGATGCGGGAACGGGGATGATGCGGTTGTCGTACCGCTATATCGGCTTAAATCATGAAATATCCTTAAAACCCGCCTAAAATGCGGTTTTTTTACACCTTTACGATGCGGGTAATATCGCTTCGGTGGAATTGAAAACCTTTACGACACGGGCGATACGATACGATGCGGCCTTGTTTTGACACCATGATATATATATATATATATATATATATATATATATATATATATATATAGGTTGCCCCTAATAACCAACAAATGGCAAGCGCTTTTGATAGACAAATAAAAAAGAGAATTACTTGCTTAACCGCTTTTGCTGCTTGAGCTTCACTTACGTGCCTCCAGGCATCTTTCTTGGCTATCCTTTTTGCCAAATCTTTTCTCTCTCATATATGATTCTTCTTTATAAACCATTTACACTTCCGAGAGTATCAGCGCAGCATTGTATTGAACGATTCTGGTTGCTTTATTTCTGCCCCTTCCCCTGCCCCTTTCTCGTACTCCAAAAAGGGAGAAAAGTTCACCACCGGTATCCCATGAGCCATTTGAAAATTGTTTATGGATTAGTAAATGAGCATTTTAAAATTTTCGAGAGTTAAAAGAATTTGATTTCTCGATCCTTGCGAGCCAGCCTTTTTTATCTATGTCATACCTACCTGAAACCCTTCCTCTACTCTAGGGGGGATGCTCCATTCCCATGGAGCTCAAAGCAAGAAAGTGAATCCGCTCTACGGAAAAGGATAAATAGAATAAGATGCGATTAATAAGAAAGCATTCGATGAAATTAGCTCAAACGAAAGAAGCCCACCTTCTTTCGCTTTTGACTGATGGAAAGCATCTCTTTTTGTCCCTCCTGACCAAACCCGAAAAAAAAATTCAGTGAACGGGCAATGTATATTCAAGCATTCAGAGTTTGGTACTCTCCCATGCTGATAAGTATGAAAACTTCAGAGTGACTGCTGTCAGCCTGTCACCCTATATATATATATATATATATATATATATATATATATATATATATATATATATATATATATATATATATATATATATATATATATATATGCTGTTAATATGATGAAGATCTTATCAGAAGAAAGAGAGACAAATGCTTTAGTCTCTTCACCTGAATTCACTTGTCAAATTTTACTACAACTCGTTGACCTTTATCTAAATTTTTTTTAGTCATGAAACTTGTAGCCCTTATCTGAACTAATGGACCTTTTCTAACTTCAAAGTGAGAAAGATTAATGCCTAAGTCAGTGGTTAAAAAGGCTCAAGGCACATTAAAGGTGATAGGAGTCCTGGAGCCTAGGTGCAAAGTACTAGCATGAGGTGTGTGCCTCATGGAAGTGAGGCATAATCTAAAAATAAAGATTGTGTAAATTTAGGTTGCAAATGTGAAGTCCTGAAGCAGATACTAATTTGACTCCATATCACTTGCTGTGTGTTATTTTCCCTTTAGTTGGTTCGCGCCGCTTATGCCTTTCATCATCCCATCTCTAGAATGTGGTAAATAGAAGGTTGGGCATTATTATTGGCCAACAAGAGAGAGCTAGAAAGGGGGAGTGATAAGAAAGGGGTGTACTTAGCATCCCCCTTGTTTGAAGGTTGATTAATTTCACTATATTGTTTCATCAGTTTTTCTAAGCTGTATTTGATCGACAAACATTTTGGTACTTGCATATAACTCTTAATTTTTAAGCTAGTTGAGCATGCTCATAGACTATCTTATGCTAATTGTGTATTTGTAGGGCGATACTGGCAGATAGTTGCTGAAATATGTAAAAGAAAATCCGACTGCATAATGCTTGCAGACAAAAATGCTCCAAACGAGGAAGTATGGAAACAGGTAATCACATGTATCACTCTTGGTGTCCGCAATGTGGGGCTTACAGCTATTTTTCTATTTCACTTTTTTGTGGGAATTTTGAAGCTAACTACTTTATTTTATATTATTTGTTGATTATATTGTAAAACTTGTAGAATGCTGATATATTTCAAACATTCTCATGAGTTATCTGCCTTTGTGCTGTTATGTTATTTGAAAATCTAAAACTTTGCTCTACCAACTTGAATTTGTTTGGCACCTAGCAAAACGTGTGGTTGTCTTTCAGTTTCCTTGGTCTGAAAGTAAAGTGTCTCCAGTTGTCTGCTCAAATGTCATGTAGAATATTCATTGGTTAATCAATCTGCAACGTGCTACTCTGATATTGATGTCCATTTTGTTCTTCCCTGTTGCATAACTGTCTTGTTCTTAGTAACCTTTCTTTGTTATCGGAACACGTTCCTAGGTGTCCATCTGCTTGCCTGTCATTTGTGTTGCATGTGTTTATGCAACGTATTGAGTGTTGATGCCTTCTCTTTTCCAAGGGATTCTGGTTGACTATTAGAATTTCTTCACTGCATTTGAGATTTGTTCCTATTTTGCAGATTGAGAACATGTGCCAAACTAGCAGGGCATGTGCGGTTCCAGTTGTACCCGATTCTGAAGGTTATATGACTTCATCTCTTTTTAATTATCATCACTTTGAACTCCTCACCCCCTGAATTCATATTAATGAATAATTATGCAATCTTGAGACCCTTTTCTTTACGAGTAATGTTGTAGTCTTGTTGCCAACCCTTCAAATAATTAACCTGAATTTATTAGTATCCATCCTATTCTTTAAGGTATTAGAGGTCAAGTAATTAAGGTTCTTTGTGGACTAGGGTGGATAAGAACTTTAAGAGCAGCTCAATCTCGAAGATGAAGCGCCTTTTTCTGGCTTGAGCGAGCATTGCTCCAGTTTCAAATCTCTCTTCTATGGACACGCTCAAATTTAGCAATGGGACAAACAAGGTTTGATTTTTAAGTGATGCTTGGAAGAAAAAAGATTGTTTTTTTGGGGGGGGGTTATTTACAAGCATATCAAAGAAGAATTGCACGAGAGACAGCTGAAGATTTCCCCAATCAAACACTGCAATAGGATGTTCATGACAGGTAACAGAAATAGGGAAGATCTCCGAATCAGTGAGATTGACATTCCTCTTGAAGTTTGAGTTTGACCTAGTGTAACCTTTGAAGTTTCCATAAGAACTTGATGTAATTAATAGCTATGTTACTCGGACATAGCAGAATCGCCAGCATACCGGTGTTGGTACGACCCAACACAGATGCGGGTAATACATACGTAATAGATCCTTCAATTTGCACTCGGATACGCCCAAAGATCCATCATAAAAAGAGATTAGGTATAGGGACTTTACTCATGGCCTCATGGGGCTGACGCGAGCCAAACGACATTAAAGCTCTTGCTGGTTGTCTTCTCCGGCGAAGGTAATTGACTTTTCTCTCAAGCGACGTTTTAACCTTCCAGTTTTTCTCTCTTGCGTGCATCACATATATCCTTTCTGTGTTCTTTTTCCTCTCTGATCCAGGGATCAAAAACTCGTCCGTTCCGTTACAGAACTGTAACGGATTTCAGACCCACCGTTCCGAGAAACGCCGTTATAACGCCGGGAGTTGGAATTCACACCAAACTCGCCGCGACGCCGTTCCGTAACGGTTTTTATATAAGAACGCCCGTTATTTTAGAAAAAAGATAAAGGAAGAAGAAGAAGCGAAAGAAAAAAGAGGCTCATGATCATTAGATCTAACATAAACTGAAAATTTAAATCTTACCTGATCATTAAACCTCAATTTCGATCAATTAATTTCTTTGAAATACTTTTTTTAAACCCTAAATTAGATCCCACTTTCATAGAAACCCTAATATGTGTGTGACACTGAGGGATGCAATTGACGGCCACTGCGTCGTAGGTCAAGGCAGAATATGCCGACAAGAGATGTCCGGTCGGTTCTGGCACCATATCTGCCGGTGAGAGTTTCTTAGGTAAGTTTGCTTCTCCCGCTCATATATCGATCTTTTCTCCTTCTCTCTCTTCTTTTTTCCTTTTCTGTTTTATACTCCATTGTCCGTACTATTTGGTCACAGTGAAGACATGCTATCTATGGTTATCACGTGATTGAGTTTTCTCTTTTTTCCCTTTTCTTTTATAAAACCTTTTTTTTCACAGTAATTTCTCTTACAACTGTACTTTTCTAAAACCTTTCTTTTCTCCATCTATTCAAGAATTCAACGCTTGTCCATTTTCCCAGATTTTTTGAATTGGTTTTTCTGTAAAAACAAAGGTTTTTTTTTTTTAAAAAGAAAGGATTATCCAGTTTACTTATTGATTAATGAGCCTTGTAGTGAATAACAAAACTACAAACAGCAAATAAATACTTCCTCGGTTCCAATTTAGTTGTGACACTTTCCATTTTAGGAAGTTTTAAATTAGTTGTTACACTTTCATTTTGGGTAATAACTTCTCTCTATCTCTCTCCTATCACATGGGACCCTTTTGTTTTCTTTCTCTATCTCTCTCCTCTCTAAAAATTGCCTAGGAGTCCGTGATTTTAAAAGTGTTACAACTAAATTGAAATGGAGGAAGTAAATAAATAAATATATTTGTAAATATCCCAAACAGTGTGTATTTATAATACTATTAGACACAATATAAAGAAAAAACATAAAACAAAATTAAATTGCCACTTATGTGAATTTTTCCAAAAAATTCACGCCGCGACGGCTGCGAAACGTTCTATTTGGCCGTTACGGGCCGTTCCCGCGAAAACGCGACCGCGACCGCGTTTTTTTCCCCTACTCTGATCTCCCACTTGCTGACTTTTTATTCCACTTCTATTCTTTTTATTTTTCCTCTCTCACATGTCAATAATATAGGATTCTTTTCTTTTCTTTGTAGTGTAGATCTTGTTGCTAAGGGTTTTAAAATTGGTGTATGGGCTTTTGACCCAGAAGAGCTTCCTTGGCCCATTTTATTCTATTCTTCAGGGAAATTTGGCCCTAATCTATCAAACAACTACAAATAAATACCTATGACATAATTTTTAATAAATGTCGTACCCCTACCTGTGTCCAAAGTTAGGACGGTGTCCCCGTACCCAGAAATTTCGAGATGACGTATCATACACTCGGATTCATTCCCATATTGGATACTCAGTAACCGTGTCCATGTAACATATATTAATAGAAGGAGAAAATGAATCCATTCATAGAATCAATAATGAGTTAGGCTTCTGCAAAGCTGGCATGGCAACTAAGTTAGGTTTGAGTCAAATCTTACGGGATCCTTATCCAACTATAGTTAAATAGAACTACCCTGATCCCAATCTTATCCAAGTCCGCCATTGGGTCCTCTTCATTGCTTCTCCATTTGATTTGCATCAAAACCCCTCAACATCCATATGCAAACCGATCTCACACGATTATTGCATTCTTTTCTTCTTGTATTAATATTATCTTTAATAAACCCTGAGCTAAATAATCGACGCTAACCACTGCAATCAAAATTCAAAACCAATAAGCATAACACAATTCAAAACCAATAAGCATAACACAACAAGCTATGTTGGTCCATGGAACCGAAGTTAGAAATTGAACATTCATGAGAACACTATATAGACATAGAATCATGGGAAAAAAGGTGGTCATTTTGTTATGTAATGCCCGTCATATAACCTATTTGCTGCTAAACGCTACATAACTCCGTATGAAAATCACGGAATTTTCACCGCGATGTCCATTACGTAATGCTAACTCGCTGCGTTAGAATTTTTTTCCTTTATGTCTGTTACTTGTCAGAATTAGCCAAAAAAGAAAGAGAAAACATACATTGCAAGGAAAAATAATGTGCACACACCAAAGAAGGGAGAAGAACATGGCGTGGGCTTTCAAGTTGGGTAATGTATATGAGTTGAGCGTTTATTTATATGAATAATAGAATAAAGCACTCATATTTTAAGTGATTGTTCATTCACCATATATATAACCCAAGCATATGATAGTTTAGTCATATTATGTTTATGTAATACTTGTTAAACTTTAAATGCAAACTTGTCATTGCATTCATCCATTGCAAGCTACTTCCGCATTATCGCAACCGATACTACAAACATGACCACATCCGCGATTTTCTTCCCTGAGTGGAATAGCTGGCTATATTATTCCACAAAAATTTATGATCCATAGTTTTGGACGGAAATGTATACCAATCCACGATTGTCTTCTTACATTCTATGTCAAAGCATAATCTTTGATATGTGCTCTCACGAGTGGGAGAGCCCTTACTATAATAAATTTGTAACTCTCTCTATGAGATTCTAACATGTGCTATAGCTAAGTTTCGCAGTTTACCTTTATGCTGCTTACGGATTTTCTGGATCAATATAATTGCGCCTGTGATACGAATGCTCTACAGCAACAACAAAAGCCTTAGTCCCAAAATGCTTTGGATATGAATCCTCTGTCATTAAAATAGTATTTCTGATTTCGCACCTTCTGTTCTTTACTGTTGTGCAGGCACTGACTCTAATCCATTTTCGTTGGATGCATTATCTATTTTTATGTTACGCGTGCTTCAACGAGTTAATCATCCGGTACTGCCTTCTGTCTAATCTTAATAGTATGACATTACGTATTTTTTCTAATCTCAGTGGTATGCTTCTTTCTTGGGTTTTCTATTTCATGCCAGGGAAATCTTGATAAGGCATCTCCAAATGCAGGATATGTACTGCTTATGTTTTACCACCTTTATGAGGGCAAGGTTTGAGATTATATAACTTGTCTTAAAATATTGTCAATATCATATTTTTTTGGATGCTTTGGCGCTTAAAACCTTTTCAATACATCTTTAGTGTGAGAAGCACCTGTGAATTGTTTATTTTGCCCATAAGAACTTTATAACATGTATATTTTGTGTTGTGGCACCTCGCTACTGGATTCTGGCAAAGTAATCAACATTCTGGTTATGACCGCTTTTTTCCTCCATTTGTTTATTCATTTGGAAATTCCTCACTTGTGACTCACACTCCTTCCCCTCCTCTCATTCTCTCTTTCCCCTTCTCTATTATGTACCAACTAAAAAAATTGAGGTCCCCCACAGCTCTTCATTCATGTCCATCTCTCTCACCAAAAAATCGAGCTTATTTCATGGTAAGCAGCACAAATTAATCTTTCCGGACACCTTCTCCTCCATCAACACAGCAATTTTGAGCTTTGCTTACACTAATAGTACACTAGATTCAAAACTATCGGTGCATGCATGAAAATATAGGGGATTTTTATGTTCTATACTATTGGGAGATTGGATTTAGGATTTAGTTAATTACTACCCATTCAATTTGATTATACTAGTTTATAAAATTCAATTCCCTATACCTTTATTTTTATTTGTTTTTCAGTTTCCTGAGATGGAGCAACAAATCAAACCCAAAGCATGACAAAAAAACAGAAGACAATATCAAAATTTGCATGCTAATAAGAATTTGCCACATATTTGAAAGTTTTTCCTACAACAATGAGACAAAAATACACATGCCCTAAAGAGAGAGAAAAAGGGAACTCTACACAACAAGAAGGAAAAGGGCAGGAGAGAGAATCACAATGGAGGGAAATGTAAGTCCATGGCCAGATGGCAAAAATTGGGTGTTAAGGTGCCACCAAATAATCAAAAGACGTTTTTAAGGTGCTTCTAGGCAAAAAAGATTTTAGAAGGTCCTTGCTCACAGAATTGTATTTACAAGATACTATCTCAAAACAAAGAAAACATATATTTATCTTTGTCATTTGAGCTGTTCATATTCGATTTACGGATTTTCATAATGCCATTAACTCCTTTTGCTACAAGAACTGTTATCTTCTGCCATTTATTTTCCCAAATATTCCTATGTAGCTAACGAGGAGAATATATCGACATGGAGTTAATAAGTACTATGATTCCAGTGCAGCTGTTTCAAGCACCTCTTTAATTTTTCATATTTTTTTTCTTTTCTCCTCAGAGTCGCAAAGAATTTGAAGCTGAACTAATTGAACGTTTTGGTTCAGTTGTGAAAATGCCTTTGCTCAAAACTAAAAGGTCAGTATCTCTCCCCCAATTACTTAATAAATGTTTTCGTCCTGGCTCAGATCCTTGACTTACTCTGCAAAAAGTAAGTCTGTGACTTTCTTTTGTCTACCATTACCTTTTTCTGCATCTTGTGACGACAATTTAGGTCTAGCTTTTAACTTGGGCATCCGTCACCTCTTCATTTAAGCTTTTAACTAGTATTTTGGTCTGGGCGATGCCTCGGGTCAGTTACAAATACTTACAATTACATAATTGATTTTATTAGCTTTTTCGTAATTTTCTGTGTAGTGCAAAATTGGGAAATGGACGTTATGGCATGAAGTTGTTTTAAAAAATAACTTCTAATGAATTAATGATAAAAATAACAATTTCAATGGAATTGGGGGTAAGAGAATGTTATTACCTTAATAACAGTGTTAATGATCAAAAACCTTGTCTATACATATAATTATAAGACTTCATTACGTTTTACTTTGAAACATTAAAAATTGAACTTGTAGTGGATTGGTGGTTAAATTCTCACAATTCATTTCAAAGGTCATGTGTTCGATTGCTAGTAGCTACACATTGTTAATATTTTTAAGTGAGATTATAAACATGTGTATTAGAAGCTTGAGAAGAGTGCCATGTGGCACATACATTGGAGAGTGCCATGTGGCACCTTTCCTTTGATAGGAATGTCTTTTAATATATTTGTATAGATATGGATTGAAGAATGTTGGCTATCAATGTAGAGACCGATGACAATGACCATCTCACCTTTTCCCTCGAACAGGACAGGCTTAGATAACTGATCTAGGTTCTTAATTTCTTAACTGAAATCTTTTTTTTAACTTGTTACAATTTTATCTGTATGTGTGTATAACGATGAGAAGGAATATTACTATCAACAGTAGAAGATTAGTGATTGAAAAATCAGGAGGTCCCCAGTTGAAAACAAATATAAGAAAGGTATTCTTCTTGTGCTGTCAAGATGATTCCAGGAATAATAAAGGGTCAACAACAATCGTGATAACAAACATGAGTCCTGTCACTGGAACATGCGAGGTGAAACCAGCTTTAATATCAGTTAAATGAAAGCTTTAAGCATGTGATGCAAGTGAGGGTAGAAAAACAACTTTATTCCATGGGTCAAACAATCAATTATACCTTTTTAAGCGCAGTTAATCTTTCTAAATGTAGCTGTGGCGCAAACCCATTTGACGGTTTTGCAGCTTTACTGTGATGTCAAATTTAGAATTGGCCTTTTTAGAATTGGCCTTTTTAGAATTCTATGTCCTTTTTGGAGCTAGTAAGTATTCTCTATGTGGCAGGATCATATTACTACTATGTTACTTCTGTCTTGTCTGTCTGGCATTTGCTAACAAGATTGAGCGATTGCTTTGAGATACCTTCAGTGTGATGTTGAGAAGGACCAATGAATCATTTTGTGAAGTAATATTTTGGTGCTTAGACTACAAGTTGAAGAGTGGTGGGTAAATCATTATGTCATTCTTCTTTTCAAGCATGGTCTCTTTTGTATTGTGTTCTTAAGAGCATGTACTTATCGAATCTGAATGGTGGGTACTCATAAGAGTACGATGGGGACCCTTGCATGTTGAGGGAGCTTTATTTTTAAAGTGGATCCTGTTTTTTCCTCTCTCATCAAGTATAAGGTTTGATCGGTGACTCGGCATACTTATAGGAGGATGTTTGGAGATGGGAGCAACCTTGTTTGTCCTTTTGCTTCTGTCTTTTTAACCTTTCTCTACTTCATGAGGCTCCTTTTTCCTCTCTCGTCTTAATTTTCTATTGTCTTTCTTCAGACCTCCATCTATAAAGCATCATTACATGTAATGGAGTTTGAGGAGCTCTGTGTTGTTTGAGGTTCGGGATTTTGAGTTATCTGAGATTATGAAATGTTTTGGCAAGTCTTTTTCTTGGGTGCTTAACACATCAATTCTTTTCCTCAAGAGCTTTTGGGCGAGATTTTGTGCAAGAATGCCCTAGCTTTTAGCAGGACTATTATATTTGATCTAGGAAGACCAGATCAGGTGCGGAAATCTGGATAAAAGCATTAGCTTGTTTTGTTTAAAGAATCAAATCACCAAGAAGAACAAATCTAAAGGTTCGAATTGGAAAATTAGTCTAAAGAATTGAATCACCGGCTAATTAAACAAAACTGAATTATGAAAGCTTAAAGAATTTAATCACCAACTTTCACAAAAAGAATAAGTCCTAAATAAATAGAAACAAAACTGATTTTTATAAACTAATTATCCAACTAACACTAAGGCTTTAATAAATAGGGAACACGGAGTCCTATTATGGTTAGTACAAATCCGTAAGTCATAATCCAACTAGAACTCTAAAAGACAACCAACTTCTAACTAAATTGCTACTAGCTTCATGTTCGGTAAATTAAAGATAGAATAACAAAGTGTTTTGAAGTGCTTAAAACTAGAAAACCCTATTCCAATTTCCAAGTGAAATAGTAAAAACTTGTAAGCCAAATTCTAAATAAACTAGGATAAGACGAGATCCAAATGAACTCAACTAAGTGAAGCTTGGACGCCCCAAACAAGCTACTTGCCACCAAGTTATAAGTCACTAAGCAAACAACGAACTTTGTGGTACTTCCAAGATAGTTGCCATGCAGCAATCGAGGCCTCATCCAAGAGGACAATCATTATGGAGTAATGACGGGCTCGTTGTAACGCGTCAAAAACAAACCTAAACTAACCAATAATAGACAAGTAGAGGATCGAACCACAAGGAAGTAGGGCTAAACAGCGATAAATTTGCCAATTACAATGAGCTAAACCTACTTTTGGGTTTTTGAATTGACTAAAAACTAAGGTCCAAACTCTAAAATAACTAGGAAATCAATAACTTAAATTAACAAAAATACAATGAACAAAGTAAATCAAGGATAAAGAAACTAGGGGATTAGGGGAATTCACAATCAAATAATCCAAACATCCAAAAACAAGACCATAAGGAATCACAATAGGGGTTTTAGCAAGGGAAATAATCATTCAATAAGAATTTTAATTATTTCTCGAGCTAATTAGGGAAGCTCGATTAGTCACTCACGGCCTATTCTCATGGCATGAGTAACTAATCTAGCAAACACATAACAAGATGATTAATCAAGAAACCCTAGATCAAGAAATGCCTATTTTCATGGAGATCTCAATCTAACAACCACACGTAGTCTAGCCCTAGCTTCATTTCTCAATCCTTCACTAGGGGTTCCTAAATGCAAGCTAGGTGGCGATCAATCACCCAACAAACCATAAAAATCAAGTTTGATCAACAATTTAAACCCCAATGTGAAACCCCCTATCTAGATTATGGATCTAAGGACTATACGATAGCTACGTCCCTTCCACTAGTATATAACTACTCACATATCATATTAGGAAAACAAATCAAAGCTTCAAGAAATCTCATCAACATAATAATGGGGGAAAAGAGAAAAGGAGATTTAATAAACTAAGAAAACAAAATCTAATTAAAGTAAAACATAAAATAAACAAGATTAAAGATTGAAGAAATGAAATAATTAAATAAACAAGATTAAAGATAGAAGAAATGAAATAATTAAGAAATTACCAACTTTTAATCTTGAATAAGATATGGAAATGGAGTTCAAAAGCTTCAAGCTAAAGTTTCTCTCTCCCGGGGTTCTAAGAATTTGAAATGCTAATCAAAATAAATCTCACTTTGTAATAATGTAATGAAGCTTAGGGCCTGTTCTCCCCAGCTTATTTTCAGTTCAATTCAGTTCAGTTCAGTTCAGTTCCTAAATGATAATCATTATTATTAATTAGTTATAATTTATTTCAGTTCAATTCAGTTCAGTTCAGTTCAGTTGTTTTATGCCGAAGAGAACAGGCCCTAAAATGACAAAAGTTTGTCTTATATAGTGCTAAAATAACTAAGCGCAATTACAAATAAACCCTAAGATTAAAGGAGGAACATTTCCGGAAAAAGCAGCCGACCCGGACGGGTTGACCCGACCCGAGCGCTTGGGTTGGACTCAACCCAGGCGGGTCAAGCCAGTGACCCGGGCAGTTCATCATGGCAGACTGTATGGTGAAGGTGGATTCGAGGTGACCCGGCCACCCGGGTGGGTCACACAACCAGGTCAGAGGTGACCCGGGCGAGTTAGATTACCTAGGACCTTCGGGTCAGACTCTACTTCACTCCTTTTGTCCTTTTCAGCTCCCTTAATGCTTCTTTGACCTTCTTCTTCGATTCCTTATGTCCGGGATTGCAAGCACCCTCCGAACATGCTGCTAAGTCCTGAAATAAGACAAAAACAACCAAAGGAAGAGCATATAAGGAGGAGAGATGCGCAATTCAAGCAATTAGCTAACTAACAAAGCTTAACTAACTCAAAAGCTCTAAAATACTAACTAAAAACACTAAAAAGTAACAAAATAAACAAGATTATTAAGTAGAGCTAGTAAATCTTCATCCACTAATCCTATATCATTTACACTTCGAATTGCTGTAGAAACGAAACTATGGTTATCGCTCCAAATAGTTAACAATGATTTATGTTCACCTATTTTCCTTAATTGTCCGACATCCTTAAAAGCACTACAAACTTCAGCCTAAAAACATAGCACACCTCTTGAGATCATGAAGTATGTGAAAAATTTCTGCCAGATTTGCATTTCGTAGCCACTAGAGAAAAATTAGTGGAAAGAGAAGCCATAACAGATTATTAAGTAAAGCTAGTAAATCTTCATCCACTACTCCTATATCATTCATACTTCAAATTGCTGTAGAAACGAAACTATGGTTATCGCTCCAGATAGCCAACAAAGAGTGCAAAAAGATTGCTGTTAACATTCCAGTTCACAATCCTATTGGCACTAGACAGTGATTAAGATATTAGGGGTGGGTCACCGTGACGAGTTATCCTTTCTTAAGGCACTATAAGAAAGCTCCCTTGCATAATGTACTGATGTCTCTGAATAGAGAAGCAATGACAGGTTTGAAACTTAGCCCATCCACCATGGGCCGTTAATTATCTTTGTAACTAAGGATTTCCATCATCAACCAGAAAAAATTGCCATTCAGAGGAACTTATCAAGATCTCTTCCCCAAAATAAAAAAAGCTTTGAAGCCTAACCCACATTTCATCCTGCTAGAAATTCACAGCCCACAAGAGCTTAGAAAATGCAGGTTTATTCCAGATAACAACATTTGTCTGTCATTTCACTAGCTGATTTAGGAAATAAAACGCTGACACCAGAATGTTTGGAGACTAAAGAGAGGGACCATTAGAAACTTTAACAGCTCGAGCCTTCTTGCATATGACAATTGTTTAGCAGTAACACTCACAAATCCTGGATAAGATCTTTTTTAACAGATGCTTTCATTGACAAAGCCAGATTCTTCGAAGACAAAGGAATTTTTTAGCTTTAACTACTAAAAGGAAAGGATCCTTTAGCCATATCCAGTAGTTTGAGGTGACCTCATATCGCAAGGCTTTATCAGTACGAGATATGTAATACAACTATTATCTAGATCGACTTCCGATTCAGAAGCATGAAAAAATTTCAAGAAAACACCATACATTAGTCTGACTGAGATCAAATATGCTCTACCAAATTAAACTGATTCATCTGCAATAGTAGACAAGTGTGCCCATCTCTCTCATACCTAGGTTGAAAAAAATTAAAGTCAGCCTTAATGCTCATGGAGGTTTGTCTTGGAATCCTACATTTGTTCTTTGATTGTTATTGTTTTCTTTGGATTTACATTTCAGAATATCAATTTAAATCGAACTTTTTTCATTCTAATCTACTTTCTCTGTTTCAAAATATCAATTTAAATTGAACTTTTTTCATTCTAATCTACTTCCTCTGTATCAAAATACTTGCTACACTTCTCTAAAAGTAAAATGCCACAATACTTGCTACATACTATAAATGAACTTCTTTTTACCCCTAAACTTTCTAAAATACCCTTAAAAGTTAGTGGCCCCCACTTTCTCCTTAACAAATGTTTTTTTATTCAAACAGTGCCCACTTGCTCTCTCTACCTTTCTTAAAAACTCTCCACTTTCTCTATGTAGCAAATATTATGAAATGAAGTATTATGAAACAGAGGAAGTATTAGGTTTCAGTCTCCCTTCTCTGGCGGCAGTGTATAAACAGACCTTGCCCAACCTCTCTCACCTCCCAAAATAGATGATGCGACCAACTAAGGCACCATCCAGCACAAACTAACGCAAGTGTAACCACATTGATGTTAGATGGTTGACAGTTCATGAACTTGGTGCTACCTGTTGAGATAAGCCGTATCTCTCTATTTTTTCATATTTATTTATGGTGTGAGCTATTCTGAGGGCACAGTACATTAGTTCTTTTATTGTTCTTTTTTCTATTGAGCAGGGTTTATCTACCTGATCCCGTGAAAGCTGTGTTGGAGGAAGGGATTAATCTTTACAGGCTACACACAAAGCAGCATGGAAGGTTAGTATTAATTTTGCCCAGTTGGTCCTTTGATTGCTATGTGACATCACCTTTTGGGTTGTGATTTTGCAAGTACAAGGTAGAAGTAGTTAGAGGATTTTTTTGTGATTATATCCTGAAAGGAGTTATGGAAGTTTGGAGCTCTGTTAACTATCCTCCATGTTGATTGATTAGATATTTTCTTCCATCCAATCAAGGAATTGAACTTTGAACCCCCCGCAGCTCACTTGGTTTATGCTAATGAATTGAAAAAAAGCAACGGACTGATTTCCTGAACTCATAAGTTGCTTTTATTTTTCCCCTTTTTTAAAGCTGGGATAGTTTGTAACTGTGAGTCATCATTCAAATACAGAATGGAATCAACTAAAGGGTCCTATGCAAAAGAGTGGATGAAGTGGGAGAAGCATTTGCGAGAGACTTTATTGAGCAATCTCGAGTACTTAAACTCTATTCAGGTAACTTTTTGTACTCAAAGCTAATCCACTAGAATCATTGATCACGTCATTTTTATTTGACTTCCCACTTCCCACCATCCAAGGGCACTTCTCCGTAATGATAATGTCTTTGAAGTATCAATTGTCGTATTAGGCCGATGATTACTCAGAGAAAAAAACGCGGTCGCGGGAACGGTCGCGTTGTAGCGGGAACGACTTGTAACGGGGAAATAGAATGTTTCACGGCCGACACGGCGTTAAAAAATTCACATCAATATGTTCTAACCTTATTTGCTTTGTTTTAGTTTATGAAGCATTATTACAACATAATATAATTAAATCTATCAGAATATCATGTTACATTGGCTATATAATTAAATTATAAAATATTTTTGGCTAATATTTGAAAGGAACGGATGTACGGGGATAAAAGCGTTCTAACGCGGCGAGTTTGCGTTACGGAACGGACAACGCGGCGAGAAGTATGTGATTTTTATTATGGTGTTCTGTAACGGCATTTCGCGGAACGGCAAATCCAAAATCCGTTACAGAATGGCGTTCTGTTACGGAACAGGAGAGTTTTAATTCCATGGTCTGACTGAGAACTCTATGAAACTGAACGCTGTTGCAAGATGTGGATTATTAGATAGAAGTTTACATGTCTGTTTCAGAAAATCTTCTAAACGATGTTCTTGGGTGGGAATCATTGATACTATGCTGTAAATTCTACAGGGTACAGTTAAGGCATCTTTGAGTCACTTTTCCCTTAGTAGCAAAAAATTATGAACAAGTAAAGTCAGTTATGGCAATTAGTGATCATTACAAGTAAGATAGAGAAGTAGTCTTCAGAAGTTCCAAAAATGGAAAGAAAAAGAACTATAAAGAGAGTTTCAAACAATGAAGACAGAAGATTTAGAGATATAGTTGGCCAGTAATGGTTGGCTTTTTTTTCGTTTTTATTGTTTAATTCTTAGTTTTAAAAGGCATAAGGCGCAGTGCGCACCGAGGCTCAAGGCGCGCGTTTAGTGCCAAAAAAGTTGCAAATCAAATAAAGATGCATTGTAATCCTTAAAAGAACATAGATATTATATTAAAGACCCATAAAAGGATATAAGAGAGCATGATTCATCGCTAAAATACCGAAACAAGTCAAAATACTAAATAGAAAGAAAACGAAACAAAGTTTTCAAGATTAGCCCACCAGAATTCAAATGATATTCCAAAACTAATAACATAAAAAAGCATGTAAATGGATTAAAAAGAAATAACCAGTCACTGCCTTGGGGAAAAAAAGATTTGGCAGCTTAGAGAAATTCCAAAAATTACTAGTCACTGACTAGACCCACCAAGGGAAAAAAAAAGATGCTGCGAGTGGAAGAAAGAAAAGGAGAAAGAAAAAAAGAGAAAAAGAATAAAGAAAGAAGAAGAAAAAGAGAAAAGAACATACGAAGAAAATAAAGTAAAGGGAGAGAAAACTTACCGGAGACCGCCGGGGACCACCGGTGAGGAGACGGCAAGGAAAGAGAAGAAAGAACGAAGAAGAAGAGAAAAGAACAAACGAAGAAAATAAAGTGAAGTAGAGAAGAAAACTTACCGGTGACCACCGGCGAGGAGAAGGGAGGAGTTGGCGACCATCGGCGAGGTCCAGCAGCGAGTAGAGGGTTGAGGTCAAGCAGATCTAGGGTTTCCAGAGTGTCGAGCAAAACGTGGAATAAAATTTAAAAAAGGGGGTGATGGCCCACACGCGCGCCTCAACCCCAAAAGTGGCCGCCTCTTGCACCTCGCGCCTCGAGAAAAGGCGCCCTAAAGCGCCCGCCTATTGTCTTTCGCCTCGCCTGGCTGATGGATGCGTTTTGCTCGCAGCCTTGGCTCGCTTTGTGCCTAGGGGCGCCTTGGGCGCACTTTTAAAACTAAGGTTTAATCTGCGTGACAACAATACCTCTTTAGTAGTTCCAAGTTCCAACTAGTATGAAATAGGAAGACTATATGACATTTGCAAAGATACTTTCTGCCACAGCCTCTCCCTTTTGCAAACAGAACAGAATTAGTATCGGATTGCTATTCAAATGTTAGAAAAACCTTCCATTGATTTATTTAAGGGATTTCTTTATTTTCTACTATTGTACTAGTTTCATCATGCCGTTGAATAGTTTTTGTGTGATAAAAAATTTTACATGCTTCTTAAAAATCTCCTCGAAGAAAATATAAATGTGATCAGGCTTAATTACTGTAAGTAACCTCTTCTTCAAAGATGATTCACTATCTATATTCAGTCTCTAGTATAATATGGCTTCACTTTGTAAGGTATCTTATGGACAGGAATATCATGATGGACGATATTGGAGCAAGAATAAGAATTTATCTTCCCAATATCACTCATCTGTCCTGATGACTTTATGCTCTTACGCTTGCCTTTCCATTGCCCAGAATACCATCTCTCTCATCTCCATTTAACCCCATGTCTGCCTATTAACCATTTTAGGAACAAAGTGCCAAAATCAGCAGCACAGCTCCAGTATGTGAATAATCACCCTGATTCATTTCTGCAAAAAGTCCGCTATAAAAGAAGTTTGCTTCCTTTAATTTCACTTCAGATGCTGAACGAAAACTGCAGTCGCAGTGAAAACAGTTGTTACCTAACAAGAAGTATTTAATTTGGTTGAAGCAGATGCAGGTTCCTTCGTTAGATTAATCTAAGAAGATAATAGAAGAATATAGTTTCAGAGAACCTAAAAATTGAAGCTGTACTAGGCAATAGATAAAAAGGAGAAAGGCAAAAAAAAAATATATATGAAATGGACTACTTTATTCATCAAATTGAATCTGTTGAGGGTATAACGGACACTTTCAATCTCTGGGTTGACAAAGAGATATGAAGAGGTAGTGTCTCCACTCTCCATCATGTTGGGGACTTGCTTGGTTCGACAAGTATAACTTTGCTAGTATTTTCATCGATGGGAATTTAAACATAAAGTTAAGTATAAATTGTGTGGAGAATAATTCCAGACCTGGTTTCATTTGGTCTATATAAAAACTTCCAACGGATCACAAGTGAAGCTGTAAAGTTCCAACATGTACCAACAAATGGCCAAACTTAATAATTTCTTCATTCCATTTAATTGCTCATTTTCCATTTTGGGAAGTTTCATGTTAATTGCATCATTTCCCATTTTGGGAAGTTTTTTATTAATTGCATCATATTCTTGTTTGGTAATGAGTTCTGTGACTTCTGTCTATCTCTCTCCTATCACTTGGGTCCCTCTTTTTTGATCTCTCTGCTCATTGTTATGGGATCCTTAATTTGCGTGCCACTCCCATATGATGCAATCACGGTTGTGGAGGAAGTGGATGTATAGGGGGTGTTGCACTCACCATTCCCTCACTGGAGACAACTTCTCATGTTAAATGGAAGCTAAACTATATGGGGGATATGGATTTCATGGAAGTGAATTCGCAAAACAATACATTTTCTGTCTTCCATGGAACTCGGACTTCCATTCTCAACGAAATAAGGCCTTGCTGATAGAAGATTGTGAAACTGAAAAGGAGATGTAGACGATAAAGTAACAGCAGATTGAGAGGTGGAAGAAAGAGGGAGGGGGGCAACCTAAAGTGGAAGATGGAATTATAGTCACATTCCTGAATTTAAGGTGCAGAATTTGTATGCATAGCGTGTTTGTTAGCCAAGACTAAATGATGGTAATAGTAATGAGTTTATATGTAATTTTGTAAGAAAATCTCATGGCATTGACCATGTTAATAGTAATGAGTTTATCATCATCCGCAAACATGTGTTTTTTTTCATAAATTTCCATTGCCACTCAGTGATCAATACCATCTCTAAAGTGGTAATAGATGGTAATGAAAAGTTGTGAAGAAAAAGAAATATTTGGTGGACAGACAATCATTATCATGGTACTTTCCTAGATTCATTACCATTACTAACACTTATTACCGCACACAAAAAGGGCTGTTAGACTTTGAATTTTATGGGACTCGGTAATTCTTGTTTTAGTGTGCCATTTACCCTGAATTATGAAATGGAGAACTTATATGATGATATTTTCCAGAAGATACATGACGTAGTTTGCCATTATGTCTACATACTTTTTGAGGATGTTAGTAGTAACTAGTAAATACATGGCAGTGATATGCTCCAAATCTAGGTAACCTGCTGGATCCTTTGTAAATATGCTCGGAATTATTTTATTCTACTTAGTTCTCGCAAGGTTATCAAACATGAGGTCATGAAGGATCCACGCCATATGGATTGCATTTGATTTTATCGTAATGTTATTCCAGAAATGGGTGCTCCTTAGCTTGCAGAACCTGTATTTGTCTTGACCTTCACTTAGCTAATATGCAATGTTGCATGTTGTTTTCAAGGATTTGCGGCACATATATTCTTCCTGTCTTTGAAGGGGCATTTCCTGTTAGAACATAAAAAATTGAAGTTTGATTTAGTGAATTTTAATCTGCATATGCATCTTTCAGGTTCCATTTGAGATAGCTGTAAAGAGTGTGTTGGAGCAATTAAAAACAATTGCAGAAGGTGATTATATAACTCCTAGTACAGAAAAGAGGCAGCTTGGAGCAATTGTTTATGCTGGTGTCAGTTTACCTGTAATCGAAGTCCATCGTCTCCTCAATAATGTGAGTCCTCCTGTTACCTTTAATTATTATTGCTTTTTACTGGAACAACATAATTGAAAAGTTATGGATCAGATGACTTCAATACATATTAAATTATTAATATCTCAACCTCTTAACCTTCATGTTCTTTTGACCAGTTAAAGCCATTTCAGAGGTCCCATCTTTGCCTATTTTATTTTGTTGGAGCTCTTTAATGAGTACTTCAGGAAATTAAATCCACTGAGGAAGAGAACATGAATCTAGCAATTTTAAATCTTCTCCTTGTGCCTTATCAAGCTATGTGGGTTGATGTTGGGAGTTCAAATTAGAATTCCACACTGAGATTTTCATTGATATCTACCCTTGACAATATTCTGAATATTGGATTCTTGGTTGTCGCAGTGTTCGTCCAATGTCACAGATCTCCGACCACCTCCCTTTCCTGAGCTTTAGACCTGTTCCTTACTTCCTACTGCGATTTAGTGAGACCTTCATGTTAGTTTGGAGGGGTGTGGTGGGGCAGCACCCCCTTAAGTCGTGACCCGTTGTTATGAGGGAGGGGTAATATGGGAAGCAATGCTTGGAGAGAAAGCAAGTTAACTCCATAAATAGAAGAGATGGAGAGAAGAAGGTTATGATGATAATATTCGAGAGTTGATAAGAGTTAGCTTTTGGAGTGTGTCAAGACTCAAGTCACTCGAAAACTTGACAATCTATCTTACATTTTCTGTTGAATTTCCATATTATCTATTAAACATCAGTTTAAGTTCTTAATCTTCTTCTTTAATCTGCCCCAACAATGTTAGTTCATTACACCCATGTTTCTGTGTATCCTCGCAAAAGCCTGTGTTGTTTCAAGGGGAGAAGGTTGTGACACCTCCCCACTTTTTAATCGATATACTTTGATGGTGGTAAATTTTTTGTGATGATATATTTGATAATAATTTACTGTGGCTGACTGTATTATCAGTGACGTTATCCCAGACCAGTTTTTCTACCATGTGAAATGCAAGGTTATGGAGCATCCTGAATTCCTGATCAGTAGTCGAACTAGATGCTTAGTTTGTATTTTGTTGAACGTTAAACTTTTTATGTGTTGCCCTTATAATTTCCTGATAAACTGATTATTCCTCATTTATCTCCCTCCGTATAGAACTGATCAGCAGCTGTGCTCTGGATCTGACTTATATTTGGGACTGATATTTGCAATTCGTTCCTTGTCTCATCAAACAGATTGCTGTTCGTAACCCCAAGGTTGAAGTTTTCCTTAGTGACAAGAATTTGGCTGACACCCTCAACAAGGCTCATATCACTCTCGCTCATAAGAGAAGTCATGGTGTCATAGCAGTGGCTAACTATGGGCAATATCTTAACCGTAAGGTTGATATCGAGTTTACTGCTTTGTTGTTGTCCGATAATGTAGCTGCCTTGGAGGCCCGCCTTGGCTCAGTTGATGGTGAAAAGATCAATTGCAAGAACAAATGGCCTCATGCTACCTTGTGGACAGCATCAGGAATTGCTGCCAAAGAAGCAAGTACTTTGCCCGAGTTGGTATCACAGGGGATGGCTTCCCGTATTGAAATTGATCCACCTGTTCTCATAACAGGTGAAGTGGAATTCTTTTAGGTTAGATCGTTGTTGAGATGTTAATTTGTATTTGCAGCTAACACATCTAGCAAATGTCGAGAGCTAGGTGAAAAATTTTGGTACGAAATTGTACGATTGAGCTGTTGAATTACTTGGAGAACATTATTGATAAATCTCTGCTGTTAAGTTCATGTTTTCATGGGTTGAACAAATTGTGAGATGGAGTTCTCCGTCCTTGAAAGGTTAATACATTTTGGTTGTGCGGATTTGCTAGCACATTGATTTGACTACATATTTCTGAATTATGGAATTAAAGATATTTTCTAACGATCGACAAACAAACTACTAGAAAAGCAACTATAATTTACCAGAAAAACCAATGGCAATCCTCATTAATGTTCCCTTCACTTTCGTAATAGCTCATATAATAATGTATGAAGATAAAGTTATTAGCTACTCCTATGAATTGGTATTCAGCATGTAATGAATTTTTTAAAAAAGAGAAGTAACGACATTCTAATATATGAAGCTGGTATATATACTAAAATTATGGTGAAGTTTTAATATATTTCCTCCGTCTTTAATTAGATTCACCATTTCTCTTGTGCACGAGGTATATATATATATAAAGTGAAAATGGGTAATTAAAAGTAATGAGGATATATTTTGAAACATCTCAAAAAGATAGATCTACTAAACTAGGGAAGTAATATGAAATTGAATTGTATATGAACATGATTAGAAACCCAAAATTTTGACTGTTTTCAAACAAATGCCCATGAGACGGCCTTCACACTTCTTCTCGAGTTCTACTCAATTGGAAATTGAAATGGTGAATTGTGTTTATATGCTAATGGTTTTCTATTGACTAGCCTTAGAATAACCTCGTCTTATAGGAGAAATAAAGACATTCACACATCGGTGTGCTCTATAAATGTAGCAACCACTAAACTTTTTAGCAATCATCATTTGTTAGTTGTTCGGTCTTCATTGCCATTATAGCAGCGCATAAAGTAGGTAATGCAACCAATCCAGTATCCATGAAACGATCAGCTAAATTTCAGGATGACAACGGAGTTGGCAAGACCAGCCTGCTCTATAGTCTGGTCAAGATCCGTGAGTTGCTTGGGAGGGAACCCCATCATCTGCAGTGTATAAGCTCCTGTTCTAGCTGGCGTTGACGCATCAATGAAGGCATGAATATCTCTTATTGTGTGGTGATAGTTTAAGCGTGGAACCATGCGGGTTCCATCAGCTAGCCTAAGCTGGATTGAGGTCGATGGCAGTTTATCATCCACAATTAGGCCCATCACAGGGGATGGAGCAGAGTTGAGAGCAGTGGCAGGAGCAGAAGGCCTGGAAGAAACAGGGCTGTTGGTACCCAATGTCCTTCCAACACCTTCGAATGGAATTCTTCGTTTTTGTGGTTCCTGCATGAAGCAAGGGTTTTTAAATAATGCCAAAACCAACAAGGCCAAAGGAATCGGACAAGTAACTGAGGTATACATACAGGGCAGTTCTCATCCCTTTTCACAAGGTTGACACGGACTGAATTCTTCCTGTCTGCTGGCTCTAGCTCTTTTGGACACTCGGACCTCTTTATGCTCTGCATAATCAGCACACATAAATGCCAATAATAACTCCAAGGAAGATATTTACAAAAGAAAAAAAAATCCACAAGAATTATCAATCAGATTATAAACAAAGCAATTATATTAGAATGTTAGGAACACGATCTTCCCAAGTTATTAGCACGTAATGACACAATCAAGTGCAAGGTATTTAAAGGCACATAAACATAATGAGTAGCTCTGTGGGAAGGAGAGGAGCAGCACAGCAAATCAATAACTAATCCGGAGGGTTCGGTCTCCTAAGAGATGATTTGAACTAGATCCAGACGGAGGTACATGGAGACACATTTATATCGTACAAAATAAATAAAGCTAGTATAAATGAAGCACCTTACTCATAATGGTGCCCAACTCTAAGTTATACTTGCTACGCATAAAATATAGGAAGCTATATTATACCCTAACTTGTAGGAGTCTATACTCTATAAACCTGCTAGTCTTGCAAAGATTATTGCTTTGGCCAAATTTCTATTTTGACTGACATTGATGCCCTGTAAAAGATGTGTCACCCAACAAACAGAAATAAATGGATAGATGAGACCTCATATACCAAGAAAACACAATACACCCTCCCTTGCCCCCTAATTGGTAGGGGGGGAAAAGGAAGAAAGGATAAGGAGACTAGAAACAGTGAAGAACATTGGCAAGTAAATACTATTCTTGAGAATTACCTCCAAAAATGGAGCATTGTCTTCATCATCAAAACTTCTCAAAGGGCCGTCATCCACTGTAAAACCATTACGCCAGAAGGTGATAATATGCATAATAACTTCAGGATCCTGCTCTTGAGGAGAAGATGACACCACCTCTCCCGAGAGTAATCTCGCCTTTCCAGTAAAGCTTCTTGAGCTTGAAGATGGTTGGTGAACATCAAGTGGTCCCTTAACAGCTCCCATACGTCTAGCTTGCTCAAAAATCGCTTCAACATCAATATCCTTTGAAGGATCTTGCACAACCTTGCCACTGTAGGAGAATACAGATTAACAATTGACATTATTCACAAACTTTAATTTGACCATCTTGTATTATTTATACGCAAGGAAACATATATTTATGTGGGGTCTTGTTAGATTCGTCTCGATATGTACTTTTTTCAAATATCAACTTTTTGCAATTTTTACTTATGCATAATTAGAGATATTAAAACTCAAAGTTGCGCGTTGGCAAACATGCGAAGTCTTTTAGATACACCAAAAAGAAAAGGGATGTAGTATTCAACATATTTAAATGGCAAGCTGAAATAAACTCAATCCAAATCTATATTTTCCACCTAGCACAGAGAGTTTGCAAGCTACACAAAAATCAGCTAACTTCATAAACAAGCCAAAAAGTTGAACTCAGCAGTAGCCAGCTGAATTTTACACTGAAACAAAAGAACTGCTAGACTTAAGCATGTCATCGCATCAACCACAATCTATTAACAACATGCAAAGCAGAACAAAACCTGTTAAATCTTACATGTTTTTGACCCATACTTCTCTGTTCTCCAAAGGCTTAGCCAAATATGCAAAAGTTTTCCTTCTTATCAGAAAACCACAGATAAACAAACTCCCACCTATCTCCAACAATATGGGCATCCTTGTCAAAGGAATTCACAGTACACGAAACACCCTATCAAATATGGGCATCCTTGTCAAAGGAACATATATTAAATTTTTTTACAAAAAAAAAAAACTCACGGTTTGTATGGTAGGCAATAATTAATGGTGATGATAGGAGTAATTTTAGTGTACTTTTGTAAAAAAAATCTCATGCCAATATCCATGATAGTAAAACTTCACCGCCATGTTTTTCTTCTATCAATTATCGTCACCACTCATTATCACATTCCCAAGTAGTAATGGATGGCAATAAATCTTAGGGAGAAAATGCATGTTTACCATTTATTACCACTTTATCAAAAGGAGCTTATTTTGCAAAGACATACTACTTGGGTAAGTTAACACTCCAAAATCCTGTATGAAAACTTCCTATGGGAATTAACTTCCCATGTACAACCAAACAACATTTCCCACTTCCTAGGAAATACTTAAAACATGGGAAAAGCTTCTTCCTAGGAAACTCTACTTCCTACCTATGATCAACCAAACGACACCTTAGATAGTAGAGCATTTCCAAATTTCGCAACGCAAAACCAAGCAAGTAGAGTAATTGGCAGTTATTCAAAATTCTAAAATATATACATGGACCTTCACTATCATGCCTAAAATTCATAAAATTCAGTGAAGTATTCCCTATGTTTTTTTTTTTTTTGGTTCTTCCTGTCTGAATCTTGACATTATTCAAGATTAGACATAATCTTTTATTCATCTTCGTGAGTACTTTATTAACATTCAATTACTATAATTTTACTAATATATAATGAAAGATATTTAAGGTCCAAAAAGTGCATTGATGCGCAAACTTAAAGTAGGAAGAAAAGAAATATAGAGGGAGTACCGTTGAGGACGACGAGGACGATCATGATCAGAATCACTATCCGAACCCGAACCATTCCGGTCAAGATTAGCCAAAGTCCGAACACCTCCAACGCGGGCTCTACGACTTCGGGAATTAGAACTCCTGCCATTGTTATCATCATCAACATCATCATTGTTGTTGTTATTCGTACTTCTCCGAGATCGGAGATTGTACTGCGATCGAGTTCCGGAGGGTGGAGAATGGGAGCGCGAGCGAGACGGCGAGGCGGAAGGAGATGGAGATTGAGAGAGTTGAGGAGAGAGAAAATCAGTACCACTACCACTACCGGCGACAGCAGTGGGTGGAGAAGTAGAGTTGGACTCAAAGAAGGTGGAAATGGCGGCGTCGACGTCGAAATTGTGACTTTCGAGGAAGAATTGTGCTTGTTCTTGAGTGGAGGATGTGATTGCCATGAAAGTGTTGATCATTGTTGTTGTTGATGATGTGGCTGATGCAGCTGGAGTTTCTTGGTCGGACTCCATTGTTGATTTCTTGAAGGAATTTTTTTAGGTTTTGTGATTTCAGATTTTGATTTGAAATGAATGAATTCAACAGGCAAATGTTTTGTTTTGGATTTTTTGATTTTAATAATGCAACCTTTTGGCCATTCGCAAATAATAGAGCAACCTTTTGATTATTCCACAATAAGACAACCTTTATACCCCATTAACTTTGGGTAGGTCAAAACCGGTTATAACCTGAAGAATAGGTAAAATAGGACATGTGTCGCATAATAATTGGTTCCATAAACAAATTTTATAAAAAAAATTTAAAAACAAAAGATTAAAAAAAAAAAAGATAAAACCCCCTAACCCCCTCACCCCACCGTAAACCCCATCTCCCTCCTCCCCCACCCACACCCACACCACTCTCTCCTCCCCCCCCCACCGCCACACCACTCTCTCCTCCCCCCCCACCCCGCCCGCCCTCTGCGCAACCGAGCCACCTCTTTCCTCACCGCCACCCTCTCGCACAACCGAGCCGCCTCTCTTTGCCCCCTCCCTTCTTCTACTTGAGCCACCTTCTTCTACTTGTTATTATCCGGGTCGGGGGATGACGAGGAGAGAGAAAGAGGGAGGGGGTTGTCGTGGTTGGGGAAGGGGAGGGATGGGGGTGGCAAATGGCTAGGGAAGGGGAGGTAGGGGTTGTCGTGGGTCGGGGAAAGGGAGGGGGGGGTGGCGTGGTCGGGGAAGGGGAGGTAGGGGTTGTCGTGGTCGGGCAAGGGGAGGGAGGGGGTGTCGTGGGTGGGGAAGGGGAGGGAGGGGGGTGGCATGGCTGGGGGAGGGGGGTGGCATGGTCGGGGGAGGGGAGGGAGGGGGGTGGCGTGGCCGGGGGAGGGGATGGGAGGGAGGGGGGTGGCGGTGGGTGGGGGAGGGGGGTGGCATGGGCGGGGGGAGGGGGGTGGCGTGACTGGGGGGAGGGGAGGGGAGGGGGGGGGTGGCAAGTGGGTGGGGGAGGGGGGTGGGTTTAGTTTAGGTTTTTTATTAAAGTTTATTTAATATTATTAATTAGAATTAAGGTTGTTAATGGGTTTTAATTAAAAAATTACAATTTCTTCAGTCCACCTAATAACTTGACCTACCATAGGTAATAGGGTATAAATGTTGTCTTATTGTGGAATAATCAAAAGCGCCGCTTCTATTATTTGCGAATGGCTAAAAGGTTGCGATTATTAAAATCAAAAATCCTTTTGTTTTTGTTCTTTCAAATTTCAAGAGAGAGAATCGTTGATTAGAATGCCCGATAGACATAGACGGGACCCAACTTAGAATCATCGATTTTTTCACCCGATACCCCCGAGGTTTTCAAAAAATTCACGTGCACCTCCATGATTTCAAAATTCACCGCGTACCCTTAAGTTTAAAACTAATTCACGTGGTACCCTCAAATAACCTTAATGACTAACGGCGTTAACCGCCGTTAGTCATTAACCCTAATTTTCTCGCTTTGAACCCTTATTAACCTATAATTCTAACCCTAATCCTAACCCTTACTCTAATCCTAACCCTAAACCTAACCCTAATCACCCCTCCCCCCCCCTCCCACCACCCCTGCAGCCTCCTCCACCCCAGCCCCACCCCTCCCCCACCCCAGCCCCCTCCCCACCCCCGGTGCCGCCGCAGCCCAAACCCCAGTTCCCCACCCCTCCCCACCATCGCCCCCCCTCAATTTCGGAACAACCCCCTAACCCTTCTCCCGTAACCCCCGCGCCCCAACAAGACCACCCCCGCGTCCCCACAAGCACCACCCCGCTTCCATTTTCGCACCCCTCTCCCACCCCGTAGCACCACCCTCCTCCAAATTGCGTGAAACACAAAGTGCTGAGATTAGGGGTGTTCACCGGTCCAGAACCGGACCGGACCGAAACCGGCTGGACCGGTGGACCGGAATTTGGAAAAAATTTGGACCTAGACCGGAATTTTTCCGGTCCGGTCCGGTTTTGGACCTGTTAGACCGGAATCTTTATTTTTTAAAAAAAAATCTTTTTTATTTGATTTAAAATATTTACAAATTAGATATATTAAAAATAATAATTTTAATAACAATATTCCTAATGTTGATAAATAATAGGTTTTTAAATTTCTAACTTTTTACTACTTTTTAAACTTTTTTAACATATAAATTTTTTTTTTACTAAAAAATCAGAAATTCCGGTCCACCGGTACGGACCGGAATTTTTCGGGTTTGGACCGGACCGGACCGGAAACCCGGAATCGACATTTTCTTTGGACCGAGGACCGGACCGGAATCTTCGATCCGGTCCGATCCGGTCCAAATTCCGGTCCGGTCCGGTCCGGTCCAGATTCCGGTCCGACCCTGGTCTTTGAACAGCCCTAACTGAGATTGCGAAAAAACAGAGAGAAGAAGAAAATACAGTGGTTGCGGGTGACGCGGGCGGCGGGTGGGGGGTGGCGTGCGAAAATGGAAGGGGGTGGTGCTGTGGGGGCGCGATGGTGAGGGAGGGGTGGGGGACTACCGAACCGGGTAGGGGAGGGGCGGCGCGAGGGTGGGGACTACCGAACCGAACCGGTGGGGGAGGGGGCGGCACGGGGGGTGAGGGAGGGGTCACGCGGGGGGGGGGGGGGGGGGTCGCTAGGGTGGGGGGAGGGCGGGGGGGGGGAGTGGGCCGGGGGTGGTGGGAGGGTGGGGGAGAGGGTGATGGGGGTGGTGGGTTAGGGTTAGGGTTAGGGTTTGGGTTAGGATTAGGACTAGGGTTAGCACTAGGGGGTTAATTAGGGTTTAAAACAGGAAATTAGGGTTAATGACTAACGGCGGTTAACGCCGTTAGTCATTAAGGGTATTTGAGGGTACCACGTGAATTAGTTTTAAAATTAGGGGTACCTGGTGAATTTTGAAAACATGGAGGGTACCACGTGAATTTTTTGAAAACTCGGGGGTATCAGGTGAAAAAACCGTAGAATCATTTGAATATCAAGTATTGGTGAGGAGGGCAAGTATATTTTTGTTGAGTTGAGACCACTATATATATTAATGGAAAATTTTACAAGAAACTTACCTTATTAAATTAATTTTTTGTAAGAAACTATTGAATAGAAAAATGAGGCATAAAAATTATACTTTTTGCAAGAAACTACATAATTAATAAAAAAAAAGTAAATCAGGTTTCGTGGAGTTTGTGGTTATTAATAAATTTATTTTACAGGTTTATCACTAACTTGAAAATAAAATGGTATTAAAAAACAAGTTTGAGTTTGCCATATGTTAATGGTAATATAAGAGGATAAACAATGAAAACTGAAGACATAATATACTCACCATAAAAATATCTTGTATTCATGTTTGTAATTCTCTATATATAGTCTCAATGCTATAATTTGAAAAATAGTGTAAAAAGTAGATCAATTGTTGAAATATGTGTGTCTACAAAATAATTGTACATTGTGTTTAAACTGTCACCCTTGATAGCTTATGCATAAAAGGTATTGTACGACAATATCTTGAAATTTTAGCTACGATAATGAAATAATTACAGACAACAAATAAATTATTGGTATATTCATTTTCTAACGACAGTCGTAAAGCGTTGTCTTTTATCAAGTAGCAATTTGATACAATCGTATATATTCAAAATGGTTATAACGTGCAAAATTTTTCCAAAAGTAAAATCGAATAATTAGGCTAACAAATACATCTAACAAAAAAGAAAAAGATATTAACATATCTTTGTCTAATGAGTACGTTTGGATGTAACATGTTACACCATAACTTATTGATAACAACATTTCACATATGAGAACTAAGATTTGCTTCATGTCATTTATAAAGTATGTCATTATTGGTAAGTTTTATATCATTATTGGTGTGTTTCATATCATTATTACTGTTTTCTATGTTATTTTCGGTAAACTTGTATCATTTCCCCTCTTTCATTATTATTTTTCAACTCTTTATATACCTGATCATTATTACACAAACTAATATCATTATAAATAATATCATTATTTTTCACTTCTATACTTTTTCTTTCCTTGGTAAAAAAAATTATTTTCTACTTCTATGTCATTTTTCAGTAAACTTGTATCATTTCCCCTTATTTCATTATCATCTTTCAACTTTTTATATACCTTATCATTATTACACAAACTAGTATTATTTATAAGAGAAATGATTCATTATTACTCACTTTTATGTCATTTTTTAGCAAACTTGTATGATTTTTCCTCATTTCATTGTAATTTTTCTACTCTTAATTTATATTTCATCCGTTACATAATAAGTGAAACATAACTTCACTTTCAAAAGCCAAAAAGTCATAAAATACCATTTACATTATCAAAAGGATGAGAGAGAAAAGCAAACCACACAAGTTTGTCATGAGTACTCTTGTCATTTTGTCACTTTTTTTTTCCATTTAAGGTATGTTTCACTTATTTTAAAACGTTCTAAAACAGTAAGTGTTTAACTTATTATGGAACGGAGGAAGTATATCTTATCATTATTACACAAACTGATATCATTATTTCTCACTTTTATGTCATTTTTCAGCAAACTTGTATCATTTTTTCCTATTTCATTATCGTTTTTCAACTCTTTATACATCTTATTATATTACATAAATTGATATCATATTTAAGAAGTAATATATATCATTATTACTCACTTTTATGTCATATGTACTTCAACAAACTTGTACCATTTTGCCCTATTTCATTATCATTTGTCAACTCTTTTTATACTTTATCATTATTACACAAACTAATATCATTTAATTTACAGGAGATATGATATTATTTTTTTTTGATAAATGATATGATATTATTATTACTTACTTTTATGTCATTGTTTAGCAAGTTTATATCATTTTCTCCAATTTCATTATCATTTTTTATAAGGGTTATAATTTACCGAAAATTAAACTTTAAATGAAAAGTTCCTAATTTACTGGAAATCCAAAATCAATTACAATATTTATCCTAAAAAAATAAATTACAAGATCAATTGAAAAAAATCTTAAAAAAAGGCGTCAAATTACAGAACAATGAAGCAAAAGAAAAGAGAATCAGTAGCATATATAATCGATGAGAGTAGGAGCTTGATATTCGTAGAGAAATCAACTTCTCGACCTACGCGGAAGAGGAATCGACCTTGTTAGGGCACATAATTCGAGGAACTTTCATAAATGTGAGAGCGAGGAGAGAGAAAGAGGGAGTACCTCAGAAGGACGGAAGGAGGAAGGTCGGAAGAGTGAGGGAGGTTTTCAAGGTCAGTGAGGAGGAGAGAGAATGAATCTAACCAGAGAGAACAGTCGCAGAGAAAGTTAACGAGAGGAGAAGGAGAGTAGAAAGAACACAATGAAGAAAAAGAAGCAGGAGAAGACGACGGTTGTGGTTTCCAAAGAAGAAGAAGCAGGAGAAAACATTGGTGGTTGCGAGACTGCACCTCTCTTTCTCCTTGAGGCCTACCCATACCGCCACCCTGCTCACCACCCAATGGTGGTTCCCGCAGCGAGATTACCACAGGAATTCGTTGAGAAAACTGGCTCACGCTCCGTGAACGCCGGTGAACATTGACTTGAATGTCGCACGACGCTATTGAAGGGAGGGGAGAGATAAAATGAATTGCTTGTTTGAGAGTGATGAATGATGAGCATTTTGATTTCACATGTGTGAATGGGTTTTTATATAGCCGGTAAAATAGACTCGCACCCGTTGATCCGACCCGAAATACCCGATCCGAGACCCGTTTTCACACGAAAATAATGTCCCGAAATGGAACCGCAACATGAAATAACCCGACCCAACCCAAATCGACCCGAAAGTAAATAGACCCGAATACAACTCGAACCCGAATCCACTCGACCCGAAAGTGACCCGACCCGGAATTGACCCGTTAATGATGAACCGACCGGACCCGAAAAGTTGTTATATTAGTTATTTTTTAAACAAATTTAAGGAAAAAAATTATCATGAAATACTATATATGACTTTGCCACCTCCCATTTATTATTTCACTTAGTTTTATTAGTCTTATATGTGTTTTTTTATTTGCTAGATCAAAACCCGATTTAATCCGACCCGATTTAACCCGACCTGATGTGACCCGAAATTTAACGGACTCGAGATTGACCCATACCCGAACGGAGCCGACCCGACCCGAATGCAACCCGAACACAAAGTTGACTCGATCATGGCCCGACCCGTACCCGACCCGTATGACCCGTTTGCCACCTCTAGGTTTTTACACTATAACTTATGGTGTAACAGTTTCACCTAAGAATTATAGTTGTCTAATCTCTATTATATAAGGGAATGTGACAGCTACGGTGTCCCCCCTATAAATTTACTTAACTGCCCATTAGTGAATCAACTATTGTCAAAAAAGGGAAAAACAAAGTCAAACTCAAAAATAGCATTAAAAAATTTAATTAAATGTTGAATGCAATCAAGTTATAATTGAGCCACCAAAAAAAGAAACATTGACTATGAGATTTAATACATGTATGCTTAAAAAAGTAAAAATGAATATTACATCAATCAAATATATTATCAATCAATTCACAAACACAATCAAGTATTACATTAAAAAGGAAAATTCAATCAATTAACAAAGTCAAATGATTTATTTAACACAAAAGACTATGTTAATACAACATAAGAAATCCTAAATAAATTCACTTAACATTCTTTTATCGTTCATCAAGTTTAATTTTGAAAAGGTAGGAGAAAGAATAAAAAAAATCATAAAATAGAGGCTTAACCTACGAAATTTAGCCAAAAAAAATGTCTAATGTTCAAAATTTACCCCTATTTATGCCCAAAAAGGCTAGAATTTATGTTTAAAAAAAATCAGGCAGCATCGCGTATATAATTTGCTAGTATATATTGCCTCCTTTTTTTATACATCAACTCACTTTTTCTTTTTCATCCCTTTTTATAAGAAATATATACTCTTTTTTCTTACTTTACTATCAACATTTTATTCTTTCTTTTATCATCTCACACCCGACCTAGTAAAACTCTATTGGAGTAAAACAAATCCCTTGCATTCTATTACTCCTGTATCTAGGGCTGGCAAACAAATCAGGTCGTGTCATTTTCAGGTTCGGGTCAGCTCTATTCGGGTCAGATACCCCCCAACCCGAACCTGATCTGTTTAAGAATCAGGTCAGAAAATCTAAACCCAACCTGATCTGCTAGTTGACCCGACCTGATCTGTTTCGACCTGTTTTTTTTTTTGGATCAGTTTGTTATTGGGTCAACCCGGCCAACCTGATATGATCTAAAATTTTCAGGTTGACCCTAATCTGTAAACCCACTTACAACCTGTGTAAAAAGTCTACAAGCACACAAATCATTTATACACACTTTGTAATGAAATTAAAATACTACAAAGTAACAAACAACCACCAAATAATTTAGTTATACAAAATTAACATTCTAAATCCCAATATCACGCATGGGTAGTGCTCAGTGGAGGCTGAATGATGAGTCCAAACTTATGAGCACTTGCACCAAAGTCAGAAGCTTATACCCGCACTTGAACTTGACATATCTTCCATCTCGTCTTCCACCTTAAGCTTCATCACGGCCCACATAAGTTCTTAAGTTGAAGATTCATATTTGCCACAACAAAAATAAACAAAGTTAATATTTAATTGATGATAATGAAACAATAAAAGGTTGAGAAATTAGCAAAGTTAATACTTAACATTACAGTATTTCATAAAGATAAAAATACTACAACTGTACAACATCACTTAACAGCTTACAGTGATGAAACTTGATGTAAAATCAAAACAGCAGCACAATAAGTAACAATTAATGACTGTAATACTCGAATTAGCTCAGGGTTAACAAGCTCAATTCTATGAGCAACCAGAATTCAAAATTCAAGGCATAGTTAACAAGCATACATGCAAAATGAATAATCCAATGAACAACCATAAATCATAATACAAGCACAAATTGAAATAGGGAAACGAGCACAAACTAAAATCAGAATATAGGAACAGGGAAACGATTTCCAAACAGAGAAATAAAATAAATTGAAATAAAAACATACATGCAAATTGAACACAAATGAAGCAATTAGAGAAGAAAAGAGATAAGAACTTATTTTACCTCAAGTCACTCAAAGTGATAAGCAATTGCACAAAGCATCGAACTGGAACACAATTTAGAAACGAAAAAAAGAAAAGAAATAATTAATATGAGAAATCCAGACCAAATATTTGAGGTAATCGAAGCCAAGTTAATACCTAACACAAACAGAGATAATCGAAGCCAAAGTTCGAAAATAAATTAATAAACTAAAAAGAAGCAGGCAAACAAATTTAAACTAGAAATTATAGAAAAAAAAATACAGAATAAGGCATACAAATTAAAAACAGAAATTATAGAAAAAGAAGTACAGAACATTAAACACATAGAAAAACAAAAAAGAATACGAAAGAAATAGCAAATAAATACGAAAGAAAGAGCAAATAAATAGAAAAAAAATAGCAGAAAATAAATGGTAAAATACGAAAATATAAAATACAACAGCAAAGAGATGGAAAATTTGAGAAGAAATACGAAAAAAATGGGCAAATAAAAACTAAAAGAGCAAAGAAAAATACCTGATGTTGATGAAGAGTAGCGAAGAAGATAGATCGAGAGAGGTGAGTGAGCAGCAGCGAAGAAGAGAGCCAGAGAGGTGAGTGAGAAACTGAGAGTGACAAACTGAGAGTTGAGAGAGCGGCGTTAGAAATTAGAAGTCTAGGGTTAGCAGTCTCTATTCCCTCCGTTGCTTTTAAGAGTCATCTTTTGGGCTCGGCAACTGTTTATCTTTTGGGCTAGATAAAGATGTAAACCTTTTGGTTTTTTATAATATCTAATTATTTGGGTTGGGTTATGTGGGTTGACCCGACCTGATTTTGACCCATTTAAAAAATCAGGTCAAGTCGGGTCATTTTCAGGTTAGAAATTTCGACCTGAACCTGACCCGTTTATCTTTCAGGTCGGGTTCAGGTCGACCCATTTAACTAATCGGGTTGAAAAACTCAACCCAAACCCGCTATTTTCAGGTCGGGTTCGGGTTGGGTTGTCGGGTTGGGTCAGCTTTTGCCAGGCCTACCTGTATCTCTTGGCCTTCTAAATGTGAGAAAATTTTCCTTAGCTTAAGCAAAACTTACAAAGTGAATGAAATATATTATTAGCAAAAAGTATCTCTTTTTTAAGAATAGTCATGTGGCTAAAATAATAAGGTATTGGAACTTGGAAGATCCTCAATGCAAACATTATTATTTAAAAGAAGGATAATTAAAGAAATAAAATTTTACCAAAATAATCAAAAAATCGATGGGGCTTGCAAGTCACTGTAAAAGCGCTCAACTTATCTACCTCCAAGACCCCCTCTTTTGAATATGGAACGAGCTCCTTCTTCAACAAATCTGTGCACCTTTTTCTCAAAGATAAGAACCTACAAAAAAGTATTGTATGAGCATTAGTTTGGTAGCTTCCACAAAACTTACCATTTTATAAATTAGACACTATTTTTTTAACGCTAGTCTTTCTTGCACAGTTGAATTTGAAAATCAAGTCATCTAAATAACATAGTTATGTACAAAGTAATAAAGGACAATAAACCTGTAAAAATCTCTGGAAAGGAGCTAAACTAGTCCAAGACTCACCCATACTTGAATTTAGATGCGCCCATATCAAGCCCACCTACAATTTTGACATTTCACTGAAGCAACTGCATTATGGCCAAATAAAAGGTAACTAGTTCTTGTCCCGGGCGATACGCCCCGGATTATTTACTAATTTACCAACGTGCATTTGAAGTCTTCAAAAATAGAAATAGTATCTTGTCTTTAAATGATTTTTTCCCTCACAAAGACCAACATGAGTATTGTAGCATAGTTGGTTAGTGCATTAGCATATCAAATGAGAGGTCATGGGTTCGAGTCTTGAAACACACATTTTTATTACTTAATGTCTCATTTGATTGTGTAGGGGAGGGGAGAGTACATGTGACAGCATGACATTTGTTTGTCTTGAGTTTTAGATATATATATAGATATAGAAAGCTTGGACTAACATGCAGTATGTAGGTAACTCAATGCTAGCATAAGAAGTGTTTGATCCTGTCATAATGAAATCACTATTACAGGAACAAAAAAATAAAGAATTTCATTGTTGTTGATGACCCAAGCTCAACCTTCTTCATTCGTTATTTAGAGAGAGAAACTTACATTAATGTAAGATGAAAATGTTTAATTGAATGGATTACACAATGTCTGATTAAATTGTATGTGTATTACTCTTACAGTGAGCTTAATTACATCATATAAAGCTAACAAAGTAAACAAACTGCATTTCTTTAAAGACTACCTAGTGCTGACTAGGATTACAATAGAACCTTTTGTCATGACATTATTGTAGCTGGGGGCTTAAGATGCTTGTTGAGATCCAATAGCAGGGTGTCCAACAACCCCCTCAAGCTCGGGTTTGTTATTATAGAGCCCGAGCTTGGATAAGATGAGCTTCTCCTAATAATTTTAGTAAATATGTCTCCTAGTAAGAGTTGGTTAAGAAATGAGTTAATTGGTTCAAATCCTCTAAGATATCAATATGCTTAGTCCAGTCATGTAATATCTTCTTTTTTCTACAATGTGATAATCTTGAGATCAATTTAAGGCCAATTACTCTAAGAATGCTACTTCTTGTTGCCATTGCTTTGTATTCAGCCTTTTGAACTAGACTTTGCAACATTATTTCACTTCTTAGATTTCTAATGGGTTATTTATCAGGAAGGACCTAATAAAATACAAGTTTTGTAGGGAATGACCTAATAAATTTTTTTTTGTCTAAAAGGACCTATTAAAATACTTTCGATTGTTAATATATTATAGGAATCAGTTTATGAATTTCAGGCCAAAAAACTCTTTTTTTTCAGAAATTGAAGGAAAATGTCTGCGAAATCATGTTCAAGCAATAAAATTCCTGTCAAATGTAGTTGTGGTGTCCCAATTATAAAAATTCCTGTCAAATGTAGTTTTTGGATAGACGTCAAGCAAGAATGCTTGATAGAGAACATATACCTGTGAGACTTTGGCGTGAGGAAAATTGTGAGGAGACTTCTATTGGTGATTTTGGGAGTAGTGTATATGAAGGCCTTATTTTAAAGAGTGTGATAGGTTAGAGGACATACTTTGCACCTTATTTGAGGGTTCACCAGACATTATTTAAGAAATTTGGTTGGATAATTTGATATTTAATGTATTGTTGTCACTTCAATAATATAATGATTCTATTTTTATAAAGGTATTAGTGATTTTTATTAAAGGTTGACTAATTTGATATCATTAGTGATTTTTATTGAAGGTTATAATATTATTAATTGTTTCTGCCTAGAAACTGTCAAAGGTGAGTGTAGTGTTGAGAGTCTTGAAATCCCGAGAAGGTCTGAAGAGCCGAGGAAGAGGTCTCCGGCAATCCTGCAAAATGCAATGAAAAACTGGCCCGGGGATATTCCCGGGAAAGCCCCTCCGACGCTCAAGTCAGTTGAGATTGAGGTAGAGAGAGAAAGTGAGTAATTATAGAGAGAGATGCTCTGGTTTTGTTAGGTGAGAATTGAATACCTTTGTCTGATGAGACATCCCCTATTTATAGAGGATGAGACCTCCAATAAATGAGGGCATTTTTAGTCAGCTCCAGCTGGAGGAGGATTACGCTCCCTAGAGGTAGGGGTATTTTAGTAATTTCACCATAGATGCGCTAGTCCAGGAAATGGGCCCAAACAATTAGCCCCACGCCAAGTAATCGGAGTGAAAATCCACCATTTTTAATGCGGTTGATTGGCGGAATAATAATGTTTTTGCCGAGGTTGAATGATGCCTTGAGTTAGCTATCTGGCGCTAGGATTAACCAAGCATGGGGGTCTCGCTGACGGGTCAGCGAGTCGGGGTATGCAAAGCCCGAGGGGGGAGATCTTGTGAATTCCCGAGTTGAAGTTGAGCAAAGAGGAGGGTCTCATGCATCCGATCGAGTCCAAGGAGGAGGGTAGCTCTTGTGAATTCCCAAGGGTGATTGACAGTGCGCCGTGCGCACAGCCCCGTGCTCCGCGCAAACCCGAGCGTGGCACGCGTCATTATGGTGAGGCACGCACTCGGGTGCGTCGGACGCAGATTGGAGGTTCTCTGGAAACTCTCCCGAGTCCCGACTCGAGGGATGTCGTAAACCAAGGGGAGCAACATGCCAGGGACGACTCGGGAACAAGAGAGGAGCAGCGCGCTCCGTTGCAATCCCGAGTCATGAATTCCCGAGTGGGTAGTGCCCGAGTCGAAGAGAATCGAGGGAGGGGGGCATCCCTGTGCAATGACCGAGGGGCTCCCGAGTCGTGTGCTCCGATCCGAGTGTAGAGGTGTGCACCCCGACTTGTACGAGAGAGCAGATCCCGAGTGGAGAGGGGCGCACCCCGCCTTGTGCGGCAGGCGCGGGTACAACGCGCGACAAGCAGGGCATCGAGCCCGACACACGATGTGCGCTACGCGCCGCTTGACCGAGTGCTGAATCCTGAGTGCACGGAGGGTCAGGCAGTGCGCCAGCCGCTTTTACTTACGCTCGGTGCTGTGTTATGTCCCTTTTCTCCACCCGAGAAGCTCCTTGACCGACAGAGTTTCATCCCTAAGGGGTCTTTTGCCCGAGTCAAGATGTAACACCCCGTATTTTTATACTGTTTAGTAAATTTTTATTTTATTATAGTTTATAAAAATAAATTAAAATATTCTTTCATTAAATATATTTTACTTCCCACCTATTGACTTTACCTTAGAATGAGTCAAAAGCTAATTCCTAAATATTCTAGGTTAAACACCTAAGACCTAATTGTTATAAAGAGAGAGAAAAGTTAAGAAAACAAAAACCAAAAGAAAAAAAAAAATTAGAAGAGGTTCAATGCTGCTCTTCCTCCCAGCGTGCTTTCTCCCTTCTTCTACATTTTTTTTTTCTTCTTTCTCCAACCAAACACCACCATTAAAGCTACTAAGTATTTATCAACCATCTTCATCTCCAGTTCGTTAGTTTTCAAAGAGAGGATTTGGTTCTTGGGCTTGCGGATTCCGGGTCGAAAATAGGATCAAAGAACGGTTTTTCCGGGTCTTTTATAGTGTAGTTTCACCCTTATTACTTCCCCCTAATCAAGTAAGATTCTTTGTCATGTTTTAATTTCAGTTTTGGCTTTATTTCGAATTGGGGTTTTGTTAGATTAGGGTTCTTGAATAAATTAAATTGGGGGGGGGGAAATTTTGTTATACGAAATTTGTGTATTGATTCATGTTTGATGTTTAGTTTTATTTGGGTATCAAATTTTCGAGATAGCTTGCAAAATTATGATTATTGTGATTCATTCTAAAATTCATGTTGTGTTGTACTTGTGATTAGTTATGGCTAGCGTTTATTTAACGCAAATGAATGATGTTAGTTTGATGGAGTTGCACGGTAAAAGCAATGTTTAAGGTTATAATGTTTGCTTCCTTCTATGATAAAAAAACAAAGATGTTTTCTTTTGTTAATATAATCAAATTACCTTAGTTTTAGTTTGCTGGCTTGGTCGAGATATTGTCGTATGGTTGAATAATGTTATGCTTATTTAGGACTTTAGACTATAATGGTATGGTTGTGCAGCTCATATTCTCTTGAAATCAGCTTACTAAATTCAAGATATATAACTTGATGAACCCACGATATAAGTCAGTCAACAGTTTAGTACTGCTTTCTACTTCCTTTACAAACAAGAAAAAAAAACAATGTACTGCTACCTGTACTGAAATTATTGGATATGGACTTTTAGTATTAGAGTCAACCCCATCCTTATTATTTGACTATCCAAGTTTATTGCTCAGGTTACTTCCATTGACCTTTAATCTATGAACTTTAATTTGTGACTTCTTAGATTGAGACAAGTTGAGTTGTTTCTAGTTTAGTGAAAGCCTATTAACTAGCTTGTGCTATTTATAGATGAACTGTGTGAAGTATAGTCTAGTGACTTATACTATATTATTATATTGTGGATTCCGGGTTCGTAGAGGAACCTTTTTGACTTGAGATTGAGATTCATTGACTGTGATTGCTGATAAGGTAAGATTTCATACCAAGCTTGTACATATTATTTCAGAAAGTATTTCATATTGATTTTTGATTTATATTGAGTTTGGAATCGTTTTTACGATGCTATTATGGAGCTTTTAATTGTTTTGACGATATTTATATCAAAATAATTTATGAGATTATTTAAGAGAATTATATTAGAAGGAGGAAGTTCCTCGTGAGACAAGTTTGAGATTATTAAAAGGAGGAAGTTCCTCGTGAGACAAGTTTGAGATTATGAAAAGGAGGAAGTTCCTCATTGTTACCAAGTTTTAATTAAATTGTGGGGTTGTCGGTAAGCGGTATTCCCCGAGTATGGAAAGTAGGTTGAGTTAACGGTGTCTCAACAATCTATTTAGTAGTTGGGAGTATGTTGATCAATACTCTTGCCAATTGTCTTCCTTCTCGGTTCGTTATCGAGTTAGGGGTATGCATACTGGTGTTTATCTTATCCAGTGAGCCTAGCTAGCTCATTGGATTTTTATTACTTCCTACTCACAGATTACGAAAGGTTATATTTGAAAGTTTTACAGAATGGTTTAGAAAGAAAGTAAAGTGGATTTGAATTATTGAAGGTTGTCTATTATATTCAAGTTGAATGTTGTACAAGTGAAATGATTTTGTGGAATATTATGTATGTATTCCACCTGCACATTGGATAGTTCAAAGTTGTTATTGGTATAAAATCTTGCTCAGCCTTTTGGCTGATATTACATGTCTTCAATGTGCAGGGCTTGATGGTGACTAGCTTATATTGGGGTGAAAGCGTTGACTTCACCTAGATGTAGATTTATTAAAGTTAAGACTTCCGCTGCAATAGTTTAGAATTATGGTTTGTTATAGGAGTGTATTAATTAATTACATTTCCTCTTAGTTGTAATAGTTAATAATGGATTTATGTATTAGTAGTAATATCTTTCGCCTTGCGGTTAATAAATGTTTAATAATCGCGGCATAACAGCTCTTGAATTGTCCATGTTTTGTACTCTGTTATTTTTCTAAAGAAAATGGAAATTCAGGGTTGTTACACAAGAGGGTCTCATACCCGAGAGAGTTTGGGCCCGACAAGAGTGCTAAACGAGAGGCACAAACGAGCCGAGGGTAATTCTATACCCGAGGGGGTCTTTGGGACCGAGAGGCCTGAATAGGCCAAGGGTAGTCTTATACCCGAGAGGATCTTTGACCGAGGCGCTCCACATGACTCGAGGAGCAAGCTGGCCAAGGAGGTTGTCCCCGAGCCAAAGCATATAGCAGGCTTAGTGCATCACTCCCGACCCGAGGGGATCACGCCGAGGGGATCTTTGGCCAAGTTGGTTCTTAGACCGAAGGGATCGTCCCCGAGCCGAGTAGGTGCCAATACTTAGACTCATGAGGGCGAATAAGACTCATATTTCCCAAGGAGGTTTCTTTTGTCGGAACAGTGCGACTCGGATGCCGAACAACTTCCGATTGCCGATACTTAGCCGTTTTTCGGCTAAGTTAGTAGGGTGCTCCTCTAATGACCGAGGAGGTGCCAACGAACGAGTTTCTCGACTCGGGAGGGCTAGCGAGCCCCATGTTTCCCGAGGAGGTCTCACGACGCTACTCGGGTCCCGAGTAGGTCCTATTGTTGGTACTTAGCCGTTTTTCGGCTAAGTTAGTAGGACGCTCCTCTTATGACCGAGGAGGCGCCAATGAACGAGTTTCTAGACTCGGGGGGGTTAGCGAGCCCCATGTTTCCCGAGAAGGTCTCACGACGCTAATCGGATCCCGAGTAGGTCCAATTGTTGGTACTTCACCGTTTTTCGGCTAAGTTAGTAATACGCTCCTCTTATGACCGAGGAGGTGCCAATGAACGAGTTTCTCGACTAGGCCGAGGAGGTTCATTTATTTGCACTTAGCTTTTTTTGCTAAGTGAGAGTACTCCTAGCATGACCGAGGAGGTACCGTGAGAGATGTGCTCGACTCGGGAGGCTAATGAGCCCCATGCTAGGCCGAGGAGGTTCATTCGTTTGTACTTAGCTCCTTTTGCTAAGTGAGAGTACTCATGGCATGGCCGAGGAGGTACTGCGAGAGATGTGTTCGACTCGGGAGGCTAATGAGCCCCGTGCTAGGCCGAGGAGGTTCATTTGTTAAGACAACGCCACTCGGATGCCGAGTAATCGCAAATGATACTTAGCCATTTTTTCGCTAAGTCGGTCGGGCCACTCCTCCAGGACCGAGGGGATGCCATTGGAGAAGTTCTTGACTCGGGGGCCTGACGAATTCCATCATACCTTCGTCGAGTGTATTTATTGGACCAGCTGATGGGTTCAAGCAATTAGCCCCACACTGGATGAACGGAGAGGGCAACCTATTTCCTACCCGAAGCGGTCGTCCAGTGGAACCTGTGAGAGACTCCTGGTCTGGAGTTCCGTGGCTGTCCCGGGAGGGAGGGAAGGTTCGAGATTGTGCCTTGCTTCTAGGTGCCCTGATGTGTGGGAGCCCCAAATATTACGTTTTCCGAGACCGACGTAGGTGAGCCTCCCGGGGGAACCGAGATGAAATTCCCGAGTAGGGAAGATACTCCATACCCAAGATGGGGAGAAGCCCCAAATTTCCCGAGTGGTGGATGCAATGTTGTCCATTTGATCTTGCTAGGTGATTGTGAAGTAGACCATCTCGATTCTCCGAGTTGGCCCTCAAGTTTCCCAAGTTGGGGGAGAGGGAGCCCCATATTTCCCGAGGGGTATACATGCGTGGCTACCGAGCCCAACTAGGCAACGGATTGGCTAGGGGGACCGAGTTGTATTTCCCAAGTCGGTCTTCTTGCTTTCTCGAGCTGGGAGGAGTGAGTTCCCAAGTGCCCAAGAGTTACGAATATGGGGGCTCGGAGGGCTACTAAGCCACCTATATTCCTGAGTTAGGTGTTTGGGGAATACTTAGCCGAATTTCGCTAATTGATGAGCTTCCTGGCAAGGCCGAGAGAATCATGCACCAACTCGGGGGGCTAATGAGCCACCTACAATCCCGAGTTGGGGGTATGGAGAATACTTAGCTCATTTTTGCCAAGTGATGAGCTCCCTGGTGAGACTGAGAAGGTTACATACTCTCCTGAATCGAGAAGGGTGATGCACCAACTCGGGGGCTAATGAGCCTTCCATGATAATCCCGAGTTGGGTGTTGAGATACTCAGCCAAATTTAGGCTTAAGTGTTGAGCCCCTTGGCAAGGCCGAGAAGGGTGATGCACCAACTCGGGTGTTGATGATCCCTCCATGGTAATCCCGATTTGGGTGTTGAGGTACTTAGCCAAATGTAGGCTTAAGTGTTAAGCCCCCTGGCAAGACCGAGAAGGGCGATGCACCAACTCGGGTGCTGATGAGCCCTCCATGGTAATCCCGAGTTCGGTGTTGAAATACTTAGCCAAATTTAGGCATAAGTGTTGAGCCCCATGGCAAGGCCGAGAAGGGTGATGCACCAACTCGGGGGCAAATGAGCCCGGTGCTTCCCGAGGAGGTGCCTTTGGAGATGTTCTCGACTCGGGAGGCTAATGAGCCTCATGCTTCCTGAGGAGGTCTCTCTTGTCCGAATGATGCCACCACTCGAATGTCGAGTAGGTACCAATAAGCGATACTTAGCCATCTTTTGGATAGGGGTGAAACGCCCTGGTGGGGGCTAGGGGGCAACGCCCCCGAACTTTTTCAAGGTATGCAGAGCCCGAGGGGGGAGATCTTGTGAATTCCCGAGTTGAAGTTGAGCAAAGAGGAGGGTCTCATGCACCCGAGTCCAAGGAGGAGGGTAGCTCTTGTGAATTCCTGAGGGTGATTGACAGTGCGCCGTACGCACAGCCCCGCGCTCCGCGCAACTCCGAGCGTGGCAAGCGTCATTATGGTGAGGCACGCACTCGGGTGCGTCGGACGCAGATTGGAGGTTCTCTGGAAACTCTCCCGAGTCCCGACTCGAGGGATGTCGTAAACCAAGGGGAGCAGCATGCTAGGGACGACTCGGGAACAAGGGAGGAGCAGCGCGCTCCGTTGCAATCCCGAGTCATGAATTCTCGAGTGGGTAGTGCCCGAGTCGAAGAGAACCGAGGGGGGGCATCCCTGTGCAATGACCGAGGGGCTCCCGAGTCGCGTGCTCCGATCCGAGTGTAGAGGGGTGCACCCCGACTTGTGCGAGAGAGCAGATCCCGAGTGGAGAGGGGCGCACCCCTACTTGTGCTGCAGGCGCGGGTACAGCGCGCGACAAGCAGGGCATCGAGCTCGACGCACGATGTGCGTTACCCGTCACTTGACCGAGTGCTGAATCCCGAGTGCGCGGACGGTCAGGTAGTGCGCCAGCCGCTTTTACTTACGCTCGGTGCTGTGTTATGTCCCTTTTCTCCACCCGAGAAGCTCCTTGACCGACAGAGTTTCATCCCCAAGGGGTCTTTTGCCCGAGTCAAGAGGGTCTCATACCCGAGAGAGTTTGGGCCCGAGAAGAGTGCTAAACGAAAGGCACAAACGAGTCGAGGGTAGTTCTATACCCGAGGGGGTCTTTAGGACCGAGAGGCCTGAATAGGCCAAGGGTACTCTTATAGCTGAGAGGATCTTTCACCGAGGCACTCCACATGACTCGAGGAGCATGCTGGCCAAGGAGGTTGTCCCCGAGCCAAAGCATATAGCAGGCTTAGTGCATCACTCCCGACCCGAGGGGATCACGCCGAGGGGATCTTTGGCCAAGTTGGTTTTAGACCGAAGAGATCGTCCCCGAGCCGAGTAGGTGCCAATACTTAGACTCATGAGGGCGAATAAGCCTCATATTTCCCAAGGAGGTTTCTTTTGTCGGAACAGTGCGACTCGGATGCCGAACAACTTCCGATTGCCGATACTTGGCCGTTTTTCGGCTAAATTAGTAGAATGCTCCTCTAATGACCGAGGAGGTGCCAACGAACGAGTTTCTCGACTCGGGGGGGTTAGCGAGCCCCATGTTTCCCGAGGAGGTCTCACGACGCTACTGACGGGTCGTTGTATACTCGCCAAATATAACCTAATTTATCCAATATAGGATAAGTATAGGGTCGAATCCACAAGGAAGTTGGGTTAAATCAAGAGTAATTAGCTAACTACAATGAGCTAAATCAATTTTTGGGTTTTTAAGAGTTTTACGATGATTCTAAAATCTAAATAAACTAGGAAGTTTGCAAAGTAAATCAACAAGTAATTAAGCAAAGAAGTTAAGACAAGGATAAAAGAAACTAGGGGATTAGAGGGATTCACCAACACTCAATCCAAGAATCCAAAATCAAAGCCAAGGGGAAACAAATGGGGGATCACAAGGGGAAGATCATGAACATATGAACTCTAATTACTCTCTCGAGCTAATTAGAGGAGCTTGATTAGTCACTCATGACCTATTCTCATGGCATAAGCAACTAATCTAGCCAAATCAAGCACAACATGATTAATCAAGTTTCCCTAAATTAGAAAATACCTATTTTCATGGAAATCCTAATCTAGCAACCAAACTTAGTTTATTCCTAGCTTCATCTCTCAATCCTTCACTAGGAACTCCAAATATGTAAGTTAAGTGGTGATCAAGCACCCAACAAACCAAGTAAAACAAGCTTGATCAACAAGTTCAACCCCAAGAGTTAACCCCCTAACTTAGATCTAAGATCCGAAGAGTAAATGAAGGCTACATCCGTTCCCCTAGTAAGGAACTACTCACACATCATGGAAATAACACAAAACAAAGCTTGAAGTAACTTAATCACCATAACCATGGAGGAAAAAAAGGTAAAATGCAAATAATCAACTAATAAAGTAAGATCTAAACAAACTAAGCATGTAATAAGCAAGATCAATGGAAGAAAAGAAGAATAATAAACAAAAATTACCAACTTTAAGCTTTCATAAATGAAGAATGGAGATCTAAAAGCTTCAAACCTTCACTTTCTCTCTCCTAGGGTTTTGTTCTAGAGTTTGAATGCTAAAACAAGATTTAATCTCTCTCTAATCTCTAGTTAATAATTGCCTAAGTAGAAATAAGAGGAGTCCCTCTTTTATAGTCACAAGAAATAAATCGAGAATTACAAAACATTGCCCGCATTAAAGTAAACAAAACCGCAAAAATCGTTTCCGGAAAATAACCCGACCCGGGCGGGTGAAATGACCCGAATACTCGGGTGAGATGACCCGAGCACTCGGGTCAAAATGCCAGGAACATGGAGCTTTCCCAAATCAAAGAGACCCGGGCGGGTCAGTGAACACGAGCCCTCGGGTCAACAGACCCGGGCGGGTCTTCTGAAAAACGCTGATGGTTTTGTACGTATGGGCGGACCCGGGCGGGTCCACACACCCGGCCCTCGGGTCGGCTATTTCTTTGCCTTCTTTTCTCTTTTCGAGCTCCTTGGTGCTCCATTTCTTCAATGCTTTGCCTCGGGCTTGTGCATAGACCCTCCAAACGTGCTTCCAAGTCCTGAAATGTAAACAGACACCCAAAGAAAGAGAGCAAGGGAGGAAAAATGCACAAAGAGAAAGAAACGGAACGAACTTAGCCTAAATTAGCCTAAAAACTATCACAAAAACTATTAAAAACTAAGCATAATTCAAGCATATAAACCAATCATCAAACTCCCCCAAGCTAGATCTTTGCTTGTCCTCAAGCAATATAGACTAAAACACAAGTAGGAGAATGAAAACTTATTTGAAAGCAAAATGAAGAAGAAAGAGGAAAGAAAAGAAAATGAAAAGGGAAGGAAAGATAAAGAATTTACATTAACTCATTTTCGTAGGAATCACGATTGCATTTAGCACATGCAACAAGCTCTTTAAACCCCTAGATCGCTCTAAAGGGCGAGTGAGATCTCCCGAGGGTTTCCAAAGAGTTTTCAAACCCACAACTCTAGTTTTCATCAACAATTTATTCAATCAAGTTCAAGAGTAATGCCCAAGTCAACTATCAATGAAATGGTTCACAAGCAAGGATGGAGAGCAACTTTCAAAACAACTAATTTTCAAGTGTACTCATAGGTTATGGGTAGAGAAAGCAACTAATCAAGATTGCAAAAGGATACCTAATTAGACCTTTTACTCGCTCATTAGAGAACACCTAGCTATCAAAAAGATTTAGAGCCCTTCAAGTGTTATAGAAGCTCAAATTACTAGTCCACCATCCCTAGACACACAAACAAGCCTTAGACTCCCCTCTACTCAAAACTTTTAGAGAGATAGTACTAGTGTGGGAGGCATCCACAAATTGACCTCTTTTCTTGGAATTCTTCTATTCTTTTTGCTTTTCGTTTTTCTTCACTTTTTTTTTTTTTTTTTCATTTTTCACGCCTTTTTTGACTGTTTTTGGCTTTTTCTTTTTCCCTTATTATGGGAATTTTTGCTATACAAATGTGGAGTTACTCACTAAAGAGAGACATAAGAACTTGTGGCTTTTTGTACCACTTATTACAAACGAAAAGAAGTGAAAACTAAGCTTTTTGTAGAGTTTTGTTTGGGGACATGATGAGCATATCTAGGGACACTAGGGACCGCAAATTTGAAGCTAAATTTATTCAAGCATGAGCAACATAGTCAAGAATCAAGACTAGACATCCAATTGATCATTCATTGGTTTCACTTTGGTTGATTCTAATGCAATTAAGATTAATCACCTCCTAAAGCACCACAACCCAAGCTCACACTCTTCCAAAAGGAGCCTCTAAACATATACTCAAAATCCAAGCAAGGAATCCACATATATCATCAACTAGTATCTTCCTTGGGCAAGGAAATCAAAACCTTATTCAAAACTAAAACTTCTTTTTGTTTTTCTTTGTTTTTCAGATTTTTTTATTTTTTGCTCTTTTTCAAATTTTTAAATAAAAGCTAAAACAAGGAAATAAGGAGAAGGAAAAGGAAGAAAATTGTTTAAACAAATAAGAGAGATGGAATCATGGCACACCACATATTAACAAGCATTGGCCCATTCACCAAGCTTAACCACAATCACGAACAACAATTCAATCGAAATAGCAACAAGGGTCTCCTAACGCCTACCCCATCAAGTAAAAACTACCCAAATCATGAAAATACCCCCCCAAGCCAAACCAAACACCGTCCTCGGTGTGAAAGGAAGAACAATCGGGGAGGGGGGGGGGGAGAGACCAACTCAAGGGTCGAGGTCCTCCCCCTCGGGGGGTTGTGGGGGTTGCATATAGGAGGGGTAGGGAGTGCCGGGAGGGACCATGCTGTTATCATGAAAGAATTGCAAGATGGGGGTAAAACTTTCTCGCATCTCCTGTTGGAAGGTGGTTAGTCTTTGTTCAAAACTATCAAACCGCCTATCTATATGGGCATAAATAGGGGCATAGTCGGGAACATAGGTGGGATGGGGTTGGGGAGGAGGAGGGGGAGGGGCGGAAGAAGAGGAGGCAAGCTCATGGGGATCCCGCCTATGGTAGGTGCGGATCTCCGCGCCTTCCTCCGCGGCTTCCAGGATGAGATAGTTGACTTGCCTCGTTTTAATCTCGGTGATGCGGCGATTTGGAAGTTGAATGGAAGGCATTTTACCTATCTTCCAAGTAAAATGTATTCCAGTCACTGAAAACCAACGCGCATCTTGTAGGTGTTGTTGGTTTATTAGGGTCGGTCCTGGGACCTCGGGGGTCTTAGGGCGAACCCTAAAGTGTTCAGCAATGGCGGTAATCAAACCGCCCACAACAATCGACCCACGTCCGAGAGTTTTTGGGGTTCCTACTCTTTGGAGATGGCGGGCAAACATCAAAGGTATGTTCAGCTTTTTCTCATCCCATAGGTAAGAACCTATGATCATAAGTTCCGACTGACTTACCTTCGAGTTATCCTTTCTCCCAAAGATGGTGTTCCCCAAAACTTGCGGAAGTACCGGGATAGCTGGTTGGTGTATGAGTGAGTCATTAGCATTTTTAGCATCGTAACTTTTTCCGTTACTCAACTTACTCCAACAATCATAAAGGTTGAAAGAAGGTGCGGGAGTGGTGCTCGATTCAATTTGTAATTCAAAAATTTCAGCAAAATCACCAATAGGCATAGAACGAGCAACATTCCCCAACCTAAATGTGAGAACGGCCTCGGCTCCAGTTGAGCACGCAAACCGTTCCTCTCCGGTTATTTCCAACGAGCTTAAGAATTCAAGTGTTAAGCATTTATAAGTTTTTTTTCTCATCAATAACACTTTTTTCATATTCAATCCGTCAGCTATATTATTCACATCCCCCCGAATCCCCCATAAAGACAACAAGGTCTCATCTACAAAACGGGTAGGGGCGAATTCCTTAGCCTTAAGGGCTTGAAATCTATTAAAATGTCCTAAACTAGCAAAAACAATGAAAGGAAACTCGGGATCATGAAACTCACCGGGGGCATCATGCCCCGAGACGTTTTCCCTTTGGCTTGAGCTAGCTTGCCCCACTTGTCTACTCCGCTTTGAATTCCTCCCCTCCATGCTTCGAATTACTTGTTGCTCAAAAATTCAAAATCCCGTAACTTAGTGGTGAAGGTGAAAAAAAATGAAAATTTTTTTGTTTGTTTTTTTTGTTTTTTTATGAGAGAAATGAAGGGGAAATGATGTTTTAGGAAGAATTTGTGAAGAGATTTGAGTGGAAAATGATGAATTTGAGAGTTGTGGTAAAATTTTGAGGAGAGAGAAAATGGTGAAAAATGGTGGAGATGGGGTTTTTTTGAAGGAGAAAAAGTTGAAATTTGTGGAGGAAAGTTGATGAGGATGAAGATTTGTGAGGGATTTTTAAGTTTTTGAGTGGTGAGTGGGTGATTTGAGTGAGATTTAGATGGTTAGGGTTTGGAGTTTGAAAGTGGTTAGGGAGAGTTGAGAGGTTGAAGATGAAGGAGTAAAGAGGATTAAGGAGAGTGAGGTACAAAATCAGCCCTTCTTCTCTTTTTTTTTTTTTTTTTCGCAGCTGGCCCTCCGACCCGGGCGGGTCACCAGACCCGAGCCCTCGGGTCGCCTCAAGCTCAGTCCCTTTTTTTAAAACCAAACAACCGAGCGGCGGGTCGGCACACCCGAGTGCTCGGGTCAAGTGACCGGGCGGGTTTTCCTCGACCCGGCGGGTCATCTTGGCGGTTGTTTTTTTCTCCGGCTCCCTTGAACGACCCGGCGGGTCGGAAGACCCGGGCCCTCGGGTCGGGCCGGCCCGGCTTCTCCTTCTTCTCTCGTTTCCTTTCTTTGGTCCAAAATTCCTCCCAAGCAATCCTAAACATAACCAAATCACAAAATCACCATAACAAGTATTTCAAATGCCGTAATAATATGTGGTAATCCATTTTTCCAAGTAAATCAAAACTAAAAGAAGAAAAAGAAATAGAAGTAAGTGAGAAAAACGGGTTGCCTCCCGCTAAGCGCTTGTTTTAAGTCATTAGCTTGACTACCATAAATCTTCAATCATTAGGAGGGGAGTAATCCTCAAATGCAATAGAGTAAGCTTCTTGAATTGGCGCACCATCATAGTATAACTTGAGTCTTTGCCCGTTCACCTTGAAACACCCTTTTGCATCATTGCAAATCTCAACCGCACCATGTGGGGATACTTGATGCACGGTGAATGGACCACTCCACCTTGATTTGAGCTTGCCAGGAAATAACCTCAACCTCGAATTGAACAAAAGGACTTTGTCACCAACTTTGAATTCCCTTTTCATGATTCGTTGATCATGCCAAGCCTTTGTTCTCTCTTTGTACACCCGGAGCTCTCATAGGCGTCCCTCCTAAGCTCCTCAAGCTCATGAACGTCAAGCATCCTTCTTTCACCCGAAGCTTGAAGGTCAAAATTCAATGCCTTGATGGCCCAATAAGCCTTGTGCTCCAATTCTACGGGCAAATGACACGATTTTCCATAAACAAGCTTGTAAGGTGTCATGCCAATAGGGGTTTTGTAGGCCGTGCGATAGGCCCACAATGCATCGTCCAACTTGGAAGACCAATCCTTTCGAGATCGATTTACCGTCTTCTCCAAAATGAGCTTGACCTCTCTATTAGATATCTCCGCTTGACCACTAGACCGAGGGTGGTAAGAGAGACCCATTTTGTGATGCACCCCATATTTAGCAAGAAGGGCCTTGAATGATTTCTTTGCAAAGTGCGATCCCCTATCACTAATGATGGCTCTTGGAACTCCGAAACGGGGGAATATCACCTTCTTAAATAGCTTGACCACTACCTTGGCATCATTTGTAGGGGAAGCGATTGCTTCAACCCATTTAGAAACGTAATCAACCGCTACCAAGATGTAACGATTACCAAGGGAGGAGGGAAAGGGGCCCATGAAATCAATCCCCCAAACATCAAAAACTTCCAACTCCAAGATGCTTGTAAGGGGTAGTTCATGCCTTTTTGAGATATTTCCAACTCTTTGGCACCGATCACAAGCCTTGACAAAGCCCCAAACATCCTTGAACATACTTGGCCAAAATAAACCACATTGTAAAATCTTTGCCACGGTCTTGTCGGCTCCCATATGACCACCGCATGGGGATGAATGGCACATCCCTATTACATTTTCAATCTCATCATCCGGGAGACACCTCCGGTAAATACCATCCACCCCCCTCTTGAACAAGTATGGGTCCTCCCATACATAGTGCTTGGCCTCATGCATGAACCTCCGCTTTTGTTGATAGTTGAGGTCATCCGAAATGACTCCACTAGCATGAAAATTAGCAAAATCCGCGAACCAAGGAGCACACATGGCCTTAATGGCATAGAGGAAATCATCTTGGAGAGAATCATTGATGGGAGGGTCTAGGTCATGTGAATCATCCATAGGAAGGCGAGAGAGGTGGTCGGCAACCGAATTTTCGGTGCCCTTCTTGTCTTTGATCTCAATATCAAACTCTTGTAGGAGAAGGATCCACCTAATCAAACGAGGCTTGGCATCCTTCTTAGTCATGAGATACTTGATAGCCGCATGATCCGTGTACACCACCACCGTGGAGCACACAAGATATGACCGGAACTTGTCAAAAGCAAACACGATTGCTAGGAGTTCCTTCTCCGTGGTGGCATAGTTCCTTTGAGCGGGATCAAGCGTCTTGCTTGCATAGGAGATCACATGGAGCTTTCCTTCTTTTCTTTGCCCTAAAACGGCCCCCACTGCGCTATCACTAGCATCACACATTAGTTCAAAAGGCAAGCTCCAATCCGGAGCTTGCACTATAGGAGCGGAAATTAGAGCCTTTTTTAAAGTTTCAAAAGCATGCATGCAATCGTTGTCAAATTTGAACTCAATGTCTTTTTGAAGCAAATTGGATAGGGGCTTTGAGATTTTTGAGAAATCTTTGATAAAACGGCGATAGAAGCCCGCATGCCCAAGAAAAGATCTCACTCCCTTCACCGAAGTTGGGGAGGCAATTTCTCAATAACCTCAATTTTAGCCTTATCCACCTCAATCCCTTTTTGAGATATCTTATGACCGAGGACTATGCCATCTTCAACCATAAAATGACATTTTTCCCAATTAAGAACAAGATTCATCTTTTGACATCTCTCTAAAACCTTTTGAAGGTTGGAGAGACAAATGTCAAATGATGAACCTACCACGAGAAGTCATCCATGAAAACCTCTATGGTTGATTCAAGCATGTCCGAAAAAATGGCGGTCATACACCTTTGGAAGGTAGAAGGAGCATTACACAATCCAAATGGCATCCTTCGATAAGCGAAGGTGCCAAATGGACATGTAAATGTTGTCTTCTCTTGGTCATCGGGGTGAATGGGAATTTGAAAGAACCCCGAATAACCATCCAAAAAGCAAAAATGGGTATGACCCGCCAATCTTTCAAGCATTTGGTCAATAAAAGGGAGGGGGAAATGGTCCTTCCGGGTGGCTTTATTCAACTTACGATAATCAATGCACATGCGCCACCCGTGACCGATCTTGTGGAGATAAACTCACCCTTGTCATTCTTGATGACGGTCATTCCTCCCTTTTTTGGGACAACTTGAACGGGGCTAACCCACCTACTATCCGAGATAGGGTAGATTATCCCCGCCTCAAGGAGTTTGAAAACTTCCTTTTTACCACCTCCTTCATGTTAGGATTTAGCCTTCTTTGAGGCTCAATAGAGGAGGTTTGACCATCATCCAAATGAATTCGATGCATACACAAGGTGGGACTTAGACCCTTGAGATCATCAATTGTATACCCAATGGCACTTCGATGTTGTTTTAAAACACAAAGAAGTTTGTCAAGAGAAGGACCATTGAGTGTAGAATTGACAATCACGGGATAAGTCTCGTTATCTCCGAGAAAAACATACTTCAAAGAAGGGGGAAGGGGTTTCAACTCACATGTAGGAGGAGGCGTGGTCCTCTCCTCTTTTTTCAATGAAGCTTCTAAAATCTCAAAGCTTGAATTAGGAGGTAGGTAGATTGGTGCTTTGTCCATTGCCTTTTTGAGATGCCAAGCTTCACTTTCTTGCTCTTGATCTTCTCCTAGTAGCACATCCTCAAGAGGATCCCTTGCTTCAACTAAAGCCCTTAGGCTTAACACTTCTTGCTCAAGGGTGTCGATCCGATGCACTTCTTCCATAATAGGCGCTTTCATGCTCTTATTGAAAGCAAACTCCATCTTCTCATCACCAACCCTCAATGTCATTACATCTCTTTTCATGTCAACTAGCACTCCGGCCGTTTTCAAGAAAGGCCTTCCCAAAATAAGAGGGACTTGGGAGTCTTCTTCCATTTCCATCACTACAAAGTCACAAGGGATGAAGACTCTCCCAACTTGCACCGAACATCCTCCAATTCTCCAACGGGCACCTTAACCGAGCGATCCGCTAGTTGTATCACTCTTCTTGTTGGCTTAAGCTCAAAGTTGAGCTTCTTTGCAATGGAGAGTGGCATTAGGCTTACACTAGCCCCAAGATCGGCCAATGCTCTCTTTGGCTCCAAATCTCCAATTCTCAATGGTATGGAGAAAGACCCCGGATCTTCAAGCTTTTTGGGGAGCTTGTTTTGGAGGACCGCACTAACTTCGGCGGTGAGAGCAATGGTGGAACTTTCTTCAAGTTTGGACTTGTTAGAAAGAAGTTCCTTTAGAAATTTGGCATAGGTGGGCATTTGAGCCATAGCTTGGAGAAATGGGATGTGAACTTGCAAACCCTTCATTACCTCAAGAAACTTGACAAATTTGTCATTGAAGTGCTTCTTGGCTAACCTTTGAGGATATGGGTCCGGAGGAGTGTAGCTCTTCATTGGAGGAGGCTCGTTGCTTGATGCTTCGTGTTCAACAACTATAGGAGTCCCATCCTCATGAATGTCTTCCACAACGACATTTTCAATCTCTTTATCAACTTCACTATCCACATTCTCACTTTCATTGGAGGGGTTAGCATCATCAAGTGTGGGCATCTTAGGACCCTCATAGTCAGCCCCGGATCTCAAAGTAATCGCTTTAGCTTGCTCTCGGATAATGGGTTGGCTAGGAAGTTGTGTGGAAGAGTTTGAAGGGTTATTGCTCACTTGTTGAGCGACTGGGGCAAGTTGGGTTTCGATGATCTTATTGTGGGCATTCATTTGTTGGAGGGAGGTGTGTATGTCTCCAAACTTCCTATCATTATCGGCATTGGTTTTTTGTTTGTTGAGCTAAGAAAAGTTGGAGAGTGGATTCAAGGGAGGATTGTTTTGGTTGATTTGGTTCAAAGGGAGCTCTAGCGGGTGGTTGTGTGAATGATTGTTGGGGGTTATGGAATCCGGGTGGTCTAGCTTGGTAAGGTTGGGGTGGTTGGGGGTTCTTCCATCCTCCACTTACATTGTTATTCCATCTCCCTTGGTTGTTGAAGTTAGGATTTCCCTCACCCCTAGTATTCACCCAAGCAACATGGTCCATAGACCCACCACAATAAGAGCTAGCGTGGTCCGACCCACCACAAATCTCACAAGAAAAAGCTTGAGAAGTCCCTTGGCTAGGAGATGCCAAGCTTACCTTTTCCAATTTCTTTGCAAGGGTATCAAGTTTTGCATTGATATGGTCAATGGCATCAAGATCATACTTGCCTTTGCTTGCACTCTTCATGCTTGCGGTTCTAGTAGAATTTCCCCAAGAGTAGTGTCGTACTACCTCTTCAATTGTAGGCTCAATATTGTCAACCGGAAGCTTTGTTAGTTGGCCTCCCGCACCCGAATCTAGGCTTGCACGGGTCATAGGGAGGAGACCATCATAGAAGCTTTGCATAAGCATCCATTGACTATAACCATGGTGAGGACAAGATCGTCGAAGATCCTTGAACCTATCCCAAGCTCCATACAATGTCTCATCCTCCTCTTGAGAGAAATTAGCTATCTTCCTCCTAGCTTCGGAGGTCTTCTCTTGAGAATAGAATTCATCCACAAAAGCCGTGGTAACTTGTGCCCATGTTGTCAAAGAGTCTTCCGGAATAGATTGCAACCATTTCTTAGCCTTGCCCACAAGAGAGAAATGAAATAAGTTGAGCCTTACAAACTCTTGACTCACATTATTTTGCTTCACCGTGGCACATAGCTCCAAGAAGTTAGCCAAATGCTCAAGAGGGCACTCATGAGTCATACCCCCATAGGGCTCTTGTTTGATCATGCGAATCAAATGCGGAGAAAATTCGAAGTTGGCGGTAGTAGTTGGGCGGCGAATACCACTTTTGAGTTCAAATGCCTCGGGATGCCCAAAATCCCGTAATGCTCTAGGAGCCTCATCCCCCATAGTGCTAGAAGTAGTGGAGATAGAAGACTCTTGCTCAAAACCCGGTTGTTCAACACCCTATTGGACCGTAGGTTCCCTAAAGATTCTCCTTAATTGCCTCAAAGTATTCTCAAGGTTATGATCGATGGGGATGGTTGGATCGCCCCTCAATCTCCGTGACATGCAACCAACAAAGCTAAGGAGAATATTAGTAAAAACAACCAAGAGGTAAACACACCAAAATAAAGAAAAAGGCAATTTAGTCTCAAAATTAACCAATTAGCTAATGTTAACCGCTACTTCCCCGAACGGCGCCAAAATTTGACGGGTCGTTGTATACTGCCAAATATAACCTAATTTATCCAATATAGGATAAGTATAGGGTCGAATCCACAAGGAAGTAGGGTTAAATCAAGAGTAATTAGCTAACTACAATGAGCTAAATCAATTTTTGGGTTTTTAAGAGTTTTACGATGATTCTAAAATCTAAATAAACTAGGAAGTTTGCAAAGTAAATCAACAAGTAATTAAGCAAAGAAGTTAAGACAAGGATAAAAGAAACTAGGGGATTAGAGGGATTCACCAACACTCAATCCAAGAATCCAAAATCAAAGCCAAGGGGAAACAAATGGGGGATCACAAGGGGAAGATCATGAACATATGAACTCTAATTACTCTCTCGAGCTAATTAGAGGAGCTTGATTAGTCACTCATGACCTATTCTCATGGCATAAGCAACTAATCTAGCCAAATCAAGCACAACATGATTAATCAAGTTTCCCTAAATTAGAAAATACCTATTTTCATGGAAATCCTAATCTAGCAACCAAACTTAGTTTATTCCTAGCTTCATCTCTCAATCCTTCACTAGGAACTCCAAATATGTAAGTTAAGTGGTGATCAAGCACCCAACAAACCAAGTAAAACAAGCTTGATCAACAAGTTCAACCCCAAGAGATAACCCCCTAACTTAGATCTAAGATCCGAAGAGTAAATGAAGGCTACATCCCTTCCCCTAGTAAGGAACTACTCACACATCATGGAAATAACACAAAACAAAGCTTGAAGTAACTTAATCACCATAACCATGGAGGAAAAAAGGTAAAATGCAAATAATCAACTAATAAAGTAAGATCTAAACAAACTAAGCATGTAATAAGCAAGATCAATGGAAGAAAAGAAGAATAATAAACAAAAATTACCAACTTTAAGCTTTCATAAATGAAGAATGGAGATCTAAAAGCTTCAAACCTTCACTTTCTCTCTCCTAGGGTTTTGTTCTAGAGTTTGAATGCTAAAACAAGATTTAATCTCTCTCTAATCTCTAGTTAATAATTGCCTAAGTAGAAATAAGAGGAGTCCCTCTTTTATAGTCATAAGAAATAAATCAGAGAATTACAAAACAGCCCCCGCATTAAAGTAAACAAAACCGCAAAAATCGTTTCCGGAAAATAACCCGACCCGGGCGGGTGAAATGACCCGAACACTAGGGTGAGATGACCCGAGCACTCGGGTCACATGACCCGGGCGGGTCAAAATGCCAGGAACATGGAGCTTTCCCAAATCAAAGAGACCCGGGCGGGTCTTCTGAAAAACGCTGATGGTTTGTCTGTATGGGCTGACCCGGGCGGGTCCACACACCCGGGCCCTCGGGTCAGCTATTTCTTTGCCTTCTTTTCTCTTTTCGAGCTCCTTGGTGCTCCATTTCTTCAATGCTTTGCCTCGGGCATGTGCATAGACCCTCCAAACGTGCTTCCAAGTCCTGAAATGTAAACAGACACCCAAAGAAAGAGAGCAAGGGAGGAAAAATGCACAAAGAGAAAGAAACGGAACGAACTTAGCCTAAATTAGCCTAAAAACTATCACAAAAACTATTAAAAACTAAGCATAATTCAAGCATATAAACCAATCATCAGCTACTCGGGTCCCGAGTAGGTCCAATTGTTGGTTCTTAGCCGTTTTTCGGCTAAGTTAGTACGACGCTCCTCTTATGAACCGAGGAGGTGCCAATGAACGAGTTTCTCGACTCGGGGGGGAGGGGGTTAGCGAGCCCCATGTTTCCCGAGGAGGTCTCACGACACTACTCGGATCCCGAGTAGGTCCAATTGTTGGTAATTAGCCGTTTTTTCGGCTAAGTTAGTAGGACGCTCCTCTTATGGCCAGGAGGAGGTGCCAATGAACGAGTTTCTCGACTCGGGGGGGTTAACGAGCCCCATGTTTCCCGAGCAGGTCTCACGATGCTACTCGGATCCCGAGTAGGTCCAATTGTTGGTACTTAGCCGTTTTTCGGCTAAGTTAGTAGGACGCTCCTCTTATGACCGAGGAGGCGAAAATGATCGAGTTTCTCGACTCGGGGGTGTTAGCGAGCCCCATGTTTCCCGAGGAGGTCTCACGACGCTACTCGGATCCCGAGTAGGTCCAATTGTTGGTACTTAGCCGTTTTTGGCAAAGTTAGTAGGACGCTCCTCTTATGACCGAGGAGGTGCCAATGAACGAGTTTCTCGACTTGGGGGGGGGGGGGGGTTAGCGAGTCCCATGTTTCCCGAGGAGGTCTCACGACGCTACTCGGATCCCGAGTTGGTCTAATTGTTGGTACTTAGCCGTTTTTCGGCTAAGTTAGTAGGACGCTCCTCTTATGACCGAGGAGGCGCCAATGATCGAGTTTCTTGACTCGGGGGGGTTAACGAGCCCCATGTTTCCCGATGAGGCCTCACGACGTTACTCGGATCCCGAGTAGGTCCAATTGTTGGTACTTAGCCATTTTTCGGCTAAGTTAGTAGGACGCTCCTCTTATGACCGAGGAGGCGCCAATGATCGAGTTTCTTGACTCGGGGGGGTTAGCGAGCCCCATGTTTCCCGAGGAGGTCTCACGACGCTACTCGGATCCCGAGTAGGTCCAATTGTTGGTACTTAGCCATTTTTCGGCTATGTTTGTAGGACGCTCCTCTTATGACCGAGGAGGCGCCAATGAACGAGTTTCTCGACTCGGGGGGTTAGCGAGCCCCATGTTTCCTGAGGAGGTCTCACGACGCTACGCGGATCCCGAGTAGGTCCAATTGTTGGTACTTAGCCTTTTTTCGGCTAAGTTAGTAGGAAGCTCCTCTTATGACCGAGGAGGTGCCAATGAACGAGTTTCTCGACTAGGCCAAGGAGGTTCATCTATTTGCACTTAGCTTTTTTTGCTAAGTGAGAGTACTCCTAGCATGACCGAGGAGGTACCGTGAGAGATGTGCTCGACTCGGGAGGCTAATGAGCCCCATGCTAGGCCGAGGAGTTTCATTCATTTGTACTTAGCTCCTTTTGCTAAGTGAGAGTACTCCTGGCATGGCCGAGGAGGTACTGCGAGAGATGTGTTCGACACGGGAGGCTAATGAGCCCCGTGCTTGGCCGAGGAGGTTCATTTGTTAAGACAACGCCACTCCATCATACCTTCGTCGAGTGTATTTATTGGACCAGCTGATGGGTTCAAGCAATTAGCCCCACGCTGGATGAACGGAGAGGGCAACCTCTTTCCTTCCCGAAGCGGTCGTCCAGCGGAACCTGTGAGAGACTCCTGGTCGGGAGTTCCGTGGCAGTCCCGGGAGGGAGGGAAGGTTCGAGATTGCGCCTTGCTTCTTGGTGCCCTGATGTGTGGGAGCCCCAAATATTACATTTTCCGAGGCCGACCTAGGTGAGCCTCCCGGGGGAACCGAGATGAAATTCCCGAGTAGGGAAGATACTCCATACCCAAGATGGGGAGAAGCCCTAGATTTCCCGAGTGGTGGATGCAATGTTGTCCATTTGATCTTGCTAGGTGATTGTGAAGTAGACCGTCTCGATTCTCCGAGCTGGCCCTCAAGTTTCCCAAGTTGGGGGAGAGGGAGCCCCATATTTCCCGAGGGGTATACATGCGTGGCTACTGAGCCCAACTAGGCAACGGATTGGCTAGGGGGACCGAGTTGTTTTTCCCAAGTCGGTCTTCTTGCTTTCTCGAGCTGGGAGGAGTGAGTTCCCAAGTGCTCAAGAGTTACGAATGTGCGGGCTCGGAGGGCTACTGAGCCACATATATTCTTGAGTTAGGTGTATGGGGAATACTTAGCCGAATTTCGCTAATTGATGAACTTCCTGGCAAGGCCGAGAGAATCATGCACCAACTCGGGGGGCTAATGAGCCACCTACTATCCCGAGTTGGGGGTATGGAGAATACTTAGCTCATTTTCGCCAAGTGATGAGCTCCCTGGTGAGACTGAGAAGGTTACATACTCTCCTGAATCGAGAAGGGTGATGCACCAACTCGGGGGCTAATGAGCCTTCCATGATAATCCCGAGTTGGGTGTTGAGATACTCAGCCAAATTTAGGCTTAAGTGTTGAGCTCCTTGGCAAGGCCGAGAAGGGTGATGCACCAACTCGGGTGCTGATGATCCCTCCATGGTAATCCCGATTTGGGTGTTGAGGTACTTAGCAAAATGTAGGCTTAAGTGTTAAGCCCCCTGGCAAGGCCGAGAAGGGCGATGCACCAACTCGGGTGCTGATGAGCCCTCCATGGTAATCCCGAGTTGGGTGTTGAGATAATTAGCCAAATTTAGGCTTAAGTGTTGAGCCCCCTGGCAAGGCCGAGAAGGGTGATGCACCAACTCGGGGGCTAATGAGCCCGGTGCTTCCCGAGGAGGTGCCTTTGGAGATGTTCTCGACTCGGGAGGCTAATGAGCCTCATGCTTCCCGAGGAGGTCTCTCTTGTCCGAATGACACCACTTGAATGTCGAGTAGGTACCACTAAGCGATACTTAACCATCTTTTGGATAGGTTCGTTGGGGCACTCCTCATGACCGAGGAGGTATCGTAGTTCTCGACTCGGGAGACTAATGAGCCCCATGTTTCACGAGGAGGTTATCGTTCTCTCGAGCTTCCTTTTGCTCGCCCGTGTTGATCTGAGCCTTCATGTATCCAGTTTTGATAGTGTAAGGCTTTTGATAGTGTTTCTTAGAGGCTGAGGCTGATTTCTCTTTGGATCTTGTTAAACTGAGTGTCATTTCCATGACCCGAGGCCGAAGGCCCTGTACCGAGGGTGATTGTTCTGATTATGATTGTTGTCGGTGGACTCCCAGGAGGGAGCCTCTCCTTGCTTCCATGATTTCTCGCCGATAGGCTTACAAATCTCTTCCCGTGCTGCCGCCCAATATTAAATGTTGGGCAGTTCGTGATGATACCATGAAAGAGTCCCGAGAACCTGTTGAGGGCCCGAGTTGCATGTTCCTTCTTTGTGCTTGTTGGATCCGAAAGGGATCCCTTCACACTTTCTTCGAGGGTTTGTGATGCGCAAGTACTATCTGCGAGATCCTTCTCCCTGACTTGCTTCAAGATTGTTGACAACTTGGCATGTGTCCTGCTCCCTCTTACACCGACTTGCTGCTGTGGAATGTCTTCTCGGTCCTTTTCTTCCCGAGCTTCCTCCATTCTACTTTGAGAGGAGTTAATTGGGCTTGAAGATGAGGGCCTTGGTTGAGTTACGGCATGTCGGATAGAAGCTCTTGAATACTTCGTTGAATGTCTAGTTGAACTGATCGACTATCCTCTATGGGTTAGTCGTAGTGACAAACTGAGGTGGATTTAGAGGAAATTAGCTCCAGAGGTTGAGGCTGTTCTGCTCATCCCGAGAGGTAGATCCATCATCTTCCTAATGAGTTAGTTCCACGCTAGGTGTGGTATGACGACAGGATGGGAGCTCTTCGGCCCAGATGATAAGCTCTTGTCTTTCTTTAGTCGGGTGCCATGTTGCTCTCGGTATGTGACTTTGAGATGTAGCATCCCCACAGACGGCGCCAAACTGTTTCTGCCTAGAAACTGTCAAAGGTGAGTGTAGTGTTGAGAGTCTTGAAATCCCGAGAAGGTATGAAGAGCCGAGGAAGTGGTCTCCGGCAATCCTGCAAAATACAATGAAAAACTGGCCCGGGGGTGTTCCCGGAAAAGCCCCTCCGACGCTCAAGTCAGTTGAGATTGAGGTAGAAAGAGAAAGTGAGTAATTGTAGAGAGAGATGCTCTGGTTTTGTTAGGTGAGAATTGAATACCTTTGTCTGATGAGACATCCCCTATTTATAGAGGATGAGACCTCCAATAAATGAGGGCATTTTAGTCAGCTCCAGCTGGAGGAGGATTACGCTCCCTAGAGGTAGGGGTATTTTAGTAATTTCACCATAGATGGGCCAGTCCAGGAAATGGGCCCAAACATTAATTAATGTGAAAAACATAAAAGGCGAATGTGAAGAGATTACTAATATAAAATGGTTGATCACTAATATAAAATGGATGATTAGCCTGGTATTAAGAACAATCCATTAGAAGAAGGTTGTAGGTGATGGCAACTTGGCTGCAACTGTAATTGACTGAAAATATAAGCCCAAAAATTATAGAATCTATGAGCATTGTCAAATAAAATCCACACCTCTCAGTCTCTTTGATTTTAACGCCTGGATTGCTTTGTTTTTGTGTTGAAAATATTTTTGGAAATTTTTGTATTTACGTTTTATTTGTCAAGCTTCATATTTGATTTGCATTGGTCGAGGGATTATACTTATTTTGCTTTTTTTTGTTTGGGGGGCATTAATTTCAAGTGGATACCAAGTCCTTCATTTTTCTCTATTATACAGGTATGTTATATAGGATGAGCGTGAATCGTCATCTACAATCTTTTGAATATTAATTTACCTTAACTTAGCTTTGGTATCAAGGTTTACCATACCTTAAATTTTACCAGCTTTTTTTCAAGGGTTATCTTTAAGTTTGGGATCAAAACCTTCAAATTAATATTGACAAGAATAAGTTATTTTAGTTTGCTATCTTGTATATATAGTTCATAATTATTATATTATGCCAGGTCTGCTATTTTTAAATTTGGATGTTTATATTATAGTTTATCTTGTCTTTATACTATTAGATTTTAAATTATTTATTTTCATAGTTATAGTGCTAAACCCCTCTTATTAATTTCACCTTAACTTTCACTTCTTTTTGTGCATCCTTTGTAGGTTATGACCACTGCTTTATTGAAAACGATGATGAACGTTTTAAAATTTGAAGATGATCAAGTTGAAATGATGATGGATAAAGAAGATTAAAAGATTGCTTGGACTATATAGAGACCAAAATTGATCAAGATGTTGTCTTAAATAGTTCTTATTTGTTTGACACTAAGTTGAATTGCCTTTATGAATTAGATAGAAAGATGGGTGAGTCCAATCATATTTTCTTTCTCGTCGTCTGCAAATTGAAGCCTTTAATTAGGGGTGTTAATCTTCCAATCCGAAATGAAAAAAAAAAACGGGCGTCGGTCCAATTTATTTAAAGTTTTGATTTTTCGGTCTAGATCGATTGGGCGTATTTTATTTTTTATTTTTTTATATACTCCCTCCATTTTTTTAATTGCTACATTTTCCATATATGGGTGTTTCTTTTTAATTGCTACATTGTTTAACCTTTCCTTATTTGGGGTACTTGGCCCACCATAAAGTACTACTATTATATTTGTTTTTCTCTTTTTCCACCCAAAAGTACAACTTTTTCACCTATCCCCATTATTTTATATTAAATGGGTCCAAAAGTACCCTCCCAAAAGCTTGAAAGTGACATTGCCTAAATTGTTGTGCATACAACAATGTAGCAATTAAAAAAAACGGAGAGAGTAAAACTTAATTTTACTATATTTTATCTATTTTCTTATTGATAATATATCAAACACAAATTCTTGGAAAAGACGGTCTCACGTTAGTCTTAACGTGGGACCTGCCCAAATCCAAGAGATGTGTTTTTCAAAAACAGACCTCGTCTCACAAATTCTCACGATAATATTTTTGGCGAATTAGTTAATATTTTTGGCGAATTAGTTAAGTATTTTACCACAATAGTTTATAGCTGGTAATCTATATGTAGACTTACATTATTTTTTAGTTAACATATCCAAGTACATTAGTTAGTCTTTTTACGTAATTGGTTAAGATCTATTGAGCATTATTTAGTTTCCAATATAAACGAAGAAATAACTTTTTTATAAATCTAAAATGTCAAATACAAGAGACAACATGAAAAAAGAACTTAAAACAACCTAGCATTTGGAGTAATTGTACAAGTTTCAGTTTGGTTCTTGGAATTTGTTTTTTTAGTCTTCTTAAAATTACTTTTCTTGCTTACACTTCTTCCCTTTAATTTATTTTTGCACGATCGGAGTCTAAAATAACCAATGTAGTTGTACTTGATGAGCATTGTTCTTCTATAATTGGTTTTGTAGTTAAGACTTTGGTTATACTTGCAACAATAGTCTTGTAGACTTCTTGCAGTACCTTTCTTGCATCTTCATTATCTTGACTTATTGTAGAACTTTATTTCGGTTTCATATCGCACATGGGGTTACGTTGTTTATAACTGCTCCAAAGATTTCTCTATCCATTTCTCTTTTCCACACTTCGCTCTTTGCAAATCTAGTCCACCTTTTGAACATGTACCTATGCGGTATTGTTGTGATTGAATGCATGTGCATGATTCTCAAGGCATGAAAACATAACAATCTTGACAGCATAACTTTTACATTATGTTATTTAACTATTAAAATTAAATTAATAACTAATAACATATAGGTATTAGTTACTTTTATATATAAAAAGTTAAAACTTTCAAATGCAAAAGTTAAGTTTTTGGTACCAAAAGTGATTTGACTCGTTTCTTCAAAGTTTTTGCAAGTACAAGTTATCGTCTGATTATGGACAGTATATATGACCTTCTATGATGGATCTGTGTCAAACTCTTCTTTCACTTCAAACATGATAGACATCTTGTCAGGTGAAACAATAACAAAGTAAGTGTTTGTGGACATTGTCATTGCAAACTCGTGCTCAAATATTTTACTTACATTCAAATTAAACAACGAATTCAAGTTGTAGACAGAGAATGGAGGAGGAAAATAATGCAGGTTTTAGGGCGTCTCAATGGATTAGAGAAGAAAGAGAGAATGATGTATGCATGATACTGAAATTAGGGCCAACAAAATGCGTTATAATATGGTTTCTATGATATAACTAATATACTTTAGCGCTTAACTAATATACTTGAGCGTTTAACTAATGTACTTCAGATCTTAACTAATTCATCCAGAAGCAATTTAAGGCTAGCATAACTAATAGGTCCAAGCGCTTAACTAATTCCGTTGCTAGTTTGATGCACGCGCGTGATGTCAGCGTGACATCAGCTGGTCTCACGTTAACACTAACGTGAGACCGTCTCTTCTAAAACGGACTCTATATCAAAAACTGATTATTATATTGTTAATATCTATATTTTTTCAAATATTCAATAAAATATGATTTTAAACCTAAAAATACGAAAAAAATTTGAAATGAAAAAAGAAAATAAAATATAGGTCCAAACAATCTAAACCGTGATTAGACCAGTTTTTCCTAATCTTGCCTACATTTTGGAAATTTTGAATTTTCGGTCTCGGTTCGGTCCCAAAATCCAATTATTTTGGAAGCCGAAAAAACTTGTTCCAAATTTAGGAAGAATAATAGGTTAATTAGCAAACTAGTTAAGATTTTGAGAACTTAAAAAGATGTGTAAGATGTGTTTTGACATTATCCATATATTATGTTTTGATTATTGTTTATGATTCATATGTTAGGAAGATGTAATCATGTCGTAATTCAAATAGAGCATTGTCAGATTAAATCCACACCTCTCAGCCTCTTTGATTTTACCTTTTTAAACGTTTTAACGCCTGAATTACTTTGTTTTTGTGTTGGAAATATTTTTGGTAAAATTTCGTATTTACGTTTTATTTGTCAAGCTTCATATTTGATTTGCATTGGTCGAGAGATTATACTTACTTTGCTTTTTTTGTTTTGGGGCATTAATTTCATATGGATACCAACTCCTCCATCTTTCCCTATTATACATGTATGTTATACGGGATGAGCGTGAATCTTCATCTACAAGCTTTTGAATATTAATTTACCTTAACTTAGCTTTAGTATCAAGGTTTTACCATAGCTTAAATTTTACCATCTTTTTCTCAATGGTTTTCTTTAAATTTGGGATCAAAACCTTCAAATTAATATTGGCAAGAATATATAGTTTATAATTATTATATTATGCTAGGTCTACTGTTTTCAAATTTGGAGGTTTATATTATAGTTTATCTTGTCTTTTATACTATTAGATTTTAAATTATTTATTTTCATAGTTATAGTGCTAAGCCCTCTGATATTAGTGTTTCAAATTATTAATTTCACCTTAACTTCTTTTTGTGCATCCCTTGTATGTTATGGCTACTGCTTTATTGAAAACGATGATGAACGTTTCAAAATTTGAAGATGAAGTTGAAATGATGATGGATAAAGAAGAATTGAAAGATTGCTTGGACTATATAGAGACCAAAATTGATCAAGATGTTGTCTTAAATAGTTCTTATTTGTTTGACACTAAGTTGAATTGCCTTTATGAATTGGATAGAAAGATGGGAGAATCCGATCATATTTTCTTTCTCGTCGTCTGCAAATTGAGGCCTTTAATTAGGGGTGTTAATCTTCCAATCTGAAAGGAAAAATAAACCGGGCTTCGGTCCAATTTATTTAAAGTTTTGATTTTTCGGTCTAGATCGGTTGGACGTTTTTTCTTTTGTGTTTTTTTATATAAAACTTCATTTTACTATATTTTATCTATTTTCTTATTGATAATATATAACAAAAACTGATTATTATATTGTTAATATCAATATTTTTTCAAATATTCAATAAAATTTGATTATAAACCTAAAAATAAAAAAAAAATTTGAAATGAAAAAAAGAAAATAAAAATAGATCCAAACGATCTTAACCATGATTAGACCAGTTTTTCCTAATCCTGCCTACATTTTGGAAATTTGGAATTTTCGGTCCTAGGTTCGGTCCCAAAATCCAAATATTTTGGAAGCCGAAAAAACTTGTGCCAAATTTGGGAGAATAATAGGTTAATTAGCGAACGAGTTAAGATTTTGAGAACTTAGAAAGATGTGTAAGATGTGTTTTGACATTATCCATATATTATGTTCTGATTATTATTTGTGATTCATATGTTAGGGAGATATAATCATGTCGTAATCCAACTAGAGCATTGTCAGATAAAATCCACACCTCTCAGCCTCTTTGATTTTACCTTTTTAAACGTTTTAACGCCTGAATTGCTTTGTTTTTGTGTTAAAAATATTTTTGGTAAATTTTCGTATTTACGTTTTATTTGTCAAGCTTCATATTTGATTTGCAGTGGTTGAGGGATTATACTTACTTTGATTTTTTTGATTGGAGCAGTAATTTCATTTGGATACCAAGTCCTTCATTTTTCCCTATTATACATGTATGTTATATGGGATGAGCGTGAATCTTCATCTACAATCTTTTGAATATTAATTTACCTTAACTTAACTTTGGTATCAAGGTTTATCATACCTTAAATTTTACCAGCTTTTTCCCAAGGGTTTTCTTTAAGTTTGGGATCAAAAAACCTTTAAATTAAAATTGGCAAGAATAATTTATTTAAGTTTGCTATCTTATATATATAGTTCATAATTATTATATTTGGCTAGGTCTGCTGTTTTCAAATTTGGAGGTTTATATTATAGTTTATCTTGTCTTTTATACTATTAGATTTTAAATTATTTATTTTCATAGTTATAGTGCTAAACCCTATTATATCAGTGCTTCAAATTATTGATTTCACCTTAACTTTCACTTCTTTTTGTCCATCCCTTGGTGGTTATGACCACTGCTGAACGTTTCAAAATTTGAAGATGAAGTTGAAATGATGATGGATAAAGAAGAATTGAAAGATTGCTTGGATTATATATAGATCAAAATTGATCAAGATGTTGTCTTAAATAGTTCTTTTTTGTTTGACACTCAGTTGAATTGCCTTTATGAATTGGATAGAAAGATGGGTGAGTCCGATCATATTTTCTTTCTCGTCGTCTGCAAATTGAGGCCTTTAATTAGGGGTGTTAATCTTCCAATCCGAAATGAAAAATAAATCGGGCATCAGTCCAATTTATTTAAAGTTTTGATTTTTCGGTCCAGATCGGTTGGACGTATTTTCTTTTTTGTTTTTTTTTTATATAAAACTGAATATTACTATATTTTATCTATTTTCAATTGATAATATATCAAAAACTGATTATTATATTGTTAATATCTATATATTTTTCAAATATTCAATAAAATATGATTATAAACCAAAAAATACGAAAAAAATCTGAAATGAAAAAAAGAAAATAAAAATAGATCCAAACGATCTAAACCATGATTAGACTAGTTTTCTTAATCCTGCCTACATTTTGGAAAATAGGAATTTTCGGTCCTCGGTTCCGTCCCAAAATCCAAATATTTTGGAAGCCGAAAAACTTGTGCCAAATTTAGGGAAAATAATAGGTTAATTAGCGAACGAGTTAAGATTTTGAGAACTTAGAAATATGTGTAAGATTTGTTTTGACATTATCCATATATTATGTTTTGATTATTGTTTGTGATTCATATGTTAGGAAGATATAATCATGTCGTAATCCAACTAGAGCATTGTCAGATAAAATCCACACCTCTTAGCCTATTTAATTTTACCTTTTGAACGTTTTAACGCCCGAATTGCTTTGTTTTTGTGTTGAAAATATTTTTGGTAAATTTTCATATTTATGTTTTATTTGTCAAGCTTCATATTTGATTTGCATTGGTCGAGATTATACTTACTTTGCTTTTTTTGTTTGGGGCAGTAATTTCATGTGGATAACAAGGCCTCCATCTTTCCCCTATTACATGTATGAGCTTGAATCGTCATCTACAATCTTTTGAATATTAATTTACCTTAACTTATCTTTGGAAACAAGGTTTATCATATATACCTTAAATTTTACCAGCTTTTTCTCAAGGGTTTCCTTTAAGTTTGGGATCAAAACCTTCAAATTAAAATTGGCAAGAATAATTTATTTTACGGTTTTTTCACCAGGTACCCCTGTAGTTTTTCAAAATTCATGAGGTACCCCTACTTTTAAACAAATGCACCAGGTACCCTTACTTTGGGGGTAAAATGCACGAAATGCCCTTAATGACTAACGGTGTTAAGTTTCCGTTAGTCATTAACCTTAATTAACCCCCATAACCTCTCTAACCCTAATTAACCCTCTAATCTAAACCTAACCCCAAAACCCTAACCTTAACCCCAAAACCCTAACCTTAACCCCTAACCCTAACCACCCAGCCACCACTAGCCCCCCACCCCCACTCCCGCCACCCTTCCCCCCACCCCGCAACCCCCATCCTCCCCCACTCCCGCCACTTCCCCCCACCCTTTACCCTAACCCCCACAACCCCCCCCTCCCCCCCCCCCCCCCCCTCTTTCCCTCCCCGCACGCTTTGTTTGTGTTGATTTATGGGGAAAATTCGAAAAAAAATCGTGTTGAAATGGGAAAAATTCGCAAAAAAGACTTGCTCCGTTCGTTCTTGAGTTCGACGGCTTCCGTCGCCATTAGTGTCAAAGGAGAGAGAGTGAAATGCAGGGAAAACTCCACACACCATTGTTGAATGCGGGGGGGGTGGCGCTTCGATGCGGGGGCGGCGAAGGGGGTGCGGGTGTGGGGGAGGGGGAGGGGGTAGGCTTCGATGGAGGGCGAGACGGGGGTGGGGGAGGGGGGATTCGACGAGGGGTGGGGGGGGCTGCGGGAGGGTGGGGGGGTGGGGGGGGGGGATTCGATAGGGGGTGGGGGAATCCGACGGGGGTGGGGGAGGCTGCGGGAGGGTGGGGTGGGGGGAGGGGAGGGGGATTCGACGGGGGGTGGGGGGAATTCGACGGGGTGGGGAGGCTGCGGGGAGGGTGGGGTGGGGGGGGGAGGGGGGGGATTCGACGGGGGTGGGGGGAATCGACGGGGTGGGGGGAGGCTGCGGGAGGGTGGGGGTGGGGTGGGGGAGGGGGATTCGGCCGGGGGTGGGGGATTCGACGGGGTGGGGGGAGCTGCGGGAGGGTGGGGTGGGGGGAGGGGAGGGGGGGTTCGACGGGGGGGGGGGAATTCGACGGGGTGGGGGGGCTGCGGGAGGGTGGGGTGGGGGAGGGGAGGGGGGATTCGACGGGGGGTGGGGGAATTCGACGGGGTGGGGGTGGTGGGAGGGTGAGGTGAGGGCGACTGCAGGGGTGGGGGGAGGGCGGCTACGGGGGTGGGGGGAGGGTAGATGGGGATTATGGTGGTTGGGTAGTTAGGGTTAGGGTTTAGGGTGGGGGTGAGGTGTTAGAGGGTTATGGGTTAGAGTTAGGGTTTTAGGGTTAGGGTTAGAGGGTTTAATTAGGGTTTAATCATGGTTAGATGGGTTAATTAACCCTAATGACTAACGGAAACTTGACACCGTTAGTCATTAAGGGCATTTCGTACATTTAATTTCTAAAGCAAGGGTACCTGGTGCATTTGTTTAAAAGTAGGGGTACCCCCATGAATTTTGAAAAACTACAGGGGTACCTGGTGAAAAAACCGTTTATTTTACTTTGCTATCTTGTATATATAGTTCATAATTATTATATTATGCTAGGTAAGCTGTTTTCAAATTTGGAAGTTTATAATTATAGTTTATCTTGTCTTTTATATTATTAGATTTTAAATTATTCATTTTCATAGTTATAGTGTTAAACCCCTCTTACATTAGTTGTTCAAATTATTGATTTCACCTTAACTTTCACTTCTTGTTGTGCATCTCTTGTAGGTTATGGCCACTGCTTAATTGAAAACGATGATGGACGTTTTAAAATTTGAAGATGAAGTTGAAATGATGACGGAAATAGAAGGATTGAAAGATTGCTTGGACTATATAGAAACCAAAATTGATCAAGATGTTGTCTTAAATAGTTCTTATTTGATACTAAGTTGAATTGCCTTTATGATTTGGATAGAAATATGGGTGAGTCCAATCATATTTTATTTCTCGTCGTCTACAAATTGAGGCATTTAATCAAGGGTGTTAATCTTCCAATCCGAAATGAAAAATAAACCGGGCTTCGTTCCAATTTATTTAAAGTTTTAATTTTTCGGTCTATATCGGTTAAACGTATTTTCTTTTTTGCTTTTTTATATAAAACTTAATTTTACTATATTTTATCTATTTTCTTATTGATAATATATCAAAAACTGATTATTATATTGTTAATATCTATATTTTTACAAATATTCAATAAAATATGATTATAAACCTAAAAATACGAAAAAAAATTAAAATGAAAAAAAGAAAATAAACATAGATCCAAACGATCTAACTATGATTAGACCAGTTTTTCCTAATCCTGCCTACATTTTGAAAATTTTTAATTTTCGGTACTCGGTTCGGTCCAAAAATCCAAATATTTTGGAAGCCGAAAAAACTTGTGCCAAATTTAGGAAGAATAATAGGTTAATTAGCGAACGAGTTAAGATTTTGAGAACTTAGAAAAATGTGTAAGATGTGTTTTGACATTATCCATATATTATGTTCTGATAATTGTTTGTGATTTATATGTTAAGAAGATATAATCATGTCGTAATCCAACTAGAGGATTGTCAGATATAATCCACACCTCTCAGCCTCTTTAATTTTACCTTTTTAAACATTTTAACGCCTGAATTGCTTTGTTTTTGTGTTGAAAATATTTTTGGTAAATTTTCATATTTACGTTTTATTTGTCAAGCTTCTTATTTAATTTGCATTGGTCGAGAGATTATAATTACTTTGCTTTTTTTTTTGTTTGGGGCAGTAATTTCATGTGGATACCAAGTCCTCCATCTTTCCCTATTATACATGTATGTTATATAGGATGAGCGTGAATCGTCAACTACAATCTTTTGATTATTAATTTACCTTAACTTATCTTTGAAAATAAGGTTTACCATATATATACCTTAAATTTTACCAGCTTTTTCTCAAGGGTTTTCTTTAAGTTTGAGATCAAAACCTTCAAATTAATATTGGCAAGAATAATTTATTTTAGTTTGCTATCTTGTATATATAGTTCATAATTATCATATTATGCTAGGTCTGCTGTTTTCAAATTTAGAAGTTTATATTATAGTTTATTTTGTCTTTTATATTATTAGATTTTACATTATTTATTTTTATAGTTATAGTGCTAAACCCCTCTTAACTAGTGCTTCAAATTATTGATTTCACCTTAACTTTCACTTCTTTTTGTGCCTCCCTTGTAGGTTATGGCCACTTCTTAATTGAAAACGATGATGGACGTTTCAAAATTTGAAGATGAAGTTGAAACGATGATGGATAAAGAAGAATTGAAAGATTGATTAGACTATATAGAGACCAAAATTAATTAAGATGTTGTCTTAAATAGTTCTTATTTGCTTGATACTAAGATGAATTGCCTTTATGATTTGGATAGAAAGATGGGTGAGTCCGATCATATTTTCTTTGTCGTTGTCTGCAAATTGAGGCATTTAATTAGGGGTGTTAATCTTCCAATCCGAAATGAAAAATAAACCGGGCATCGGTCCAATTTATTTAAAGTTTTGATTTTTCGGTTCAGATCGGTTAAACGTATTTTTTTTTTTATATAAAACTTAATTTCACTATATTTTATCTATTTTCTTATTGATAATATATCAAAAACTGATTATTATATTGTTAATATCTATATTTTTACAAATATTCAATAAAATATGATTATAAACCTAAAAATACGAAAAAATTTGAAATGAAAAAAAGAAAATAAAAATAGATCCAAACGATCTAAACCATGATTAGACCAGTAACTTGTGCCAAATTTAGGGAGAATAATAGGTTAATTAGCGAACGAGTTAAGATTTTGAAAACTTCAAAAAATGTGTAAGATGTGTTTTAACATTATCCACATATTATGTTCTGATTATTGTTTGTGATACATATGTTAGGAAGATTTAATCATGTCGTAATCCAGCTAGAGCATTGTAAGATAAAATCCACACCTCTCAGCCTCATTGATTTTACCTTTTTAAACAATTTAACGCCTGAATTGCTTTGTTTTTGTGTTGAAAATATTTTTTGGTAAATTTTCATATTTGATTTGCAGTGGTCGAGGGATTATACTTACTTTGCTTTTTTTTGTTTGGGGGCAGTAATTTTATGTGGATACCAAGTCCTCCATCTTTCCCTATTATACATGTATGTTATATGGGATGAGCGTGAATCGTCATCTACAATCTTTTGAATATTAATTTACCTTAACTTAGCTTTGGTAACAAGGTTTACCATATATACCTTAAATTTTACCAGCTTTTTCTCAAGGGTTTTCTTTAAATTTGGGATCAAAACCTTCAAATTAATTTTGGTAAGAATTATTTATTTTAGTTTGCTATCTTGTATATATAGTTCATAATTATCATATTATGCTAGGTCAGCTGTTTTCAAATTTGAAGGTTTATATTATAGTTGATCGTGTCTTTTATATCATTAGATTTTAAATTATTTATTTTTATAGTTATAGTGCTAAACCCTTCTTACATTAGTGTTTCAAATTATTGATTTCACCTTAACTTTCACTTCATGTTGTGCATTCCTTGTAGGTTATGGCCACTGCTTAATTGAAAACGATGATGGACGTTTCAAAATTTGAAGATGAAGTTGAAATGATGATGGATAAAGATAAATTGAAAGATTGTTTGGACTATACAGAGACCAAAATTGATCAAGATGTTGTCTTAAATAGTTCTTATTTGTTTGAAACTAAGTTGAATTGCCTTTATGAATTGAATAGAAAGATGGGTGAGTCCGATCATATTTTCTTTCTCGTCGTCGGTAAATTGAGGCATTTAATTAGGGGGGTTAATCTTCCAATCAGAAATGAAAAAAAAATCGGGCTTCGGTCCAATTTATTTAAAGTTTTGATTTTTTGGTCCAGCTTCGGTTAGACGTATTTTTTTTTATTTTTTATATAAAACTTAATTTTACTATATTTTATCTATTTTCTTATTGATAATATATCAAAAACTGATTATTATACTGTTAAAATCTATATTTTTTCAAATATTCAATAAAATATAATTATAAACCTAGAAATACGAAAAAAAATGTGAAATGAAAAAAAGAAAATAAAAATAGATCCAAACGATCTAAACCGGCTACATTTTGGAAATTTTGAATTTTCGGTCCTCGGTTCTGTCCCAATATCCAAATATTTTGGAAGCCGAATTTTTTTTTTGCCAATTTTAGGGAGAATAATAGGTTAATTTGCGGACGAGTTAAGATTTTGAGAACTTAGAAAGATGTGTAAGATGTGTTTTGACATTATCCATATATTATGTTCTGATTATTGTTTGTGATTCATATGTTAGGAAGATATAATCATGTCGTAATCCAACTATACTCTGTTTGGGAATGGTCATTTGATTTCAAATACTGAATTTGGCCCAATTCACCTGTTAGAGAATCCAAAACATTTGGATTTGACCCAATTCCCTATCCACATAAAACATAGCCCACATATGTCATTTACAAATCCATTCTAAAACGGTGTAATTTGAAATACAATCTCCCTCATCAGAACACGACACAAAGAACGCTCTTCTCTTCTCTCTCATGCATGGCAACATCTCTTCTCTCTCACACATGGCAGCATTTTATTCGGTGTGATCGATTACTCGTGGACTTAAGCCGATAGAGCCGCCGCTAAAGGAGCCACTCATCTTCTCGCTGAACTCGCTAAAAATGGTACAAATTTTGAATTGTTTGAGCCCTAACTTGAAGTTTCTGCTTAATTAGGAATTTTATTTGGTGTGATCGATTAGTGATGTTTGTTGAATTCTTTTCACCGAAACCCTAAGTCCCTTTTTTTCCCCTTCTTTTTCTTTTCCTTTTTCGCCTGCTTGTTATTTGCTTGTGTTGCAAAACGTGTTTCTTTGTCTCTGACATGTATTTATCATTTGAGTGATATGTGAAACTGAATGTTCACACATTGGTTATGTGAACATGACTGATGCTTTCAGTCATTTCATCTAAAATTTTGGTTGCTTGCTCAATCAAAGATGCATCCGTTAGTACCCGAAAGGTATTTCTTATGATTTGACTGGATATAGTTTTGGCGACAGTTTGTAATATCTATGAGAAAGTTGGTTATGTTTCTGTCTGAAGTGTTTATTCCTTTCAATTTCTCTTCCAAATTGATTTTTGTGATGGAATATCTCTTGCATTAAATGGTTATCAGTTCATGGGATTACTAGTTTCATCTTCAATCCCTAAAGTGCCTTAAGTGCCATTATCGAGGCTTTTTGGTAGCTGGGATATAGCTTTGTACAACATTACCTTCGCTATTGAGATAGTTAGCTCTTTATAGAACCCAGATTGGAGCATGTTTACTAAAAAGTTACCTATTCATTGTTAGTAAGACTAAGAAGTAGAGAGTGAAGGTGGCATGTTCTGTCCTTTGTGTGTGTGTCAGCGAAGATTTGTCTCTAAGTTCTCCCCGTTTTGCTTTTGCTGAAAAAGTATGCATTATGATGCTATGAAAATCTTGACTTTTTTCCTTAATGCTTGTGAGTCAACTGCATGCCTACCCTATGGTGCAATTGTCAATGAGCAGTTTGTTTGAATGTTTATCCAGAGCAAGAGCGCTGCTGTCAATTAACCCAAGTGATATCTGCAGAAAAGGTATGTCTAGTACTTGTAATTACATTTTGGTGCAATAGACTGGACCACAAATTAGCGGAGCAAGTGAAGTGCAAATAGTTGAACACTTTGATACTTTATTCCTTCCTAATATGTGGAATAAATAAGGTCTTTAACTAAGGTGTTTACTAGGAATATAATCAATGTCATTGCAAAACTATAGTATGCGGAAGTTCCCAGTAACTTTGAAGGGTTAATATGGAATAGTACCTTGATTACTGGGCTTATATGAATTTGAAGCACACACATATTTTGGGAAATAGCTCTTATTGTCTTGTTTAGTAAGGTCGTAAGTTGAGGAATGGTAATGAGCTTGTGTGTTGCATGGAACGTCTCATGATGGATCTTGACCTCCAGTTATGTGTTTCTTCTTCAATTATTGCTCTTGAAGTCTTGGACATTGACATGGCCCCTGCAAAATTACTCTCAAATGAATACTTATACCTCAATATATCACCTTATACCAAAAATTCCAATACCACCATGTGCCACATGGTTATTTATATGTTTCATTAGATTTGAGATCCACCTGCACTTTGTCATGCATCAGCCTAAGCCCCCCATTCGATTCACATATGCAAGGCGCAACAAGGGGAAGGGTAGTATTGGAATTCCACCTGAAGTCAACTAGAGAAAGATTAAAAGGAGAGAATGTGACGTGTTAGATGGTGACGTGGAGAATAACGTTGGGGAATTTGTTAGAGGTCGGATGGCGGCGGGTTTTTAGGCTGGAATGTCGAGGGGTAGTGTGAGAAAATATCTAGATAGTCCTATAAATAGAGGAGTGGAAATGAGTGTAGATTTTATCAAGAAAATTAAAGTAATCATTTGTAATCATTGGAGTTTTTCTAGCTACTCGAAAGCTAAGAAAGTTCTGTTCTTTGCACTGAAATACAAGAACTAATCTTTCCTCTTCAATCTTGTGTTTAATTCTTTACGTGACTAACGTTTGTGAGCGACAAAACCGACCTAGTCCATAACAACTTGGTATCGAGCAACCTTCCCGAGAACCACCATGGCACCCACCAACGTCACCCAAAGAGTGGATGTGTGTGAACAAGAGATTGCGGAGTGCGAAAGAGACCCTCCACCAAGAACTTGAAGGCATGCGCCGAGCCTAAGGGGAGACATGATAGAGCGGTCGGAGTGGGAACGGAGGCCTCGATGCGAGTCTTGAGGAGGAGCTAGCGGGCCTGTCGCTCCGGATGACGGAGGAGCGGACAAGGATGCAAGAGGAGTTGCGGGTTTTCCCGGGCCGGAAGGGGAGAAGGGCGTACTCCACCGCGGGGAACTCCACCCGGAGGCTACCAGCGTGGGTTCGCACCACCTGGGTTCGAGGGCTTCATTCCCGAGGCCCCTCGTCGTGAAGGAGGAGGAAAAAACTGGAGGTACCGGAAGTTAGATATGCCGATTTTTGACGGGAACCACCCCGATGGGTGGGTTCTTAGGGCTGAAAGATATTTCACCTTTTATGGGTTGGCGGAGGAGGAAAAGATAGAGGCGGCAGTGGTGTCGTTAGAGGGAGACGCCCTTCTATGGTACCAGTGGGAGGATCGGAGACGACCCATAAGAAGGTGGGAGGAGATGAAAAGTCTTATTCTCCCAAGATTTCGGCCGTGTGCGCGAGCTCTGCGCACGAGCAGTGGGCGCGGTGGAGCAAAAGGGGACGGTGTTGGAATATCGGAGAAGCTTCATGGAAATGGCCGCTCCTTTGGAAAATGTCCCTGAGGCCTTGGCTTTAGGTCATTTCCTTAATGGACTGAAGCCTGCAGTCAGGGCTGAGGTGAGGCTACTTGGACCGAGAAGCCTGGATCATGCAATGGAGTTAGCCATTATGGCTGAAGATAAAATTCGACTGGGCCATACTGCTGAAAAGAACAAGGGTGGCCTTCAGTCATTAAACAACAGCCCATCTCATATTACCAACCTAAAAACCCAACCCTTAGCCCAAACACTTTCCCCAACTCATTTACCACGAAAAATCCCACCCTTACCCAGAACAACGTAACAAACCGACAACTAGCCCTCACTCCCTACAACCCGAAAACAACCACACCCCCACCTACCCAAGGAGGAGTCCGGCGACTCTCCGAAAAAGAACTTCAATTTCGACGGGAAAACGGTCTCTGTTTCCGTTGCGACGGAAAATGGGCCCTAGGGCACCGATGTCAGCAGAGAGAGCTAAGCGTGCTAATCGCGGAGGACAACGATGAGGAAAAAGGGGAGGCAACCACCAGGGAAGAAGAGGTGCCACCATCACTTGAGGTAAATACTGTGGAGATTTCATTAAATTCGGTGGTAGGCTTAACTAATCCTAAAACTATGAAAATGATGGGGAAAATTGGGGATTGTGAAGTAGTTGTGATGGTGGATCCCGGTGCCACCCACAATTTCATTTCGGTGGCCACCGTGGAGAAGTTGGGTTTGACAGTGGAGAACGGTGAAGAATTCGGGGTGACCTTGGGAACCGGTTCGGCGGTGCAAGGGAGAGGAGAATGCAAGGGGGTGAAATTAGAGCTGCAAGGAGTGGTAATTGTGGAGAATTTTTCTTTGTTATGTTTGGGGAATTCGGACTGATTTTAGGGGTCTCTTGGTTGGAGAAGTTGGGAGCTGTAACAACAAACTGGAAGTCTCAGATTATGAAGTTTCAGGTGGGAGGGAACTCGGTCACGTTAAGGGGAGATCCTTCCTTAGACCGAACCAAGGTATCACTTAAGGCTATGTTACGCACCTTGCGCAGCGAGGGTGGTGGCGTATTGGTAGAGGCGAATCAACTAGAAACTCCAGGACACGAGGCCGAGAGTGACATCCCCCGAGATTCCAATGCGACTAAGGCCCTTAGTGGATGAGTTACGCTCGTTTTTAATATGCCCATGGGTTTACCCCCCATCCGAGATCGGGACCATGCCATTAATCTCCTGGAAGGCAAGAACCCGGTGAGCGTGTGGCCTTACCGGTATCCCCAAATACGAAAAACGAGATCGAAAATGCATTGAAAGAGATGTTAGCGGCCGGGATAATACAAGCTTCCTCTAGCCCCTACTCTAGCCCGGTCCTTCTAGTGAAAAAGAAGGACGGATCATGGCGATTTTGTGTGGACTACCGAGCGTTAAACAAGGTCACGATTCCGGATAAGTATCCGATTCCCGTGATTGACGAACTCTTAGGCGAGCTTCATGGGGCAGCCGTGTTTTCGAAGCTTGACCTCAAATCCGGGTACCACCAAATCCGAATTAAGCCGAGAAGATGTTCCAAAAACGGCTTTTCGAACTCATGAAGGGCATTACGAGTTCCTAGTGATGCCCTTCGGTTTGACTAATGCGCCGGCAACATTTCAATCATTGATGAACGACGTGTTCGGCCATTTCTTCGTAGGTTCGTCCTCGTCTTTTTTGACGATATTCGATTTACGGTGGAGATGAGCAGTCCCATCGGCATCATGTTAGGCGGGTTTTGGAGATTTTAAAGCATCACAAGTTGTATGCCAACCTCAAAAAGTGCGAATTTGGGAAGGCTCAAGTCGCATACTTAGGGCATATAATCTCGGCGGCCGGGGTTGCGGTGGATGAGGAGAAAGTGAAGGCCATGGTGGAGTGGGAGGAACCACGCAACCTTCGACAACTAAGGGGGTTCCTCGGTTTGACCGGGTACTATCGGAAATTTATAGCCAATTATGCCAACATAGCAAGACCCCTCACCGAGCGGTTAAAGAGGGATAATTTTGGGTGGAGTGATGAGGCCACCATGGCATTTCAACGGCTTAAAAACGCCATGACCGAAGCTCCCGTGTTAGCTATGCCCGATTTCTCCCAAGGCTTCATTGTGGAGGCCGATGCCTCGGGGTTCGGCCTTGGGGGCGGTGCTCATGCGGGGCGGCGACCAATAGCGTTTTACGGTCACATTTTGGGCCCCGGAATCGTCTCAAATCGATCTACGAGAAGGAGCTCATGGCAATAGTGTTGTCGGTGCAAAAATGGCGTCACTACTTGTTGGGTAGGAAATTTGTGATTCGGACCGACCAACAAAGCTTGAAATATCTCATGGAGCAACGGGAAGTCGGGGCCGAATATCAACGTTGGGTAAGCAAGTTGATGGGTTTCGAGTTCGACATTCACTACAAGCCCGGTTCTTCCAACCGTGTGGCGGATGCACTCTCACGAAAATCTACAGGTGAGGTTGGGTTGTCTACCATGATTTCTTCAAGCGGACTTAGTTGGGCCACAATAGCGGGACGGTTGAAGGATGACCCCTTTATTCAGCACATGGTCACGAAATTACTCAAGGAGACAAGCAACATGTGGGATATACCCGTAGAAAAAGGAAGGTCATTGTACAAGGGTCGTTTGGTTCTTTCTCCCACATCTTCTCTCATCCCCCATATGCTGAAGTTTTACCATGACTCTCCTATCGGGGGCACTCCGGGAATTGAAAACCTATTTGCGGATAGCAACGGAATGGTTTTGGCCGGGTATGCGTAAGACCATCACAAATTATGTCCGAGCTAGCCGTATATGTCAACAACAAAAAGCCACAAGCCAAAGTCCGGGCGGGCTGCTGCAACCTCTTCCGGTTCCGGCTTAAGTTTGGGAAGACCTAACTATGGATTTCATAGAAGGTTTACCCCGGTCGAAGGGGGTAGACACGGTGTTGGTAGTGGTGGACAGGTTCACTAAGGCCGCCCATTTCATGGCTTTAACCCGCCCCTTTTCAGCTCTCACGATGGTGAAATATTCCTCAAAGAAGTGGTCAAACTTCATGGGTTTCCCGCTTCTATAATCTCGGATCGTGATAAAGTGTTCATGAGTAATTTTTGGCGTGAGTTGTTCAAATTACATGGTACTCAATTGAGGAGGAGCACGACTTACCATCCCCAAACGGATGGCCAATCCGAGATTGTGAACAAGTCTTTAGAGACCTACCTACGGCGCTCTCATAAACGGACAGCCACGGACATGGGCACGCTGGTTGGCTTGGCGCGAATACTCATATAATACATCCCCACATGTATCCACAGGTATTTCTCCCTTCAAGGTCGTTTATGGGCGAGACCCTCCTCCTTTGGTTAGGGTGAGTCATGGGCATACCACTGTGGATTCCTTGGAAGCACACTTACAAGAAAGGGACGCGATTCTTGACGAACTTCGTGTTCATCTCTTGCGTGCACGGCAGCGTATGAAGCATGGTGCCGATGCTAAGAGGAGGGAGTTACAATTGAGTGAAGGAGAATTGGTGTATTAAAAGGCTGCAGCCATACCGTCAAAGGTCCCTAGCAAAGAGGCCATGTGAGAAGCTAGCCCCTCGCTTCTATGGGCCTTATAAAGTGGTGCAACGAGATTGGTCCAAGTGGCCTACAAACTTGAACCGCCACCAACGAGTAAGATTCACCCGGTGTTTCACATATCACAACCGAAGAAAGCCATTGGGATCAATGCGGCTACACATGTGCTACCACTACAAATCGGCCCTGACACTGGAATTAGTGGTAGAACCCGAAGAACTGTTGGGAGTACGTCTGCTGCCGGTGGACAAGAAAGTGAATTGGAGGTTCTCATTAAGTGGAAAGATCTCTCGGACTATGAAGCAACATGGGAAGATTTCTCTTCTATTCAACGAGAGATTTCGAATTTCCACCTTGAGGACAAGGTGAATGCTTGGGCGGCGGGTAATGTCATGCATCGGCCCTAAGCCCCCCATTCGATTCACATATGCAAGGCGCAACAAGGGGAAGGGTAGTATTGGAATTCCACCCGAAGTCAACTAGAGAAAGATTAAAAGGAGAGAATGTGACGTGTTAGATGGTGACGTGGAGAATAACGTTGGGGAATTTGTTAGAGGTCGGATGGCGAAGCGGGTTTTTAGGCTGGAATGTCGAGGGGTAGTGTGAGAAAATATCTAGATAGTCCTATAAATAGAGGAGTGGAAATGAGTGTAGATTTTATCAAGAAAATTAAAGTAATCATTTGTAATCATTGGAGTTTTTCTAGCTACTCGAAAGCTAAGAAAGTTCTGTTCTTTGCACTGAAATACAAGAACTAATCTTTCCTCTTCAATCTTGTGTTTAATTCTTTCTGTGACTAACGTTTGTGAGCAGCAAACTGACCTAGTCCATAACACACTTGTCATAATTTCTCGATTAGACTATGGGCTTGTTAGAGTTTGAGTGTTCTGTATGCTGACTACTAAATATGTGTATGACATAAAAGTGACATAGACTCTCGAAAGAGACATCAATTGTCCATTCCTGGATGAATATATTCAGCTTAATGGGTTTGACTCTGATTGAATGGAGAAAAAAGCTAGGAGATGGAAAGGAATTTGGAGATGGCAGAGAGAGATGTTATTGGATGTAAATATACCCTGAAAGCTCATTTATCTTCAATGCAAGAACTTCAGACTAGATATATGCGTTTGCTGATCTACATAGATGGATTTACTTATTGTTTGCTTTTGACGCAGTTGACTTGTTATTTCGAAACTAACATAAGGTGCTTGTGGGTCATACTTGAGCAGGGAACCACAAAAATTAATTTGGCAGTAGACAAGTTGCCCAAGTTTGACTGTTGCAGTAGCAATATGAGCCATGAGGGTGCTGGCCCTCAGCATGCTGGTACTATAATACTGAGAGGTGTAGTAAACTGGGTTTTGCCCATGCCAAATAAACTGATTAATATCTGAACCCAGCTTAGAATTAGTGATGGCTGCATGTGAGAGGCTGAGAGCGCGACCTGGTGGATAGACAGAAGAAATAGAAGTTAATATTGTGGATAAAATAGAAGTGCTTTGGGTTTATGATTTCACTTAGGTAGCGTTTGGGAACCCGGATTTCATTTTAATTGTAGTATTTTAATTCTAAAATTTGAAATCATGTATTTGAATTCCAATTCCAATTTCTCAAACTTGTTTGGGAAACATGGGAATTGAATTCCAATATTTCAAATCTATGTATTTGTTTGGAAAACATTGGAATTGAATTCCCGAATTCTAATTCCATGCTATTATTTGGATAACCTTGTAATTGCATTCAACAAAAAATATTAAATCCTTAGCAAATAAAAAACATTTGACATTCCAACAATTCAAAATTGTTATAACAAAAGTTATCTCAACATAGAGAGCAACATTTAAGAGTAGTATTTAAGAGTAGTATTTGATAAAAGTAACGGAAAAAACCTACAATGACATACGAAGGTGAGTCAAACTACTCAGCAAAGCACAAGAGTACCCAATCAAGTTTCTCATCCTCCGGTAGCTCTTTCAACATTAGAAACTCGTCGGGATTACCATTCATAAACCTTTTTACTGCCCTCATAATCTGATTCCTAGAAATGCCATATACTTTAGACACAACAGTATGTATCTCTCGACAAGTGGGTTTCGGAGTGTCGTTCATTTTGCTTTGCACACATTCTCTGAAGGACTCGGCAAAACTGTTGACCGCATCAACTACACTATCTTTTTTGTGCTTGCGAGAGCCTGAAACAGTTGGATCCTTGGATGTGCTCTTTCCTTCACTTATAATTTCCTCCTCCATGGCGTCCGCTGCCTCATCATGTTGTTCTGAACCATCCCCAACAGCTCTATCTGCACCAAATAAAGTGCATATATCTTCCCAATTCTCTATGCACTTGTTGCGATAAGAGGCTGCATTTTTGTTCTCCTAAAAAAGATAGTAGAACATGATATATTTCAGCTCATACTACAGCAGATGAGTAGAGAGGGGAAAGATACAAGAAGCAAACTATGGCACAAATAATGAAGCAGAATCACATCAAACTATGGCATATCTTAAGACAATACATTATACACTAATTTTCACATCCATATAGACTCTAGTAACCTGTCATTCAAGCAATAAAAAAAGTGAAGCACAAAGCAAACTAAATCATCAAGTTGCCTAATCCATTTTTCATTCTAAAAAGCATCACAAAAGGAAGAAAATATATTCCTCCCACTGCATAGTATTAGTAGCCCAGACATCGCGGCATTATAAACATGAACATCCCTAAATTCCCTAGTATTTGGTAAATTCCTCCACTAAATCATCAGCTTATCACCCATACTAACCCTCCTCAATGCAGGAAACAACAAACAACACTGAACAAACTCTAGGAGTAACAACAGAAGGCTCCTGCAATTCCATCCATTCATAAAAATACAAGCAATTCATCATCCTATATCAGCTTAGACCTCACAAGGGAACTGGAAATCTAAATCTACTTGTATGATCCAAAAGCGATAAGCCAACATGCAGTTATACTACATTAAAAGTATCTGCACTAAACAGCAGTTCCCCACCTGAAGTTCAATGTGAATCTACGCAAACACAGACACAAAAATCTGAATTTACTCCTATGATCCGCAAGTAATACACCAACATGCAGTTATACTACATTAAAGTATCTGCACTTCACTTCCCATCTGAATGTAATCTGAACTGATACACAAAAAGCATCCCAAAAGCAAATCATGTAGAGTAAAGCACCTGAAGCACAAAGTTCTAAGGTCACTCAACACTCTGGACATTAACACACTCAAAGCTCTCTGATGCAATCTGACAAAATGGGAAACACAAGTGACAATTTACTTGAGAAATACTGATTATTACTATAGGACATTTGAAGACCCAGCACAGATGAAATGAGCTAACATATTTTTTTAATAGGTAAGAAGAAATCCCTAGAAAGTTTGTTGAAATAGATACCTTAATATATTCCTCCCATTTCTTTACATCTTCAATTGTGATGACGATCATTTTTCTTTCATCATCCCACTTAAACTTTGTATAATTCTTAATGTCGGTGATGCAACCATAGTGCTTCTTCCAAAGTCTGGTTCGATTTCTCACATGCCCCACGTTGATTGGGATGCCTAACTCTTTCTTTAGTTCATCGACAACAGCTTGGTAGGCTTGGGGCTTAAAATCTTCATCTCTTTTTTCCTTGTGGAGTTGTTCCAACAAAACTCGGGTGAGAATATCATCCATCTGTTTATTCCACGTCACATAGCCTCTTTTAAGAGCTTGCAGAGGTTCCTTCCGTTTGTTGCTCATTACCTGCCAACAATTTCAAATATAAATGAATAGTTCTACCAATCCAATATACATACACCATACAACCCTTACAATTTTTTTCACGAAATAAATCTGAGCTCATAAACCAACAAATCTGAGCTCAAAAAAAAAATTTGCAGAGGCAAATAGCTTCAGCACCTTAGCATAGCAGTCCATCAGAAACCTAACACAGAGAGAGAATAAAAATAAACAAAAACAACAGCAGTAGCAGCAGTACCCCTCTGCTCATCTGAACCATTAGTTTTATCAATGCAAACACACAGTGAAGAAAAAAGAGTTGCAAAAGAAAAAAGAAAATAAAAAGGAGATTGTATTTATTAAACCTCTATAGGTCCAAAAGTAAACATTTATAGGTCCAACAATTTACTAAAGAGTTAACTCTATTAGAGTGTTTCATATGCTATTACAATATTAAAACTTTACTAGTTAAACTAAGGTAGAGGATGTGAGGCAGCTCCCCTTCGAGCTTGATACTCCTGAAACATTTTTTTTGCCAATTCATCTCTAAAATCGTTCCATTGAGGTGAGGCTTGTGCCGTTGATACGAAATCCTCCCCTTCATCCTCCAAGGTATCTACAGCTTCAACATTTGATAAATACTCATCCACCTCATATAACAAATTCTCCTCATCTAAATTCTCTTCTCTAACAAAGTTATGGAGAACAAAACATGCATTTATGATTCTTACTTGTGTTTGCTTCTCATAAAAGCTACTTTTCCTCAATATAGCCCACCTCTTTTTCAATAACCCAAATTCCCTTTCAATAGTATTACGTGCAGACGAATGACGCAAGTTGAACAATTTTTTATAGTTTGTAGGAGTAGTTCCACTCCACAAGTTCAAATGGTAACGAGTGCCTTTATATGGAGCCAAGAACCCTTGTGCATTAGAGTATCCCAAATCGACAAGAAGATACTTATCTGTGACATTAAAAAAATTATAAGGAACTAAATTGACTATTATTATTAAAAGGAGAGAGATGAAAAATCTTGATGTTTTTCTTACTCTTGGGAACTTTGAGACCATTAGGTCTTCGGAGGGCATCCCATAGAATGCGAGGATCGGAAGCCGATCCTTCCCAACCCGACAAAACATAATTGAACCGAAGACTAGGATCACATGTAGCTAGTACATTGGTAGTAATATCTCCTTTCCTATCTCTATATCTAGGCCGATCTTCAACTCAAACTGTCATCTTAATAAGTGTCCCATCAAGTGCCCCAAGTGCCCCCTCGAACCACTTCCACTTATTGTCTCCATCATATGTCACACTAGAATCTACTTGTTTAATATATAACTTGCCTATCTTCATCACAACTTTGAGCACGGTATGGAACTGACGGCTTACCGTTTCTCCCGAACGAGTGAACACAGCACCAATCGTTCTGTTCTTAAGATCATGTGCAAGAGTATGTAGAAAGAAAGCAACAACTTCTAAGACTGTCACATTCATAGTAGTAACTAGACCTCCTTTAGCCACTAAAACATGACATAACTTATCAAAACAACTTCGATCCATACGCAACTGCTCCTTACAAATTCTATCATTCATAAGGGAATCCAACCAATACGCTCTTTTCATTTCACGTTCATGTTCATTCCAAGGCATGTCCTTATGCTTAAACCTATTATGCCATGCACCCACTGCTACCATAATAAAGCCACTAACTATTGCAATAAGTTCCATTTCATCATCATTGTCATCTCGAGTTCGCTTTCTAATAGTAGAAACTTGTTGATCATGAGACATATTGTATCTTGCTATATACTGAGACATAAAAATAGTCAAAGATTAATAAATAACAAACCCATCACCATCTCATAGCCACAAAAAACATGGAATTGAAAAACATCGTAATCTGGCAATTGCGAGCTTCATTATGTCAAAATACCTAAAAAGCTACATAGACTTTACAATCACATTACAACTAGAGATATACTACATACTAATTTACATGTCACCCAACAAATGTATAACCCAAATATAAATCATCCAGCAGCCTATATAGATAAGATCAAATTATACCAAACTTCAAGAAAACTGCTCTAATAACATCAAAATTAAACATCCAACAAAGCATGATTATATAACTACTTGATCACAAAACTAACCTGACGACTAAGGTCAAATTGGGACAAAACCACTTCAGCAGAATAAGGTTGAACGTTTACACCCCATTTTTCTATAGGAAGAGTAATTACATCCATGATTTGCCATGTCTGCACAAGGTGGAGGGCCTTATAATACATTTCATATAAAACTTAGAAATAAGATCAGGTCTCAACTTTAAGGTTTACAAATGCTCAAGCAGTCGAGCTTATTGGCAGAGCACAAACCCCAAAATATTATAAACTTTGGACTAGGCATTATGTAGGAGTGCTTCCCATGTTTTAGCTAATTTTTCTAAGTTGAGATCACATTGTCAGTTTGGTGGGTGACAACTGAAGGTAACATATCACATAAGGAAGAAAATTAAATTGAAACAGGAAAGAAAATTGCAGCACCAAAGTACTAAAAAAAGAAAAGAAGTCATAATGATGGGAGCAAGATTCAGTCAAATTGTTTGATAATTTTACATCATAACATGTTATTAGTGACGGAGTCAATGAAAGTTGCCAAATGATCGTTGTAGAGTTTGTTGTATTATGATATGTGAAGTTATAACTACTTCCTGAAACTTTTTTGATCATTGAAGAACATGCAGTAACATGAATCTACTAAATCATGAATGTACGCAAATTCCGAACCCAAACCCTAATTCTGCAAACCCAAACCCTAATTCCGCGAACCTAAACCCTAATTCCGCAAAATCCGACATAAATAAGTAAAACGCAATACGATTATAGTCAAAGAAACATCAAATTCACAAATTTAATCATGAAAAAAGCTAAAAAAAAAATCATAAACTCGACGATTTTAGAAAATAAAACCTAATTACAGAAGTAGGAAAAGATGAAAAAAAAAAATTGTACCTTCAATCGAATATTCTGAGATGCAGAATCGTTCCTTCAATCTTTGATATCAACCGCAAATTCGTTCTTTTAATTTTTGAGATCAATCGAATATGGCAGAAATTGAAATTTCATTTTGGAGAAATTGAACGCTGAGGGAGGAGAGAGAGAGAATCGTGTTTTTTTAGGGGAAGGGGTGAGATTTGGACTGGGCCAGAAATTGAAATCACATGGGGATGAGGTGTGATTTGAAAATAGCTTTTTTTAACATGGCTTGGAATTGAGTTGTAATTGGCCAAATTTCAAATCCAATTCCATTGAGTACCCAAACACTTGATTTGAGCCAAATTCAGAATTTCAAATGAAATTCTAGTTCCCAAACAGGCCCTTAGTATAATTGAAAGGGGAGTAGGAATGTTTTTGTGGCAGGATTGGGAATTTAGGATTATGTTTGAAGACTTGTTGAGATAGCTTGTACTAATTTTTTTGTATTGCTTGTTTGCATTTCAACTGTATGGCATCTCTCAAGACTGAAATTGGCTAGTTAAGTTGGCTAACTTCATTTTTGAGTTGCTCTTGTCTGCTTAGTTCTGATTATCACTGAGTTTCTGAATTATTGAAGATAATGCTCACTAATTGCACTTTTTAACAGGTATCATGCCTGATGAATTGAGAAGCTTCTTGGAGCTTAGTTTCCAAAACTCGAAGGCTAAGGAATTCATTCTTAGAGTAGTAGACTCCCTAAACTCAGAGGCCAATGAATTCATTCTTGCAACGAACTGTAAATAAACAATGTATCTAGTTATAGAGTATGATGTTAAAATTATAGTTGTTAATATTTGTATTTATCTAATTATTTATGCTTATGCTTCAATTGAGCATAATATGCTTAATAAAATGAGTATTGATATATATTATTGATTTTGTATTGATTAATGATAAAAAAATGCAAATTTTTTTTTTTTGGTTTTTGGGGTGGTCAACTGCTTCGATTTTGACCAAAACCGCAGCAGTAAATGATTAACTGATCCGGTTTAGGACCGGATCAGTTAATCATTGTGAACTGCTGCGATCCCACCCGATCCGGACCAAAACCGAATCAGTAAGTCCGATTTTGACCGGATCGGATGGGCTTTTTTCCACTAGTGATCTAAAGTGGTCATTGTAGAGTTAGAGTTGTCATGCATGTCTACCTCTTCCCATTTTCTCCTTGCTGTTCAACTAATCTTCCCTATCAATCCTACCCAACCATATTCAATCAATTTAAAAAAAAAAAACTTACATTTTTTTTCAAAATCAATCCTACACCATATTCTATTCTACTCTCATTCGAAAAGCATTTATAATCATCATCATACACGACATTTACAAAAACCTTTTCAAAATTAATCCATCATCTTTTCCTACTAAAAGATAAAAAACAAGGGGTTCCTTTTAAAAACGAATTTCAAAAAATTCTAAATACCTTCAATGCAATCCAAACAACTCCATTCAATCCATTTGCATTCATTTCTAGGCCCATATGCATTAGAGTCCCTTTTGCATTCATTCTAGGCCCATATGCATTAGAGTCCACTTTGCATTCATTTAGGCCCATGTGCATTTCAGTCCATACATTCACTAGCATTAGAGTCGATCTTAGGCCCATATAAGTCTAGTTCATTTCAAAATCTAGACCCATTTGTATCTTTATGTGAAGTCTAGTCCAAGTCTATTCCTAATCCATTTCAATCCAAATCTTAGGTCCATTTAGGCCCAATTCATTTTCCTAGGTCTAGTTTGCATTATATGTAAACCCTAGTCAGTTTTCGGACTATAAAAGTCAGTCTTTGGACTATAAAAGTCAGTCTTTGGACTATAAAAATTTCCTTAGGTCTAGTTTGCATTATATGTAAACCCTAGTCAGTCTTCGTACTATAAAAGTCAGTCTTAGGACTATAAAAATTTTCCTAGCTCTAGTTTGCATTATATGTAAACCCTAGTCAGTCTTCGGACTATAAAAGTCAGTCTTAGGACTATAAAAATTTCCCTAGGTCTACTTTGCATTATATGTAAACCCTAGTCAGTCTTCGGACTATAACAGTCAAGTCTACGGACTATAAAATTTCCCTAGGTCTAGTTTTCATTATATGTAAACCCTAGTCAGTCTTCGGATTATAAAAGTCAGTCTTAGGACTATAAAAATTTCCCTAGGTCTAGTTTGCATTATATGTAAACCCTAGTCAGTCTTCGGACTACAAAAGTTTAGTCTTAGGATATAAAATTTCCCTAGGTCTAGTTTACATTAAATGTAAACCCTAGTCAGTCTTCGGACTACAAAAGTTTAGTCTTAGGATATAAAATTTCCCTAGGTCTAGTTTGCATTAAATGTAAACCCTAGTCAGTCTTCGGACTATAAAAGTTCATTCTTAAGACTATAAAACTTCCTTATATATGTAAACCCTTCTTAGTCTTCGGACTATAAAATTTCCCTAGGTCTAGTTTGCATTATATGTAAACCTTAGTCAGTCTTCGGACTATAAAAGTCAAGTCTACAGACTATAAAAGTTATTCCCTAAGTCTAGTATAATCAAGTCTTCGGACTATAAAAGATCAGTTCATGCCCTTAGGCCTAGCCTGCTTGCTATCATGTAAGTTCAAAGTCTAGTCCAGTTCAGTCCAGTCCATATCTGCATATGCATATAGTTAGGCCCATGTCAGCATCATGGTCAAGCCTATACTAGTCCAAAATAATACCCATCTCTAATCATTTCCCATTTTCATTTCCATTTCCATTTCTTATTCCCATTTCTCATCTCCATTTCACATTTCGAAAACTTTGTTTCTTAAAATTTACGAGGTCCATCCGATTTTTGTTCATGACAGGTCGCGAGATCATAACTTAGGAACGTCCAACAGAGAGACAACAAGGTCAACCTACTCCCAGACTCGTCAAGCGCATCCTAACCTTTTCAGACGAATCCTCCGACTCTTCTAAATCATCATCTGAAATGGAGGACACTAATGAACAGCTCAGTGCCATCATGGCTCAACTTCAACTGATGAACTCTCGTCTTGAGGAACAAGACAAAGAGATCAAGGCACTGAGAAAGAAACTAACTGAAGAGGAAGAACAGGGCGACACTCAACCACCACCACCTCCAATCAAGTTCAAGACGGATTTGAGGCTTGAAAAACTCGAGTAATTGATCCAGTCAATTCCTGCACTCGAGAGTCAGGCTCATGGCCATGACTTCATTGATCCTGAACTAAGGGAAAAGCTCCCTAAAAAGGTAACATTGGGTGACCTCCCAAAATTCAAGGGGGTCGAAGACCCAGATGATCACTTGAGAGCCTTTTTCATCTTTATGGCCCTCAAGGGCATGAGCAAGGACCTGTTTGCTTATGTCTTTCCCTTGACCTTGGATGCGCAGCCATCCAAGTGGTTCAGGTCACTAAACAAAATCAAGCTGAATGACTGGGACTACATCAGAGAAGAGTTCCACAAACAATATATATACAATACTCAACTTCCTATTGGCCTGCATGAGTTGGAGTTAACTAAACAAAACTCCAACGAAGACTTCATCACCTTCCTTAACAGATGGAGGGATAAAGCTGCACAAATGACTAACAAGCCAACTGAAGGGGACCAAGTCCGACCGGTGATCCGTAACTTGCAGCCCAAATATGGGGATCACATCAAATTCTAACCCATAGAGTCTTTCACGAAACTCTATAAGGTAGACCTACTGATCGAAGAAGAGGTCCAAGCCTCGAGAAGTAAGGGTACAACTCTTTCAAGAAGAGTAACAATAACCCTTCCAGCTCCAAAGGTAATGATGTCAACGCCCTAGCTACTAAAAAGGGAGGTTATCAAAAGCCTCAAAGAACCTTCACTCCATTGGGCATGACTTTAGAAGAAGCTTTTAATAGGCTTCATCAAAAGGGAGCAACACAGCCTATCGGTCCTACTCCAGACCTTGCACCTGAAAATAGACACAAGAAGTGGAACCCTAATGCCTATTGCAAGTACCATCAAGAATATGGACACCCAACATTTGCGTGTTGGGCCTTTAGGAATACTCTGCAGGATATGGTTGATAGTGGCAAACTTCCAGTTCTGCCGGCAGCAAAATTCAATAACAACAGCAACCCCTTGAGAATCGTCTCAACAGTGCAGGAGGCTTAGTCATTTAACGCTAGTTTTCTAGGTTGAGTCGGAGAGTCTCTCCCCTAGCTCCTTCATTTCCTTTCCTGTCGAGTCTATGTTATTTAGGACTTTATTTCTAATAAGCCTTGTTCTATTTATTTTAAATCAATAAAAAAATAATCGCATTTTCATTTTCATTGGCCTTCCATCATTTTGTTTATGCTTCTAATTCAATGATGAAACTTAAATCAAATTATCCCTAATGACTGTGACTAATAATCATAAAAAGAGATATGAAATTAAAAAAAAATGAAAATATAAAAATGAAAAAATGGACATATTTTGGATCAGGAGTTATTCCCCTCTTTCTTCCATCATCCTCCATGGTACTTGGCCAAATAATCCCTCCATTAACCAAAGCTCCACAAATATCCTTCAAGCCTACCAATACCCTAAACCAAAAACTTAAGTGCAAGCCTTACTACATAAAAAGGATCATTGTCAGGCAAAAAACAAAAAAAAAGTGAAAAAGATCCAAGTTCCAAAGAAAAAAGCAAAAGCGAAAGAAAACGCACAGGTCAAAATGAAAAAATGCAAAAAAAGAAAAAGCCAAAGGCAAAATAAATAAAAAGTCAAGTTAGGGGGCTTGCACACAAGTTCTACCCCTCATTCAAATTCCTTCAATCCATCAAAACCTTAGCCATATAATCCAAAATCCTTCAAACCTATATCAATGACCCCTACCTTAGCCCATCCAATTAAACCTTCATCAAACCTAAAGCCTTTAACCTTTCAACCTTCCATCAACCCTAACTCCTTATTCAAGGTATGTCCAAGCCTGCTAGGTTGAAAACCCGAAAGGGCGACCTAGGCAATAGTTAGGACACAACAAAAAAATATAGTAAAAAAGGAATCAGATCCAGAACTACGAATGGTCTGATTCCGCAAGGATGCGTAGGAATCCTCATCTCGAGGTCCGACCGCTTCAATAAAACAAAATTAATCAAGGTCTCATGATTTGACTTTCTAGAATTTAGGAGCATGTTCTTTCGAGATCCCGACATAGACTCGAGTCTGAACCTAGCCTCATTAAAGCCTTTTCACATTTATATGAGTCATAAATTTAAACCTTTTTATTTTTCAACCCAAGCTCTCCTTGTCCCTGAAGGACTCTCCGACAATTCCGTGGTCTCTGGCGATATTTGACTTTGCCTAAATCACTTCCCAAAGAAGCATCCCCAATGACAACCTTTAACGCTCAAGACAGATCAACTACATTATAATATCAGATCAAGTACATGCCAAATTCAAGACAAGCTCACCCAAAGTGGGGGCTTCCTATGTGTGGTGGTTCCTCAAATTCAAAACAGACTCCCGAAAAGTTGTAATCTGCGGACCTCGTTTACGGAACCCGATTATTTACTACAAACGATTTTCGAAAATCATTCTATGCATTTCTAATCATTCTATCATTCTACATATCCAGATCTTCTAGCCTTGCAAAACCCTGACCTTGCATTGCATTACATACATCTTAGTCTTGCATAACCCTGACCTTGCATGACGTGTCATGTTCCTTAGCTTTGCATAACCTTAATTCTTGCATTGCGTTTCATGCATTCTTAGAGAGTCTAAGTTTGCATTTTTGCATCATTATGTGCTTTATGTGAATTGTTTGCACCTATCTGCTAACATCTTCTCCTGCAGGTAATCATATTGCTTGTAGTTATTGTCCTGCCTACTAACTTTGTTTTGCAGAGACACGACGTATATAGATCAGTTCTAAACTGCAGAGCGTTTAGAATCGTTCTCCGTCCCGACACCGTATACTTTGACTATCGGTTTCCTGAACCTCAGTTAAAGTGGGGGCTTCTGTAGACACATAATCGTGTCTCCCCATTTAAGGATGCGATGATAAAACATACCGTGGTCTTAATTGGTCCGACCCAAGGGCAGAGCAGTCTGAAAAGCCATTCAAAATCATTTCGAAAAGTGTTAAAGTCCTATTTTTAAGCCCAATTAATTATTCATAATAATTAAGTGTATTTTGAGCCCAATCCTTTGAAAAGCCCAATTAATTGTTAATAATAAATAATTGTTTTATTTAAATAAAATAAATATTTTCAAAGATATTTTTTAGAGTTAAAATCGGATTTTATCCCGTAAAATCAGATTTCCGGAGTTAAAAGATAAAAGAAAATCTTTAAAACGTGTTTTTATCAAAAAAACTGTCAAAACGTGTCAAAAGCAAGGCGGTGCGCAGAGCACACCAACGTGTGCTAAGCGCACCACCCTGCGCCGAGCGCACGTGGCCTGCCACATAAGCGTGCGCCCGGCGCACATAAGTGTGCCGAGCGCACGTGTCATGCCACGTAGACTTATGTGTCAAATAGAGTCCTGCGCGAAGCGTACCTCTCTGTGTGAGACGCATCTTTTCTTTCTTATCTTTTACAAAGCGCGTACCACGTGTACACTTTCTGCTGGGCATGCCGCGTCATGCGCGTGACACGTCAGCCTGCGCCTGACGCAACTGGCGTGTGAAGCGCAAATTCGTTTTATAGGCTTCGATTTTCGAATTAAAGACGGTTTTTCATACGGGATTTCAGACACACCAACTCGAGTTTTATATTACGAATATCTTACGAACCACTCTACGAACCACAAAATCGCCGTACAAAATTCACACTTTCAAACACAAAACACATTCAATATTCATACATTCAGATTTTCGGGCTTCACGATTGCTCGTCCCGAAGGTTGTCAATCTCGCAGACCCAAGCCACGGTATAATCCTGAGGTTCCTTAAATAAATTCTCTATTTTTATATTGAAGTTACTAACTGTTTCTTTCATGATGTAGATCTTTAATATAAAAATCGTGCCTTTGTACATTCTAATTCATTTTCTATACTTTATTTCATATTCATATTCATATTCATATTCATATTATTATTATTATTATTATTATTATTATTATTATTATTATTATTATTATTATTATTATTATTATTATTATTATTCATATTATTATTATTATTATTATTATTATTATTATTATTATTCATATTATTATTATTATTATTATTATTATTATTATTATTATTATTATTATTATTATTATTATTATTATTATTATTATTATTATTATTATTATTATTATTATTATTATTCATATCTATGCATATTATATGTTTGCCTGATTATTCTATACATATTATATGATTATTCTGATTTATTGCTTTTATCACCCACATGTTATTATTGCTAATCAAAGACCTAAAGAAATGTTCTAACATTAATCAGATAATTTGGACAACCTGTTAGGTTCCCTGTAATTTGATTGCCTAATAACATATCACTAAAAATTAGTCTTTTATGTGTTTCCTGAACCAACCTAGACTAAATATTTTCAGGGTGTATAAAAATATTATATGATTATTCTTTGGCATAAAATTTGTTGTGAATCGATATTTAGTTGAGGCCAACAATGGGCGAACTTGGTTCATTATGACCATATTCGTACCCTCACCCCCGAACTCAATCTTTGGTTCATTTTGACCATCTATGGAGTCTAGACGGGGAAATCTACATTGGATAAGTCCCACATTGGATATCCAATTAGGTTTATGATTCTTCCTTCAATGAATTGTTGGCGACTTCTTTCAAAACATATTTTTCTATAAAACCTTTACAGTGGGGTAGTCAAATACAAATACGCGCTCATCCCGCGTAGGCGAAATAAAAACACGCCTACACATATACTTTATGCTTCAATGTCTGGTAGGCGCGGATTTGTCGTGTATGCACCTAACCAAAGATAAATTTCTCCTACTCTCTTTTACAATTAAATGTAGAAGGGAAGTAAGGTTCGTATCCACAGGGAAACAGGGACGACTTTTATATTTAGCGGGATCCAATACCTAGATTAAGCTAAGGGCCGAGAAGCCTAATAACAAGGGGGGTTTCAAAAGAGTTATGAATAAACTACAACTAACTAGCATATAAATAAAATGAGAAATCAATATGGGAAGATCTTGAATCCAATAAACATCCACTTCAATTCATTATCGATCATTGAACCTCAACTCTAATTATTTCCATAATTATCTATTGTCGAGAATTAATCTCGTATTCTCCTTATTCTTAGTTGAATAGCATGATCAGCGTGACTATAAAACCCTAACTAAAGGATAACCTAGTTCGATCAGCGTCTAAGTTCAATCCAATAGCAGCAATAAACACAGAGAACCAATAGACCTGCTAATGTCATACACGCGATAAACATTCAACAGTTGATTCAATTTCCCCAAGAAATAACCAAGACGATCTGCATATAAGTTACTCCCTAGTTTGCTACAAGTAGATAAAAGAATAAAACAATCCGATTCTATTCTTAAATCTAGCATTAGATTAATTACACAATCAAGCTAGTAACGTTCCTAGCATAATTATGCAAAAATCATAAAGTATAATCATAGAAATTAAACCATAATCAAGGAAAATAGATAGAGAGGAAAGATCTCACAATAATGCTTGAAGCTCCATGTTAATTTTCTTCAAGAACATTTCAAACTACAATCCAATAGCATAAACCAAATCCAACATTGAAATCTCTAATAAAGCTAAGAAAACTAAGAAAAATAACAAAAGTGAGGAAGGAGAAATAAGAGAGGAGTGTTTTTTCTCTCTCCTCCATTTCAGCTCTGCTCCTCCTCTTGTCTCTCCAAGAAAATAGGTTTTAGGAGGCTTTTAAACCCCGCACAAAACGTGGCCCCAAACCGACTTAAGCGTCGCGAGTCGTGCTACTGGTCGCGAGTCGCGAAGAGCTGCCTGCCATCCGCACAAAATGGCCTGGGCGCGAGGGTCGCGAGTCGCGACATGCATCACGAGGTGCGATGTCAGGGGTCGCGAGTCGCGAGCTACTTCGCGGGTCGCGAGATGCATGGAGCGCTGCTAGCAGCGAGCACGAGCGCTGGCTGTGCGCTGCTGAGCAGGCTTGGCGCTGCTGGCATGCGATGCTGCTGGGTTCGAGCGTTGCATTGTTGGCGATGACGCTGGGCTTGCTGGGCAGACGTGAGCTGTGTGGGTGGTGCCATGGACCGTTGTGGATGACTTGCGATGCTGCTGGGTTAGTGCGGTGTAGGGATGGAGCATTGATGCTAGGATAGCACATTGTCGTCAACTCATAACTTGCTTCCGTGCCACCAAGCCATGGTGTTGAACTTTCTTAAACACTCAAGGATAACTTCAATTAAACATCGTTTAATTCCGTTTCTCCTTAAAAGCTCGGAATCTAGAACATTAACACTAATTAACTCACAAAACTCCGAACTTCCGCTAAGGTTGATTTATATGCAAACGTTAACAATTACGAACAAATCCCTTAGCAAAGTGCACCTAAAATATCACAAAAACATCGTATAACTTGAGCATATCAAATACCCCCACACTTGAACTTTACTCGAGCTCGAGTAAACTCAAAAGTGAGAATCACCAAATAAATCATCACCCAAGCTATGGACACCAAACTACACTCTCCATCAACTACATCTTCATCATCACATCTTAATACCCCCACACTTGAACTTTACTCGACCTCGAGTAAACTCAAAAGTGAGAATCACCAAATAAATCATCACCCAAGCTATCGACACCAAACTACACTCTCCATCAACTACATCATCATCATCACATCTTAACAACATCCGCTCAAAACCTAAACGTAAGGGACAATGATTCCCCCACACTTAGATTCGAGCTCACCTGAAAAATACAAAGACGCGACAATAATAATAACCAGCAACACCAACAAGTTTAACCAAGAAGACCAACAAGAATCAAAATGTCGGCTCCACGACACACTAAACTATCGGCTCTCCCAAACCTCAAAAGATGACCTACTACTACTACAACTAACTTAGAATAGCAAGCCATGGAACAAAGACAAAAAGGATAAATTCCATGCTTACTCCCAAAAATAAACAATCAACCAAAAGAATGTGAAAGCCAAAACAAATCTTCACAAAATCATGGATGAATTCACCAACCTTACCCGAAAACGCTTTCCACCTTATGACACCTACTCTGGCAAATGAGTTTTCAAAATACATAATTCTCTCTTAATCTCTCATTTTGCCTAGGAGCCCTTTCGGGTTTTCATCCTAGCTTCTCACATTTTTTTTCATCTCACCATCTTACCCGCTCAACTAGCTCTTTTTTGCATAGGCCGCCCTTTCGGGTTTTCGACCTATCCGAGCCCCCAATTTTACCCGAGTCGCCCGCCCTTGCGGGTTTTCACTCAGCGGGTTTCATTTCATCACTTTTTTTTTTAATATTTTTTTTTTCATTTTTTTTTTCAAATTGAAAGTAATAAATACAACATAGATACATGAGAATGAGAATACCCTCCCCCCCTACTTAAACTACACATTGTCCTCAATGTGATGACAATTAGAAGAAAAAGTAAACTGAAAATGGGGGAGAAAATCAAAAATCGGGTAAATCGAAGATCGAATGCTCAAAACTCATGACAAACAATCCGTCAAACTCAAATTTCTTAACAACACCAACTCAAATCTCATAACTCAACTCACAACCCTCTCCCTCGAATCACTCAAACAAATGACAAATTCAAATTTTGTTTAAATTTTTGAGATTTGCACCTAGCTTAAGAGATCGAAAAGATACAACAATCTCACTGTTCCAATTTCGCCAACTCCTAGCGGTTGAACTCTTCCCAACGGGTTTTCTTTTGTGGATTTTGGCTCCAAGCGGATTAAGATGTGTTGTGATTCTTTGTAGTGGGTGGGAGGTGGGTGAAAGAAAATTTGTTGTGGTGGTGGAAATTTGATGAGAAATAAAGGAAAAGAAAGAAAATAAGTGGGGTCTCGGGTTGCCTCCCGAGAAGCGCTGTTGTTTAAAGTCGTTAGCTCGACTTAGTACCTTAGGCTTAATCATTGGGCTTGTGCTCCATGTGTGACAATGGTGGTTCCATGTCAATCTCCACTTCAAGTACCTGCAAAACTGATTGAGAAGAACTCTTGCAATGCATCGTTAGTGCTATGAGTGTCAACCAAAAACAAAGAGCACAAGCAATACCATCCAAAAATCACGCTAAATACAAACAAGTAACACCGTCTCCCCGACAACGGCGCCAAAATTTGGTAGGCGCGGATTTGTCGTGTATGCACCTAACCGAAAATAAATTTCTCCTACTCTCTTTTACAATTAAATGTAGAAGGGAAGTAAGGTTCGTATCCACCAGGAAACAGGGACGAGTTTTATATTTAGCGGGATCCAATACCTAGATTAAGCTAAGGGCCGAGAAACCTAATAACAAGGGAGGTTTCAAAAGAGTTATGAATAAACTACAACTAACTAGCATATAAATAAAATGAGAAATCAATATGGGAAGATCTTGAATCCAATAAACATCCTCTTCAATTCATTATCGATCATTGAACCTCAACTCTAATTATTTCCATAATTATCTATTGTCGAGAATTAATCTCGTATTCTCCTTATTCTTAGTTGAATAGCACGATCAGCGTGACTATAAAACCCTAACTAAAGGATAACCTAGTCCGATCAGCGTCTAAGTTCAATCCAATAGCAGCAATAAACACAGAGAACCAATAGACCTGCTAATGTCATACACGCGATAAACATTCAACAGTTGATTCAATTTCCCCAAGAAATAACCAAGACGATCTGCATCTAAGTTACTCCCTAGTTTGCTACAAGTAGATAAAAGAATAAACCAATCCGATTCTATTCTTAAATCTAGCATTAGATTAATTACACAATCAAACTAGTAACGTTCCTAGCATAATTATGCAAAAATCATAAAGTATAATCATAGAAATTAAACCATAATCAAGGAAAATAGATAGAGAGGAAAGATCTCACAATAATGCTTGAAGCTCCATGTTAATTTTCTTCAAGAACAGTTCAAACTACAATCCGATAGCATAAACCAAATCCAACATTGAAATCTCTAATAAAACTAAGAAAACTAAGAAAAATAACAAAAGTGAGGAAGGAGAATTAAGAGAGGAGTGTTTTTTCTCTCTCCTCCATTTAAGCTCTGCTCCTCCTCTTGTCTCTCCAAGAAAATAGGTTTTAGGAGGCTTTTAAACCCCGCACAAAACGTGGCCCCAAACCGACTTAAGCGTCGCGAGTCGTGCTACTGGTCGCAAGTCGCGAAGAGCTGACTGCCATCCGCACAAAATGGCCTGGGCGCGAGGGTCGCGAGTCGCGACATGCCTCGCGAGGTGCGATGTTAGGGGTCGCGAGTCGCGAGCTACTTCGCGGGTCGCGAGATGCATGGAGCGCTGCTAGCAGCGAGCACGAGCGCTGGATGTGCGCTGCTGAGCAGGCTTGGCGCTGCTTGACATGCGATGCTGCTGGGTTCGAGCGCTGCATTGTTGGCGATGACGCTGGGCTTGCTGGGCAGACGTGAGCTGTGTGGGTGGTGCCATGGACCGTTGTGGATGACTTGCGATGCTGCTGGGTTAGTGCGGTGTAGGGATGGAGCATTGATGCTAGAATAACACATTGTCGTCAACTCATAACTTGCTTCCGTGCCACCAAGCCATGGTGTTGAACTTTCTTAAACACTCAAGGATAACTTCAATTAATTATCGTTTAATTCCGTTTCTCCTTAAAAGCTCGGAATCTAGAACATTAACACTAATTAACTCACAAAACTCCGAACTTCCACTAAGGTTGATTTATATGCAAACGTTAACAATTACGAACAAATCCCTTAGCAAAGTGCACCTAAAATATCACAAAAATATCGTATAACTTGAGCGTATCAATGTCATATGATACTTGATATGTTACACAGAAGTTTGAAATATGTTGGATGAGGTGAGTATATAAGAGTCAAGAAAACGTACAAGGGACAATGATGAAGATCTAGAGTTAGTTACCATGGTTATAGGTTTTATTATAGTAGTTGTGGGGGCATGGTATGGTCAACGATATAGAGTGAAGGAAGTAACATGGAATGAGCGTGAGCGTGCACAAACAAGAGCTACATGGATGAATACTTTGAGGAATAATGGAATATGTCGTGAGCAATTGCGTCTCGACATAAGTTGTTTTGAGAAGTTGTGTCATACATTACAATCAAAAGGGGACCTAATGACTATAAGAAATGTCACCGTAAAAGAAATAGTTGCATTGTTTCTTCATGTCCTTGCACATGATTTGAAGAATAGAACAATGCAAGCCCTCTTTGCTCGTTCAGGAGAGACTATAAGCCACCAATTTTATCCTTCGATCTATGCTCAAAATAGGAAAGTATTATATCAAGCCAGTTGACCAAAGCATTAGCTACAACGGGGATAACAAGTGGAAGTGGTTTGAGGGAGTTAGTTGTTGGAGCTACGTTGAGGATATACGTCGTTATCGAGATAGAAAGGAGGACATTAGCACCAATGTGCTAGCTTCATGTGATCCAAACCTTCGTTTGACATATGTTTTACCTGGTTGGAAAGGATCCGCATCAGACACTCGTGTCCGTCGTGATGCTCTCCAGAGGCCCAATGGTCTAAAAGTACCAAGAAGTAAGAGTTTATAACTTATTATCTTATAATTAGTTAATGACGTATTAAATCCTAAAGGGTAATGTTAAATTTCTATGATGCAGATAGATATTTCCTTGTGGATTTAGGTTTTACTAATGGCAAAGGTTTCTTAGCTCCTTACAAAGGTACTCGGTACCACTTGAATTTGTGGCGAGGAAACACTCCCACAAATTACAAAGAGCTTTTTCACTTGCGCCACTCATCTGCACGGAATACAATTGAAAGGGCATTTGGACTATTAAAAAAACGTTGGGCTATACTTAGGGATCCTAGTTTCTTTGATAAAAAGACTCAAATTAGAATCATCAATGCTTGTTTCATTCTCCATAATTTCTTAAGGGAGGAAAATATGGAGGAAACAAGACCTATATATGAGGTAGACTAAGACTTACTTGATGCGGAGCCAAATGATGATATAGATGAAGATGATGATTTCATTTCAACGGCTCAGTGAACAAATGAGTGGAATAATTTTAGAGATGATCTTGCTAAGAAGATGTTTGAGGAGTACCAAGTGCGAAGGGTTCAAGCTATTTGAATATGTCCTTATCCTTCTGTTTTTCTTAATCTTTATCAGAATATCTACTAAGTTGTAAGTTTTTTGGATTTATTTATATGACTATCTCCTTTGTATTTTTAACTAGGGTATATCTCCTTTTGTACAATTCTAGTACCAAGGTATTCAGTTTCTTTATAGTTGAGCTATAATTGTCTGATTTATGTCCATATCGCCTTTGGTGTTCGATTTTCTCCTAAACATTCCAAGTTACTCATGTATCAAACGTAGTTAGTTACATGTTGAAGAACTTGTCTTCTCAGTACATAGAAATTGTTCATTTTTATCACATGTATCATTTAGTTCTGAAACTGAAAGTTTGAATGCTAAATGATACATGTGATGGTGCGAGGTGTTTCTTTATGAATCCATGGAACCGAAACTTGTTATGCGCTAAGTTTATTTCTAACTTGTTATGTGCTCTATACTCTATGTCTCTCATATAATACTAGGTGAGTGCTTAATTATTTTATTTGGCTGTTAAATTTGATGCATGCTGATTTATGAGCTAAGTTTTCTGTCTCACAATGTTGGTTTCTTTTTTTTTGGTAGATCATTGTAGACACATACTCGTGTCTCCCCATTTAAGGGTCCAATGATGAAATATACCGCGGTATTAGTTGGCACGATTTAATGGAAGAGCAGTCCGAATAACCAGGCCATATGTGTTTTGAAATAATATTATAAAAGCCCAATTAATTATCCATGATGATTAATTGTAATTTAAACACGTAAAATATTTTTAAGTCCATTTTTAAAAGCCCAATTGAATATTTATTATTTTAATAAATATTTTTATAAAAGCTTTTATTATTATCTTTAGAGCATAAATTATATTTTTAACCAGTAAAATTCGATCTCCGGATTTTTAGGGATAAAAATAGCATCTTGAAAGCACGCGTAAAATAAAAAACGAATATTCTGGAATATGCGCCGGATGCGGCGGTTACGCTCAGCGCGCCACGTGCGTCCAGCACATTGGCCAGATCGCGTCAGGCGCGTCAATGAGCGCCTGACACGTGTACTTGTGACTCACACAGAGTCCTGCGCCTGGCGCAAGTCTTGTGTGAGACGCAAGATACTTTTTTATCTTTTCGAAAACGCGTTTACACGTGTAGGTTTTTAGCAGGATGGACCACGTCAGGCACGCCAATCTGCGCCTGACGCGTGTCCTTGCGCCTGCCACGTAGGCCTGCGCCTGGCGCAGGGCTTGCGTGGAGCGCACGTTTTTGTTTGCCTATATATACGGGCTGATTTCCCGAATCAGACACGGCTTCGAATTATTATTTTACACACACAAATTCTCTCGAATATTTTCGAAACACGCTTCGACTCACTAAATACTCAAACACTCGAAAGCTTTCAATCTTTCGAATCAATTCCTGTTCCTGATCGTACTATATTCCTGGTTCCACGATTGCTTCGCCTGAAGGTCGTTACGCTCTCCGATCTCAATCGCATAGGTATAATGCCGAGGATCCTTGAATAATTATATTTTATTGAAGTTACTAATATTTTCTTGTCATGATGTAGATTTTTAATTAATAATCCCGTTTTTGTGTAAATTCTAACCTCTTTCTCTTTTATTTATGTATATAATATTCATGTTATTATGATTGTTCTGCATGTTTTTTCCACCACATGTTATTATTGCTAAACAAGACCTAAAGAAATGTTCTAATTAATTCAGATAATTTGGACAACCTGCTAGGAACCTTGTAATTTGATTGCATAATAACTTGTCACTAAATAATTAGTCTTTTTTATATGTTTCCTGAACCAACCTAGATTAATTATTTTTAGGGTGCTTTAAAACGTTATATGATTATTATTTTGCATAAAATCTGTTGTGAATCGATATTTAGTAGAGGCCAGCAATGGGCAAACGTGGTTCATTATGACCATGTTTGTACCCTCACCCCCAAACTCAATCTTTGGTTCATTTTGACCATCTATGGAGTCTAGACGGGGAAATCTACATTGGATAAGTCCATAAGATGTCCCTACCATTTCAATATCCAATTAGGTTTATGATTCTTCCTTTAAAGAATTGATGGCGACTTCAAAACGAATTTCAAATAAAACCTTAACAATGGGGTAGTCAAATAAACGCGCTCACACCGCGTGTAGGCATTAAAGGAATTAAAAATCCACGCCTACAATTTGGCGACTTCACTGGGGAGGATTTTAAAAAATTAATTTTTTTAAATGAGTGGGTGAAACTTGAAAAATACGATTCATTCTTATTTTTATGCCTTAGAATAATATACTGTTTTGCATGTGCATGGCTATTGTTCAACCATCATAAGGACAATCTACCTTGCCTCATTAGAACATGTTCTATGTGTGAGGTCACCCCCGGGGGGTTTGCGCTTTGTCCTTCCAAAAAGCTTCCTGAGCGATAGTGTTGGATCTTAGTTATAAGCAAACCTACCCAACCATGACATTGTTCTCTTGTTCCTGACTTGAGAACTGGAGTGCGTCTTACACGTGGTCACCTCTTTAAGCAGGGGTACGAAGCGTGGGATCAATCTCTTAGTCATGGACCCTTTCAGCCTTAACCTAAACCTGACCAATAGTTGAATGTAGAACTGGACTTTAGGTTGAGAACTTTTGCATCCATGTTACTTGACATTTATGTGTGATTGCAAGTTTTCCCTGATCATATTTTATTGACATGTTGATATGTATTGCGCCTAAAAAATAATGCAAATCACGTCTAAAAACTGTCATCGTTTTCGCCCGAACATTCGTCAATTTACCAATATGCATGCCGCAGAGCATTGCGCCAAACGAATTAAGTTGCGCCTGGCGCAACGCTCCTGTGCCAGACGCAAAGCCCGCATGCCGTGCACATCTGTTGTGTGACACGCATTCTTTTCATCCCATGCAATTTGATCTTTGACCTCTGTTCGCGTCAACATTTTGCGTTAATTAGTGCGTCTTTAACTTAGTGCATCCTAAACTGTCGATATAAATAGTGCGTCGGTCTTCGCGTCCTGAGATTGTACCAAATTTGTCAAAACATCGCCTAAACTGTCATGAAATTGAGGGTGGGATCAGCACGCTAGACGCATGAGGATGCACCTGACGCGGTGGTCCTGTGCCAGACGCACCACACTGCGCCACACGCAGATTTGCTACGTGGCGTATTGTTGTGCATCTCTCGTCTTCCGTCACTTTAGGCAATGTGGTGACCAATTCCGTATCATTTTCTTGCATTTTAATCATTGACTGTTCAGAACATATCGTGTCTACTTTCACCTAAAAAAAGAGAATCTTTGTTTCCTTTTAGAGTTCTATCATCATTAGGTCTCATCCAGGTGCATGGTCATGTTTTGGGTTTTTGTTTTTTTTTTTGGAGAAAGTCGGATATTCCTATCCTCCCAACAACTTACCCCATCATTTTTTAAATTTTTTTTTATTCATCTTTCCTAATTTTTCTAAAACTGCATTTTGATTAGTGACAGACTCTTGCCAAATCACCATTATCCATTTCCTTCCACAAAATAAACTCATTTCCATAAATATCCATAACGTCTAATATATCATTATCCATTTCCCTCCACAAAATAAATTCATTTCCATAAATATCCATAACATCCAATATACCATTATCCATTTCCCTCCACAACACAGATTTCCTTCCATAAATGTCTTCTCCTTTTGGCAGGAGTTTCGAACAAATTAAAAAGATCTTTTTGAAAACATTATTTTTTCATCTCTCCTTCATTTTCATTCCTTACCCCATCCATTTTTGGAGTGTTTCCTAAGTCAACGTGTCCTTGTCAAACAGGGTAATTGAGAAAACATTTCCGATAGCTCGTTCACGTGCGCGAAAGGCTAGATCTGTTCCACCAGCTAAAAAATGGTTAACTGTTGAAGCAAGGATGGGTGATGAAAAGGTTACTGAGTTGACTACTATCATCGAACGAATGGCTAAGAACTTGGAGGAGGTCACTCTCCGTCTGCACCAAGTTGAAAGTGGTGAAAATGCTGGATTCACCAAACAAATGGAAAATGTTGTTCAAAAAGTCACCAATAAGGAGTCCTACTTCGATTTGGATGAGAACAACAAATTCAAGGGAAAACTACCTGAAAAGTTTTCCACAAGTGACTTTCCTAAGTTCAAGCCCACTGACAATTCCAAGTATCACTTGAGGAACTTCAAGGCCACTATGATCATTAAGTCTGTGGACCCTGAACTTTATCCAACGATATTCCCGATGTCGTTGGACCCTGCCTGTCAAAACTGGTTTTACACCCTGGACCCCAATCATGTTGAAACATGGGGTGATATCACTAGAGAGTTCATGAAGCAATATGAACATAACACTGTAATCCAAACCTCACTAAGGGAATTAGAAGTGTTGAAGCAGGATACCAATGAAGGCTTTACCACCTACCTTAATAGGTGGAGAGAAAAGTCTGCTTACATGATCTCCAGACCTGCCGACAAGGACCTCGTCCGCATCATCGTCAACAACTTGTTACCTGAGTACAAAACTCATCTGAAATACTTGGGTATCGATAATTTCACTAAGCTATACGACATAGGTGTGCAAATCGAAGATGAATTGTTGAAAAATGCCCAAAATGACAATCGTTATAAGGGCAATAACAATAATAAGAAGAATGATTATGGATCTACTTCTAAAGGTGGAGACGTGAACCTTCTTGAGGCACCCCAAAGATCCTTCTACAGGAATATAAGAAGGACATTCACTCCAATAGGCATGTCGTATGCCACCGCTTTTGATCGTCTTAACTCAAAGGGCGCTCTGTTTCCAATTGGACCGACTCCCGATCCGGAAGACAGTAAGAAAAAAGCAAACTGGGACAAGGATTCTTACTGCAAATACCATAGAGGGAATGGTCACAAAACGGAGAACTGCTACGCGCTGAAGCATGCCATTCAAGATATGATTGATGACGGTAGACTCCCCATCCCTCCTGCGGGGAAGAAGCCTAATAATCAAGATAGGCCGCTAACCCAAGTTATGGTTATCTCCGAGGATCAATATGCTATCATGATCCATCCTGTCTCATCGTACCAATAGGGGATCCCGTCCCCACTACCATCATTGCTGAAATGACACCAGATATCAACTGTATTTGGGATAGTGACGAGGAAGATGACTATGTCACTGCAGAAAGCGCTTATATCCGGGGAACATACATCCCTCCACCCCGGGATTATACGATGACGAAGGAATCACTGATACCCAAACCGATCGCATTACTTTAGCCATGGATTGGTACAAAAGTGATGAAGAGGAAGTAGTACGAGTGCTAACCTTTACTGGAAGGCTAACTCAGCCAGTTTAAGATAACCTTCCCACATCTTCTGCATCTCCTGAAGGAGTTCTTCCCAAAGAGAACTCTCTCATTCAACAGCTCATGAAAACAAAAGCTGACATTAACATTTGGTAATTGATAGCTTCCTCTCATGAGCATCGCATGGCATTACTAAATGCCCTCACAAAGATGAATGTGTCATCTGACACCTCTCTTGAAGGATTGGTCAATTTCCTAACTGCTGATAAGCCAATCCGAGGAAATACTATTTCCTTTACTGATGATGACCTCCCTTTTGAAGGGAGTAAGCACAACAAGGCCCTACATCTTATTGTAGCATGCATGAGCTTGAATGTCCCAATGACATTAGTGGACAATGGATCTGCCATTAATGTGTGTCCATTACGAATTGCACGCCGCCTAGGTTTCAAAGATGAGGATTTTAGTCCTTCTCATCAAGGCATCCGAGCATACGACAATTCCCGTCGTCAATCCTTGGGAACTATAGCCCTAAACATCTCTACAGGGGTTATAGAAAAGCGCACGATTTTCCAGGTCATTGATATCAAGGCCTTATTCAACTTATTATTAGGACGACCATGGCTTCATGAGCTTGGTGCGGTCCCATCTTCCTTGCATCAAAAGGTCAAGATGATTGTGGATGGCATTCCCTTAACTCTCGATGCCTCAACAATGAAGGTACAAGTAATAGACAAACCTCTCATCCACATAGACCATGATGATGAGGATGAAGATCTTCGAGGATTCGTTCCCGAAGAAGTAGCCCTCATTGAAGAGGATTTAGCGCCATTTGACTTTGATTGCTTCTCCAATCTAGCAGTCAACTACATCATGCGGAAGAAAGGACACTTCCCAGGTATGTCATTGGGTAGTAAGAAGTCTAGAGAACCTCATGTCACTGACTCTAAATCAGTGGAAAATTTGTTTGGCTTAGAACACAAGCCCACCAGGAAAGAGCTCAGAGAACATATTGCACAGCGGATGGCATATCGCAATACCAAGGACAAAGACATTATCCTTTTCCTCCCTATCAACCCACTCTGAATAGGCAATTTCTGAGGGAAGGAGAAGATTATCCTTGCTATGAATTCGCTGAACCATTCTATCAGGCTCAGGATGGAGTGATCTACCCCGGATTTGAAATATTTCTAGACTGTCACTTTTTGGAAGAAGGGATTCCTGATCCCAACATTAAACAGTTCACTGAAGACTGTTTAGACTACAAGGCATTGGGACTTCTATTCGGTTAAGAACGAGTCAAATGCCCAGATAATACTGCTTATATCCAGGCTGTGCTACAAAACGAGGATTTCGACCCAGCTATGCTGATCACTCTTGCAAGTGGCATCATGCAAGGATGGAGGAAGACTATCAAGCTGACTACTCCAGACGGAAAAAAGATGATTTTCACCACCGGGGAAGGGCCGATGTTTGAAGAGTCCGAGTCATTTGAGTCAGAGTCTGAGTCTGAGTCTGAGTCTGAGTCTGTTGAGTCTAGTGTCCCAGTTGGGACTATGTCTAAGCCTGTTAATCCTAGTGTCCAAGTAGAGTCTTTAATTTCTGCCGAGTCATTGTTTAACTCTATGATTTCCGATTTCAATAGTATGAACTCATTTGCTTATGACTTGTGCAATATCTCTACTTCCTCTTCTCCTTTTCCTTCTGATTGCAACAACGAATCTGAAAAAGAAATAATTAAAGCAATGGAAGAACATGAAAATAAGACTCCAATCATCGAGGAAACAGTGAAAAATTAATCTCTCAGATTATAATCAACCAAAGGAGGTAAGAATTGGATTAACTTTAAGCGAATGCGAGCGCGCTCAATTAATCAAAATGTTTGTTGAATATATCGACGCATTCGCATGGTCCTACCAGGACATGCCAGACATTGATCGCGAAATTGCTCAACATACCATTCCCCTAATCGAAGGAATGAAACCTGTCAAACAAAAGTTGTGCAGAATGAAGCCAGATGTAGCTCTCAAAATCAAAGAAGAAGTCATTAAACAACTTAATGCAGGTTTTATAAAAGTAGCTAATTATCCTGACTGGATTGCTAATGTTGTGCCTGTGCCTAAGAAGGATGGGAGAGTTAGGATGTGTGTTGACTATAGAGACCTTAATAAAGCAAATCCAAAAGACGATTTTCCCCTACCTCATATAGACGTCCTAGTAGACAACACTGCCAATCATGCCCTTCTCTCTTTTATGGACGGGTATGCGGGGTATAATCAGGTAAAAATGGCTGAGGAAGATATGGAAAAGACTACCTTCATCACACAGCGGGAGACTTTTTGCTATACTATTATGCCTTTTGGGTTAAAAACGCTGGGGCAACCTATCAAAGAACTGCAACTACCCTTCTCCATGACATGATGCATAAAGAGGTAGAAGTCTACGTAGACGACATGATAGTTAAGTCCAAAGATAGTGAGGGACACCATACCGCCCTTGAGAAGTTCTTCATGAGACTTCGCAAATACAACATGAGACTTAATCCACAAAAATACGCCTTTGGGGTCACTTCCGGGAAACTCCTAGGTTATGTCATCAGTTCTAGAGGGATTGAAATTGACCCTACTAAAATAACGGCCATCATGACCATGCCTTCACCTAAGAATGAAAAACAAATAAGGGGGTTCTTAGGTAAAATCCAGTACATCAGTAGGTTCATCTCTAAATTGACCATGGTGTATGAGCCCATCTTTAAAAAGCTTAAGAAAAGTGTCGCTGCCGAATGGGATGAGGATTGCCAAAAAGCCTTTGACAAAATCAAAGAATATTTATCCAACCCACCTGTCTTAGCACCTGCCTTGCCAGACATACCTTTAAGGCTCTATTTGACTATGACTAAGACCGCAACTAGGGCCATGTTGGCACAAGAGGTTGATGGGAAAGAGTGCGCCATTTACTACCTTAGTAAAAAGCTCTTAGGCTATGAATCCCGTTACACTCCCTTAGAAAAGCTTTGTCTTGCACTGGTCTGGGCCATTAAGAAGCTTAGACATTATATGCTTACTCACACAATCCATATAGTGTCACGACTAGATCCTCTTAAGTTCTTGTTCGAAAAGCCAGCCCTCAATGGTAGACTCTCCCGCTGGGTAGTAATGTTGGCTGAATTTGACTTAAAATTTATTCCTCACAAATCCATTAAAGGCAACGTTACTCGACCTCGAGTAAACTCAAAAGTGAGAATCACCCAATAAATCATCACCCAAGTTATCAACACCAACCTCTTTCTCCACCAACTACATCATCATCATCACATCCAAACGAAATACGCTCAAAACCTAAACGTAAGGGACGATGATTCCCCCACACTTAGATTTAAGCTACTATCAGAAATACAGACGCGACAACAATAATCACCAAACGACAACCAAAATGTGAGCTCAAATCCTGAAGGATCTCAAAGGAGTTGAACCCACTCCAACGCCACAATCAAAATGACAACTCGCCTAAAACCTCAAAAGATAAACTACTACTAGAACAACTAACTTAAAATAGCAAGCCATGGAACAAAGACAAAAAGGGATAAATTCCATGCTTACTCCCAAAAACAAACAATCAACCAAAAGAATGTGAAAGCCTAAACAAATCTTCACAAAATCAAGGATGAATTCACCAACCATACCCGAAAACGCTTTCCACCTTATGACACCATCTCCGGCAAATGAGTTTTCAAAGTACAAAATTCTCTCTTAATCTCTCATTTTGCCTAGGAGCCCTTTCGGGTTTTCATCCTAGCTTCACACATTTCTTTTTGGTTGCATCTCACCATCTTACCCGCTCAATATAAGCCACATTTTTGCATAGGTTGCCCTTTCGGGTTTTCGACCTATCCGGGCCCCCATTTTTGCCCGAGTCGTCCACCCTTGTGGGTTTTCAACTCAGCGGGTTTCATTTCATCACTTTTTTTTTTTTTTATATTTCATTTTTTTTTTCATTTTCATTTTTTTTCAAATTGAAAGTAATATATACAACATAGATACATGAGAATGAGAATACCCTCCCCCCTACTTAAACTACACATTGTCCTCCATGTGTCGACAATTAAAAGAAAAAGTAAACTGAAAAAGGGGGGAAATTTGAAAATCGGGTAAATCGAAGATCGAATGCTCAAAACTCATGAAAAGCAATCCGTCAAACTCAAATTTCTTAACAACACCAACTCAAATCTCCTAACTCAACTCACAACCCTCTCCCTCGAATCACTCAAACAAATGACAAATTCAAATTTTGTTTAGATTTTTGAGATTTGCTCCTAGCTTAAGAGATCGAAAAGATACATTAACAATCTCAACCTTCTAGTTGTACCAACTCCTAGCTATTGAAGTCCTCCCAACGGATTTTCTTTTGTGGATTTTGGTTACAAGTGAATTAAGATTGGTTGTGGATCTTTTTAGTGGTTGGGCGGTGGGTGAAAGAAAATTTGTTGTGGTGGTGGAAATTTGATGAGAAATAAAGAAAAAGAAAGAAAATAAAAGGGGTCTCGGGTTGCCTCCCGAGAAGCGCTGTTGTTTAAAGTCGTTAGCTCGACTTAGTACCTTGAGCTCAAAAATTGGGCTTGTGCTCCATATGTGACAATGGTGGCTCCATGTCAACCTCCAATTCAAGTACCTGCAAAACAGATTCAGAAGAACTCTTGCAATGCATCGTTAGTGGTACAGTTTCAAAACAAGGTGGTAAGTCAGGAGGCTTTTTCCGCTCTTTCAACTCGGGCACCATAACCTGTACGTTAGTAGGAGGCACACAATCCTCAACCACGACATCATCAGCATTCATCAACTCATCAACCTGCTCAATATCAAGAACATCATGCAAAACAGAGTCAACAATGTTAATAGAGCAAAGAAGGTTATCATCCTTAATCAAAGGCTTAGAATCATTGATTTTACACGCCTCTACCTTTCCCTCAAATTCCATGGTCAAAGAACCAACGAAAACATCAATTTTAGTGCAAGATGTTTTCAAGAAAGGTCGCCCCAAAAGGATGGGGGCGGCATGCTTATCAGGTTCCATCTCCAAAACATAAAAATCAGTAGGAAATCGTAATTTCCCTACCTTAACTAACACATCCTCTAATTTACCCCTAGGATAAACATTGGATCTATCAGCTAATTGAATCACCACACCAGTTTCATGCAAATTGCCAAGTTTCAAAGACTTATACAACGAATATGGAATCACATTAATTGACGCACCTAAGTCTAACATGGCTTTAGGAAACATGGTGTCACCTATAGTACATGGGATGGTAAACATGCCTGGGTCATTGCACTTTTGAGGTAATTTCTTTTGAAAGATAGCAGAGACATGCTCGCTAGCCTCCACTTTTTGCACTCCCTTTCGTTTTTGCTTTCTTTTCGAAGTACACAATTCTTTAAGGAACTTAGCATACCTAGGTACTTGATTTAAAGCATCAAAAAGGGGAATGTTTACCTCACATTTACGAAAGATTTCGTAAATGTCTTTGTTGCGCTCTGTATTGCGGGTTTCTCTCAATGCCTCGGGAAATGGTGGCTCTGGTTCATATGGTGGAGGAGGTGATTTTTGGACTTTCTCCTCTTGTTGAGGTGGCAATGATTTACAATCTGTTGTCGGTTCATGCTCGATCACCTCTTCCACTATCTCTTTGTCTCGAACCACCAACCTCTCTTTGCTTGCAATTTCCGCTCCACTCCGCAATGTGATAGCACTCACGTTCATTTTAGGGTTGAGTTCCGTTTGGGATGGCAACCTCACCGAATCCCTAGCCTCTAACTTGGTTACAGCTCCTGCAATTTGGCTTACTTGACTCTCCAAGTTCTTGATGCTCGATCGAGTTTCCTCTTGAAACTGCACCATGTTACCCTGCATGTTAGTCACATTTTTAGTTAAAACATTTAACATTCCTTCAGTGGACATGCTAGAGCTCGAGTCTTGGCCTTGGGGCCTAGGATAAGGCTGTGGTGGTGGCCTGTTATAATGCTGTTGTTGATGTTGATTGCCAAATCTGAAGTTAGGATGATCTCTCCACCCTTGCTCGGAAGCATAGGAGTAGGGATCATGTCTCTGTAATGCTTGTTGGCCTTGAAAACCTACAGCTTTGACCTCTTCCCTAAATTCTTCTTGCATTTGAGGACAAACATCAGTATGATGATCTAAAGAACAAATTCTACAAGCTTTTACCTGTTGAACTCTATTGTTCTTTACCATGAACTCACGCATCATCGATGTAAGAGCTTGTACTTGATCCTCGGTCTTTGAAGAGCTAGAACCTGTACTTTCAACATTTGTTCTACGAGGATTCGATCTTCTACTGAATCGTCTCGAGCCTTCAGCCTAGTTCTTCAATGAGTTCTCTAGCCGTTAGTTGGGGTTTGTTTATGAAAGAACCTCCACTAGCAAGCATTCACCATTCGCACATCTTCGTCGAAGAACCATTGTAAAAGTACGAATGAGGTCTTCATCGAATAGCCATGATATGGACAACTAGCACAAAGTCTCTTGAACCTCTCCCAATATTCGTAGAAAGACTCATCGTGTTTCGCTCAATATTGCCGATTTCCTTCTTTAATGTTGATGACTTAGAAGCTGGAAAGAACTTCTCAAGAAATCGCTTCTTCATTTCAACCCAAGTGGAAATGCAACCAGGAGGAAGATAATATAACCAATCTTTAGCTCCATCCTTCAAAGCAAAAGGAAAAGCTCTCAACTTGATTTGTTCATCCTTTGCTCCACTTGGTTTCATGCCAGTACAAACCACGTGAAACTCCGAAAGAAATTTGTTTGGATCTTCTCCATTGAGCCCATGGAACGAAGGAAGCAAGTGTATCAACCCCGACTTCAATTCAAAATTAGTGCCTTCATCAAGAGCCGAAATGAGATGCACAATGGTTGTTGATCAAGGTTAGGAGCCGTGAGCTCCCTCAAGGTACGAGTTTCAATTCTCGGAGGCATCTCTTCCTCCACTTCAACGTTAAAAGATGATTCTTGAAAATTTTCTCGCAGAACGTTTCTCCACCTGAAAAGAGTCAATTCTAATTCGGGATCGTAATGCAAAGATTCTTTGTTAGTAGTACGAGTGTTAACCATAAACAAAGAGCACAAGCAATACAATCCAAAAACACACTAAATACAAACTAGTAACACCGTCTCCCCGGCAACGGCGCCAAAATTTGGCCGGGCGCGCGGATGTGTCGTGTGCACCGCACCCGGCCAAAGATAAAATTTCTCCTACTCTCTTTTACAATTAAATGTAGAAGGGAAGTAAGGTTCGTATCCACAGGGAAACAGGGACAAGTTTAATATCTAGCGTGAATCAATACCTAGATGACTCTAAAGGTCGAGTAACCTAATAACAAGGGGGGTTTTCAAATAGAGTTTTAAACAAACTAAAATTAACTAGCAACTAAATAAAATGAGAAATCAATATGGGAAGATCTTGAATCCGATTAACATCCACTTCAATTCATTATCGATCCTTGAACCTTCACTCTAATTATTTCCTTAATTATCTATTGCTGAGAATTAATCTCGTGTTCTCCTTATTCCTAGTTGAATAGCACGGTCAGCGTGACTATAAAACCCTAACTAAAGGATAACCTAGTCCGATCGCGTCTAAGTTCAATCCAATAGCAGCAAAAAACACAGAGAACCAACAGACCTGCTAACGTCATACAAGCGATAAACATTCAACAGTTGATTCAATTTCCCCAAGAAATAACCAAGACGATCTGCATCTAAGTTACTCCCTAGTTTGCTACCAATTGATAAAAGAATAAAACAATCTGATTCTATTCTTAAATCTAGCATTAGATTAATTACACAATCAAACTAGTAATATTCCTAGCATAATCATGCAAAAATCATATAAAGCAAGCATAGAAATTAAACCATAATCAAAGGAACTAAATAGAGAGGAAAGATCTCACAATAATGCTTGAAGCTCCATATTAATCTCGTTCAAGAACGGTTCAAGCTACAATCGGCATAGCAATAGCCAATTCCATAATTGAAATCCCTAAAAACTAAACTAGAAAATAAAAACTAAAAAGAGAAGATAAGAAGAGAAGAATGGAGTGTTGGATATTCTCTCTCCTCAAGTGGGTGTCCCCCCAAGGTCCAAAAACAAAGTTTAGTATTTATACTAAGGCTCAAAAGTCAGCCGACATTTAGACCGACCTAGGGGTCGCGAGGTGCGAGTCTGGTCGCACCGTGCGAAGAGTGTTCTGCCTTCCAACACGAGCTGAAGAACTGGGCCAAGCCAAGCAGGTCGCACCGTGCGAGGTATCTCGCGAGGTGCGAGCAAGGCAGGTCGCGAGGTGCGACCATGCTCGCGAGGTGCGAGCTCCAGCTGGGCAGGCTTGCTTCGAGCGCTGGGCGAGCATGCTGGACGAGCGCTGGGCTTGCGGTGCTGCTTGGCCCGCGCATGGGCGATGCTTGTGCTGGCTTGGCGATGATGCTGTGATGGGCGATGCTGCTGGCTTGGCGATGATGCTGTGATGGGCGATGCTGCTGGGCCTCGCTGGGCTGGCATGGTTCGCGAGGCAAGCATGCGGTAGTTGGTGGAGCTTGGTTATGCGATGATGCTAGGATAACACATTGTCGTCAACTCACAACTTGCTTCCGTGCCACCAAGCCATGGTGTTGAACTTTCTTGAACACTCAAGGATAACTTCAATTAAACATCGTTTAATTCCGTTTCTCCTTAAAAGCTCGGAATCTAGAGCATTAACACTAATTAACTCACAAAACCCCGAACTTCCGCTAAGGGTTAAATAAAACACGAACGTTAACAATTACGAACAAATCCCTTAGCAAAGTGCACCTCAAATATCACAAAAACATCGTATAACTTGAGCGTATCACAACGCTGTTTCAGACTTCTTAGCAGATTTCCCTATAGATGAATCTCACGAAGAGTATAAATTTCCTGATGAAGACCTTCTCATGACGGAAGATGAAAGTTGGGCACTATACTTGGATGCTGCTTCCAACCAAAAGGGATGTGGCGTAGGGGTACTCCTGGTGTCACCTGAAGGCGAACACACTCCTCTCTCTGTTAAACTCGACTTCGATGTTACTAATAACGCAACCGAGTACGAAGCATGTATCATAGGGCTCCGGGCCGCAGTGTCCCTCGACATCAAGAAACTAAGAGTATATGGTGATTCATCCTTGATCATCAACCAAATCTCTAAAAGATGGAAAGTTAGAAATGAGAGCCTCTTGCAATACCAAACTCATCTAGAAGCCATTGCTGAACAAATCCCTGAAATACAATATACATACCTTCCCCGAGAAGAAAACCAATTTGCTGATGCTTTGGCCAACTTAGCCTCTATGATTAGAATTCCTCGCACCATGCCAGAAATGCCTCTTATCATTGAGAGAAGACAAGAGCTTGCTTATGTTCACACCTTAGACACTGAGCCAAATCCTATTCCTTCTGAACCCTGGTTTACTGACATCCTCAACTACCTAACCAAAAAAGAATATCCACCTGGAACTTCAACAAGAGCCCAACGTGCCTTAAGGCTCTTGGCCTCCCAATATGTCGAGCATAATGGGACACTGTACAAAAGAACACCACAAGGCGTGCACCTGCTCTGCATCGATAAACCAGACACCATGACGGTTATGGATCTATTCCATAATGGAATCTGTGGTATGCACATGAATGGAGGCATGTTAGCCCAAAAGATCATTCGCTTAGGTTATTACTGGACTACAATGGAGAAGCACTGTTACCTCTATGCCAAAACCTGTCCAAAATGCCAATTATGCGCTAACTTGCAACATGTCCCACCCTCACTGTTATATACCCTTACTTCACCTTGGCCATTCACAACTTGGGGTATTGATATTATTGGTAAAATAACACCACCTGGTACCGGGGGGCATGAATTCAACCTTGTAGCCATAGACTACTTCACTAAGTGGATAGAAGCAACATCCTATGCCAAATTGACAACCAAGCATGTAGCTGCCTTACTAGAAAAGACCATAATTTGCCGCTATGGGGTTCCCCACGAGATCATAAGTGACCAAGGTACCCACTTCCAAGCCGAATGTGAACAAGTCCTTGATAAATATAGCATCAAGCACCATCGCTCCTCCCCATATAGACCCTAGGCTAACGGTGATGTGGAGGCTGCTAACTAAAATATCAAAGTCATTATCCAGAAACTGACCGAAAATTATAAGGATTGGCCAGATAAGCTACACTTTGCCTTATGGGGCTACCGTACTTCTATTCGAACATCTACTGGAGCTACATCCTATTCTCTTGTCTATGGAGTAGAAGCTGTCTAACCTATTGAATTGGAAATACCATCCCTACGCATTGTCCTGGAAATTCAAATTCCTGAAGCTGACTGGGTCAAAGCTAGATTCGAAGAGCTCATCTTGCTCGATGAACGACGATTAGCTGCCTTGCATCATGTGCAGGTTTATCAAAATCGTATCGCATGATCTTTCAATAAGAAGGTCAAACCCCGAAATATTAAAGAGGGAGACTTAGTGCTCAAGGCATTAAGGAAGAATGTGTTAGATCCCCGAGGTAAATTCAGACCTACTTGGGTCGGTCTATATATTGTCAAGACAATCCTATCTGGAGGAGCAGCTCAACTAATTGACATGGACAGCACTGAATTTCAGAATCTAACCAATCTTGATCAACTCAAGAAATTTTATGTGTAAAACACAACCAATTCTTTGATTGGTAAAAGTAATCCAATTCTTTAGCATGAACTACGTGCGGCCCGATTCCTATTTGGATACGTAGGCAACCTTGTACAAGGTTCGGCCCCTTCATTAATCAAAACCTCATTCGGTTCATACGAGTCTAAAACTAAAAAAAAAGAAATGTTCAAATCACTATCTGTGCCAGACGCACGAAAGCTGCGCCTAGCGCAGCGCAGTGCGCCAGACGCATCTCTTCGCGTCTAACGCACTACCCTACTGTGCTGCTGGTTTGATCGTTCTTCCGGCATTTGTTAAGATGCTAAAAAATCAATACGACAACATATTTTTGACATATTTAGGCTCACTTCGGTCTAAATAAAAAATAAACTTTGTTTTTATTAATATTGCTGAATGGAAAATAAAACATGAACCATAAGTTATGACTACTTTATAAAATAACTATGTGGCATGCAAGCCTTATTGAAAGCAATAAATCAACATAAAAACAATAACTCAAAACAGAAAATAAAGCAGGAAATAATCCAAAGGCATTGTTGCAATCAGTCCTTCTTTTCCTTCCCCTTCTCAGCCTTTTCTTCATCCTTTCCCTTGGTAGAAGTTTCTCCCTTTTCCATCTGTAGCTTTGGTCTAGGTGCCTTCCTCTTTTCCCAATACACCATAGGTTCCTTCCCTTTGCCTGTAGAAGCGTCTGTCTGTCGAGTCACCCTTCCTGTGTCATCCCTTTCCCTGATTACTACGCCCCCTAAGCGTAGTCTTCTCTTTGTCGGTGTCATCCGTGGCCCAAGTCTTTCCCGCACTAGTGCTACCTTTGGCCCTAAACGTTCCTTCACAGAGGAAGTTTTAGTAACAGGTTTTTGGCTGCTCTTCCCTACAGACGAGTTTCCAACTGGTCTCTTGCCCTTGTTATCCAATGTCTCTAAAGTTTTCCCCACGGTTCATGGAGTAAATTTCCGCTTCTTAGTCACTTCAGAGGATTCCTTCTCCCTCATCTCTTTCCTCACAGCATGGTCTCTAGTCAACATCCATACTATATAACTCTTAGACACCTTCTCAGATTCTAATCATTCATGGGTATACCAAATGGGGCGCTCTCCCCAATATCTCTCCCACTTCTTAATTCCACTCCATGTTAGACCATATATTTTGGGTGCAATAATGTCCTCAGCAGGAATTAGTTGGCGGTACCCATATTGTCTCAATACCCTCGAAGGAAAATAGAAGGTCATGGTATACGGACTACACAACCTTACATAGGGAGAATCGTCACGAATACCTACCATGGACCCAATCCTCCACCATGGCACTACCCATCTGACGCTCAACTCGTCATCCCCAAAGAAAAGGGTCCATTCTTCAAAAGATTTCTTAGTAAAAATCTTCTTCCTGCTGATGAAGCCCTTTTTATTATACCTCTCCATGTTCTCTGGAGGATCAATCAGCCTCAAATGCTCCATCAGTCAGATCTAGAGATGGTAGTGGGTAATGGACCCTACCCGGATTTGTGGATCCAGATCCATTTTTGACGGATCTGGGTCCTCAAATTTTGGACCCTATGGATCCGGGTAGGATCTGGATCCTCCTTGAAAAAACGGATCTGGACCGGGTCCTAAATTATTACCCGGATCCAAATCCGTCAACCCGTTTTTATAATATTATTATTATTTAATATTATATTATCATAATATTATTTATTACATGTAAAAACTGATTTTTGCTTGAATTTCAAATTATTGTTCTACTTAATGTGCGATTTTTATGCGAATTTACTGGATAATTGAGTTCGAAAATTGGGTTGATAATTGTTAATTTTTCAGAAATAGTTGATTAATCTACAATTTGATAATTGAATAGTTGTAAATAGTTGCAATGGTTATTTTTCAAAAATTAAATGTAATTTTTGGTTGATATTAGATGACTTTATTGTCAAAAATCTTTAATTATTGTGAAAATTAGGGTAGTTTGAAGAAAATAGGCAAGGATCCATTTTGGATCCGTTTAGGACCGGGATCCATAGGATCCATACATATCTAGATTTGGATCCTCATTCTTATTACCCAACAGATTCGGGTAGGATCTGGATCCTTGCCTAAAAAACAGATCTGGATCTGGATCCTAGAGGACCCTGTCCAGATCCTACCCATTGCCATCTCTAGCCAGATCTGCATCAACGGATAAAATCTATATTATTATTGCTTCCCAACGAGTAATAATACATATAAACACTATGTCATTATTGTTTCTTAAAGAGTAATAATATATCATAAATCTTTTATTATTACTGCTTCCTAACGAGTAATAATACGTGCAATATTATACGCAATATTACTTCCTACAGAGTAGTACTACATATGTTGCTTTACATCGAGTCATCCAATCATCTACCCTACGCCTGACGCACACGGTCTGCGCCAGATGCCGCAGCGCGCGCCCGACGCAAAAGCTGCGCCCAGCGCACTGCGCACGTTACTGTCCGACGCTTTCCTTTTTTTTTTTTTTTTTTTTTGTGGGATGTAATATCATAATTCCATTATTCATTTATATATTATTACTTCGCATAGAGTCATAATATGTCCACATATACAAGGAAAATATAAATTCTTTGGTTCATGACTAAAAAAAAACAATTTTTTACCTACAACAGTAGGGGGCTCCCTGAAAATTACCCTTTCGGGTCCTTCTTCACAGCATCCAGACTGGAGATCATCTCCCCTACATAGAGTGGCATCGGTGTCCGTCCTACCTCCAGTTGCTCTGCAACAGTAATCAGGGAAGCAAAACCAGCACCGTTGTTCCCGTTCACAAATAGAAAACGACTAAGCAGGCAAAATACCAACGCCCACATACGATATGTTTGTCTAGCCATTTCAGTGGGAGGACTATACATTGCAGCTAACCTAGTCAAATTCACCCTCCTCCCATATACAATTTCAGATATATTTTCTTCCTTCAAATCCATGAACCTTTCAAAGTCCTTAAAAAAATAATCCTCCAGACTAGGGACACACGGTAATTGACTACAAGGCCAGCCAATTATAGCACCAAATTCCTCAGGCAAAATAGTTAACTCATGGTTCCCAAAACAAAAACAATGATTGCTAACATCCCAAAAATTAACAGCTGCATAAAGGAAATTATAGTCCAATTGCACAAACCTTAGGGATGCCAGCACATCCATATGTCGCCTTCCCAGTTCGTGTTTCTCAGCATTGGTCAGCAACGACAGCCACCCACTTAGCATTGGTTCAAAAGCCATAAGCGAACAGTCAAAAGTTGCAGTGAAGTATTATAGAGAAAAGTGCAGAGAGAAATAATGCTGAACTCGTAATAATGAAATAACGCACGTATTCTTCTATTTATAATAACTTCGCATCTCAATTCTAAACGGATTCGGATTTACCGTTCCCGACGGAAAACGCGTCACGCACTAAACCCGTACCAGACGCAGTGCTAAACCTGCGCCTAGTGCAGAATAGTGCACCAGACGCAAGGGCTGCGCCACGCGCAACATACATGCTCCCAGCGCACATTTTCCCCTCCCATATATAGATTCGGATTATCACACATATGACATATCACACGGTTTTGGGGCCACTCCTCTAATTCGGACGAAAAATACTGTTTTTATTTACTTCCTACATTTTTGGTTCATTTAAAACCCACCCGCCCAAACCCTTTTCGCTATCCTTTTCTTTTCTCTTTTTTTGTTGGGAGAAGGTCGGCTATGCTCCATTCAAACTTGTTTTAAACAAAAACATATTTCAGGCGAGTCAGTCGCATTGAAAATGTTGTCGTGCATTCATACGTTGCATTTTAGGATAGGAGTCATTGCTAGCAAAATTCCATCAACAACATATAAAAGCAACACCAATGAAATGACAATTTGAACAAAACGCGCAATACATATCAATGTGCAAAATGTACATCAGGTACACAAGAATGCAGAAAATCATGAGGACGACGCTGCACAAAATGTCACAAAGCATTAGCAAAACAAGTGCAACAAAGAAAAAACAACAATCAAAGCACAATATGTCAGTCTACCTGGCTATGCGCGTTGCTACGGCGACAAGACATGCTCCTCTTTAGCTTTGCCATCCCATGCTTCAGCGAGTCAACCACTCGGAGAATCTGGACGACAGTCTCCCGAGGAACCTGGAAATAAACATTGCATAAGTCGCTACAAACAAGATGAATAAACGAAAGTTCCTGACTTTCAACACTTACCGAGCTCACATGGACTGGCATAGCACGAACAGCGTGCTGTTCTGCCACTGGGCAACATGAATCATCTCATCAACAAGCCCGGAATCTCTAGTGTACCGAATTCTCAGATCCGAAACGAAATACGAGCCGCAGCAGCTTCCTGGCAAAAGAAAGCAATAACATTCAATACTTTGATCATGTCAAAATAAACAATAATAAGCAAATTCAATGTGCATGCCTCATTAAACTTGACAGGAGGAGCCAAGCGAGGCAAGAGGGCAGTCTGGTAATCACGATCACGAAAAATAAAGTCGTGGTAGCTCGCCCGAAGCGTCGCCCCTCCCTCGACAGCCTGAACAAGAGCAGCCCTGTCCATCATAGTGACAGGAGGGTCATGAGGCACCAATAATTGGGCGTGACTCCCCATAGAGAATGACCCGCTCACGGGTCAGAAGGCAAGCTCCATGAGCCCAATCAGGCATCTCCGGAAACGACACCCAAGGATAAAAAGTAACCTGCAGAATAAAGAAAAGTTAACATTTGCTACATGCACGGAAGAATGAGGTTGATTCACTACGATTACCTTATCGTCCTTGACTCGCCGGATGGCCTTTCGAACGCTCTCCACAGCACCGTATCGTGTCCTCCTGCACTGCGCCCAGGAGAGGTCGACAGGAAAAGTGTGATCACGAACCCTTTCCGGGGCCAATCCCGAAAAGTACTCATAAAACCAGATCTGAAACAATAAGATCACCTCAGTTCCAATCGAGATAGCGAAACAAAAGACAGACGATGTGTACGATCATACCTCCAAAAGCCTCCACGGACCGAAGACGGAGACAGGTTGCACCATCACTCAATTGCCTACAAGCAGTGCGCAGGCACGACAAAAGACTGCAATAGCCTAGCTCGGCCCAGTCATATGTCGACACTCAAGACAAATCCTCAAGGGGTTTTAGGTATCACGTCGAGACGTGCGACCCCTTATCAGTGCGCAACAGGCCGCAGACAGCCAACCACAGCAGAATACGTACCTTCTGCTCCTCAGTAGTTCCCCGAATGATGAGTCCTTTAGCCACCGCTGACCGAGGAGCATAGGACGCACCTGGAGGAAAAACATCGGCAACCGGACCTATCAAACCTCTGACCACCGCCGTGTTGAACGACAACGGATCGCCTATCGGCACTCGGACACCGGTAAAAGACAGGCCGAAAATCAAAGAGAAATCCAGCGGGGTAATAGTCAACTCTCCGCGACGCGTGTGAAAGGAGTTGGTGGTATCCCACCACCACTCCAGCAGGCCGCGGATGACAATCTGGGAGGAGTGAACGTCTCCCATACTCTCATAATAAACATCAAGAAAAGGGGCTAGACCACTCTGCTCAATGAGGACAACTCGATCCCGGACCTTTTGGACTTTCCTGAGCCAATCGAAGTAGAAAGTACCAAAATGACGAGTATTACCCTAGTCCTGCAAATGTAAGTACAGTTAATAAAGGTGCCTAGACTTTAATCTAAAATAAGGTCGACCTAAAACAGATACTTACAACGCCCGAGAGCGGTCGGTGCGAAACATGGTGCTCTTGCTCAAAATACAGCTGATCAGGAGTTCACCCCTCAGCTTTCCACGCCCTCCTAGTGCCTGAAGCAGCCCTACCATCGTCCTCTCTGCCCGAATCTTCAGATGACATGCTAATCGAATTGAAAATCATAAATCAAAGAGTTCCCGACTTTATATTACCAGATTTCATGAATCGGTAGATTCTAAAAACCGCTTCAAAACGTCACCACTACATGAGATTCCCAGAATCCATTTCATACAGATTATAGCAGCAAAATAGATATCATCGCCTAAAACATGATTTCTACCAGCAGAATCATCACACATTCAGAGTTCCCTAAGCATGGTTCTAGGTTCCAGACTTAGAAACTACGCTAATTCTGATTCTGAGATTCATGATCCAAGAATCATCACACATTCAAAGTTCCCTAAGCATGTTTCTAGGTTCCAGACTTAGAAACTACGCTAATTCTAACTTCTAAAGATTTAGGATCTGTGAATTATCACCGCATGTCAAGTTTCCTAAACATGTTTCTAAGTTCAAGATTTAAAAACTACATCAAGCTCAATATAATTCTAGATTAATGATCTAAAGAGTTATCGAATTACCAACTCACATGGAACGAGTATCAACTCGTGTAGAACACCGGAACTTCACCGGAAAATCGCCGGAAGTGGCGCCGGAAAACTCGTCGGAATTCGCCGAGAGTGGCGCACGTGGTCTGGTCCGGAAATTACTCCGTATTTTTGGTCCCGTATAAAAAAAAAGAAGAAAACGAAAAATTACGAAAAAAATAATAATAAATAAAATAAGAAAAAAAAACGAAGGAAGAACAAAATGCAAAACCGAAAAACAAAAAGAGGGGAGAAAACATGCCTGAATTACCGGAAAACCGACCGAAGCTTCGCCGGAAAATGACCCGGAAATGGGTCGAAATTTTCGACCCACAAACCCCTTGAAAATCTCTCATAAAACGCCCAAAAACACCACAAAAGTGACAACCAAGCAAAAATAATCACTCCTCTAAGCAAGATCTGAAGAAACACTCGAAAACCAAGGAGTTTGGAGCTTTGAAAGTTCAAAAATGGAGTTTGAACTTAGGAGAGAGAGAGAGAAATGAAGAAAAAACGACAGAGAAGAGAAATGGGGAATAAGGGAGGTCGCCCGTGTTTTTTAGGTCTTTTAAGGACCTGCGCCCAGTGCGCCACGTGCGCACGACGCGCAGACGAAAAGTGCGTCTGACGCGCAACACTGCGTCCAGCGCAGCTTCCCACGCCAAGCGCAGACCTGTGCGTCTGGCGCACAGTTCCATGCAACGCGCTTGGGGGCTTCTTAGCCAAGTGGGGCCAACACTCTCAACTCCCAATGAATTCAAATAATCGTTACACTTCGACATTGCGCACGACAATTCAACGAACTTTCGAAAGTTTGCGAAAAATACAATCTTGCCATCCTACAAATTCTCATCGTCTAACATTCAAGAAACACTGAATACTCAGGAAAATCGATGACGGGACAAAAACCGTTAGGTCTGCGGACCACTTTCAGTCAACTACACTATTTGTCATGGAGCGGGTCAGCAAACAGCTCAGCCCTGTGGAGTGGGATACAAATACTCTACACTATTTGTCATGGAGCGGGGTCGGCAAGCACGGCCACTGGAGTGGGATACAAATACTCTACACTATTTGTCATGGAGCGGGTCAGCAAACAGCTCAGCCCTGTGGAGTGGGATACAAAAACTCTACACTATTTGTCTTGGAGCGGGTCAGCAAACAGCTCAGCCCTGTGGAGTGGGATACAAATACTCTACAACATTTGTCTTGGAGCGGGTCAGCAAACAGCTCAGCCCTGTGGAGTGGGATACAAATGCTCTACAATATTTATTTCATTTCCACCTATCATCTCATTTTTGCAAACTTACTATTACTTTGCAAGTATGTTTCACACATGTATGTTCTTGAAGCTTTTGCTTATTTTGCAGGTAATGGCGTAAAAGAGTGATTATGGATTGCAGAGCATCTGGAATCATTCTCCGTCCCGACACGTGTACTTTGACTTTCGGTTTTGCAAACCTCAGTCAAAGTGGGGGCTTTTGTAGACACATAATCGTGTCTCCCCATTTTAGGGTCCAATAATGAAAAATACCGCGGTATTAGTTGGCACGACTTAATGGAAGAGCAGTCCGAATAACCAGGCCATATGTGTTTTGAAATAATATGATATAAGCCCAATTAATTATCCATGATGATTAATTGTAATTTAAACACGTAAAATGTTTTTAAGTCCATTTTTAAAAGCCCAATTGAATATTTATTATTTTAATAAATATTTTTATAAAAGCTTTTATTACTATCTTTAGAGCATAAATTAGATTTTTAACCCGTAAAATCCGATCTCCGGACTTTTAGGGATAAAAATAGCATCTTGAAAGCACGCGTAGAATAAAAAACGAATATACTAGAATATGCGCCGGACGCGGCGATTGCGCTCAGCGCGCCACGTGCGTCCAGCACATTGGCCAGATCGCGTCAGGCGCGCCAATGAGCGCCTGACACGTGTACTTGTGACTCACACAGAGTCTTGCGCCTGGCGCAAGTCTTGTGTGAGACGCAAGATACTTTTTTATCTTTTCGAAAACGCGTTTCCACGTGTAGGTTTTTAACTGGATGGACCACGTCAGGCACGCCTGACGCGTGTCCTTGCGCTTGCCACGTAGGCCTGCGCCTGGCGCAGGGCTTGCGTGGAGTGTACGTTTTTATTTGCCTATAAATACGGGCTGATTTCCCGAATCAGACACGGCTTCGAATCATTATTTTACACACACAAATTCTCTCGAATAATTCCGAAACACACTTCGACTCTCTAAATACTCAAACACTCAAAAGCTTTCAATCTTTCGAATCAATTCCTGTTCCTGATCGTACTATATTCCGGATTCCACGATTCCTTCGCCTGAAGGTCGTTACGCTCTCCGATTTAAACCGCATAGATATAATGCTGAAGATATTTGAATAATTATATTTTATTGAAGCTACAAACATTTTCTTGTCATGATTAGATTTTTAATTAATAATCGCCTCTCTTTGTAAATTCTAACCTCTTTCTCTTTTATTTCTGTATATAATATTTATGTTATTATGATTGTCCTGCATGTTTTTACCACCACATGTTATTATTGCTAAACAAGACCTAAAGAACTGTTCTAATTAATTCATATAATTTGGACAACCTGCTAGGAACCTTGTAATTTAATTGCATAATAACTTGTCACTAAATAATTAGTCTTTTTATGTGTTCCCTGAACCAACCAAGATTAATTATTTTTAGGGTGCTTTAAAACATTATATGATTATTCTTTTGCATAAAATCTGTTGTGAATCGATATTTAGTTGAGGCCAGCAATGGGCAAACGTGGTTCATTATGACCATGTTTGTACCCTCACCCCCGAACTCAATCTTTGGTTGATTTTGACCATCTATGGAGTCTAGACGGGGAAATCTACATTGGATAAGTCCATAAGATGTCCCTACCTTTTCAATATCCAATTAGGTTTATGATTCTTCCTTTAAAGAATTGTTGGCGACTTCAAAGCGAATTTCAAATAAAACCTTAACAATGGGGTAGTCAAATAAACGCGCTCACACCGCATGTAGGCAGTGGCGGATCCAGGAATTTATGAATGGTGGGTCACTACCGACTAAGTTGCACAGAGATGGGTACGGGTACGGGTTCGGATACACACATCCATACATGATAATCCATGAATTTGTCAAACATATCAATCAAATTCACTTAAACTATTCAAAATCTCATATCAACGCATTATGCATATATACCAAATAATTTCACATTAGAGGGAAATTCTATCCATCTCCAACTAATTCCACCAGCACATAAAACACATAAAACCAAAGGCTCATTCATGGCCTCTCCGAAAACTTCACATGATAGGTCCAATTCTAAAAATCCTAAAATAAGAGTTTTAGTGCATTACCTGAACACAATCAATCAAACCTTCAAAGCTAATCCAAAGCTCATAGTGTCACAATCATCATTCACCAATTAGCCACTGTAACAAATTATATTAAATTAACAACAATACATATAACAATAATAAACTAACAACAATAAATTTAGGCATTTAGCCACTGTAAATCTATTAGCCAAGTTACAATTCTACATAAAAACCACTATTTTGATATAACGGCCCTAGAAAAGTAGTCACAACAACACTTTTCTTTGCAGCAAGGACCTCTGCAACTAATTACTAATGTAATAATTCCTTAAACAGTCTTAGATGAGTGACCAAATGACAAAAGATTAAACACCATCATAATTTACATTACGGGACTGATAAGGCCAGCAAGATAGCAGTTGCGGATAATGGATATAGACTTATAGAGAACATACCAGAATATGTTGGCAGATCACAACTCACAAGGCAACATTGTACATATTGTAGATTGCACTACGTCAGAGCTCAGCTTGACAAAGGTTCTACTTGCGCTAATACCTGTTTGCAGGTACCAAGACCTAAACCTACTCACAACGTTCCAGAAGACACAGGTTTCCTACACAGAACATTTCATTATCATTCTGCATCAACAAAATATAATCAACAAAATATAAAAACTCAAAACTAAACCAATGAAACTGAGGGGCATGCTTTGCAGAAGTGGAAGCGCAGCCATGGGAGTGGATAATGGAAGTTCTTAGAGCAAAGAATTGATCGTAAAAACCCTAAGTCTGCCTACGAAGAACCAAGACGAGAAAAATACCTTCAAACAACCTTCCACCTTAGAAATTCGTTCTTCAAACTCCAATAACTGCAAAATCCCCACCCAAATTGAACGCACCAAATTAGTCCCAAAATCCCCACCCAAATTGAACGCACCAAATTAGTCCCAAAATCCCCACCCAAATTGAACGCACCAAATTAGTCCCAAAATCCCCACCCAAATTGAACGCACCAAATTAGTCCCAAAATCCCCACCCAAATTGAACGCACCAAATTAGTGACTGAGATGGTGAATGACCTGAGGTTTAGCGAGAGAATCTCGAATTCTTGAGATCAATCAGGCGCGTCAAACGCTTCAGCCCTAAATCTTCAACAGCAAAAAACTCGATCAGTGGCTGAGATGGAGAAGAAGACTGAAGAGAAGAGAATGAAACTTGAGAGAAGTTAGAGGATGAGATGGAGAAGACGACTGAAGAGAAGAGTAGGAAACGACGCTTCCTAATTAAACCTAAAAATTTTGAATTTTTTTTTCTGGGGGAACGGTGGGTCACGTGACCCACCAGGACTAAACGTGGCTCCGCCACTGCATGTAGGCATTAAAGGAATTAAAAAAACCACGCCTACAATCATCATCAGCTCTAAGTCTGTGTACCCACATAGATTTGGCCTAGTGTCTCCTCCCCAGAATGGAAACCCGACATTAGTGATATTACCACCACTGAAGAAACTCCCGCAGGTATTATACCATTATTATTGGAATCTGTCACTCTGCATGAGTTATCTTAACTTTCTAATGTAATTTCACCAGAATTGACTTGATTATTACTATCACTTGAGTCACTAAAATTAGGGATACTACTAATATCCAAGATATTAGATGCATTCTCATTCTGTACAGTTATGGGGTCTGAAATACCTGAACATATATAATCACTATGTTTATGCACATTTAAATCTACTCTTGCATATTTCTTTATAGGTGATGCTTCTAACGCTTGATAATTTATTATCTTGATTAGTAATTCAGCAATGATTTTTCTGTATAGTATGGAGTTTCTGCTAGCCATCCTCAAAACTCTTCTTGCATTTCTTGCATAAATACAAATTACTAAAGCATCCTCACACATGTGGGAGTGTCAGATGATGATAGATGTAGTGCAACTAGCATATCTGTTTATAATTGTAAATAATTCATTATTAAGCCGGACTTTCTGCATTCCATGTAAGAAGCAACCCCCCTTTTCTGCATTGTTCCCTACTAGGATTCTTTTTTCAAGGATAGGCTGTCCAGAAGCTCGTTCAACTTCTCATACTCATACCCTTACTTTCTGACAAATCATCTTCTCGTTTGTGGAAAAAATTATCATTATGTTGGCATCTTACTGATCAGATAATCTATGTTAGTATTAGCCTATGGTCATTTAGGTGAGGAGTGAACATATAATCAAAATGATTTTGGGCATCTTATACGTGATTGTTAATTCATGAAGCCCCATTAAGCACCTCCTTTGACTTTTGAAATATAATTACTGTGAGTGCTAATATGATCTATATGAAACTCGATTTCTTTTGCATCCTAAAATAACGGTAATGTACTTTTTTAGTTTAATGGTTATACCCTCTTAGATATAAAAGTTTACACTAATTGATGCTTATTTTATTTCACCGTGTTTTTTGCGATATGTAGGAACAATGAATTCTAAAAGACAAGGCAAAGAACCTATGGGTCCTCCACGTAAAAGGGGATATGTTACGTGGAATTGGCAAATGGATGTGATGCTTACTTCCACATTATTTGAGCAAATTAACAAAGGGAATAAGGGTGATGGGGATTTCAAGTCCCAAGCATATCAAGCCGTGGTGGACAAGTTAAGGGCTGAATTGAATATATCTGTGACTGTAGATCATGTTAGGAACCGAATTATGGTTTGGAAGAGGCACTATGCTACTATTACTGAAATTCGAGCTTACACGAAATTCAAGTGGGATGAAGAAAGGAAGATGGTGGTGATATGATACGCCCAAGTTATACGTTGTATTTAAGTCATTTTGGGTGCACTTTGCTAAGGAGTTCATTTATACTTGTTAATGTTTGCATATGAATCAACCTTAGCGGAAGTTCGGAGTTTTACGAGATAATTGTGTTAATGTCATATGTTCCGAGCTTTTATGGTAAAATGGGTTTGAGCGATATACTTGGAAATGTTCGAGCATGAGTGCATGAATAGCGGAAGATGGATTTCCTAGGTGTAGCTCAACAACATTGCACCATCTCACCAACAACAACCAAGCTTAGCACACTCCATCCCAGCATCATCGCCTAAGCAAGCCCAGCAGCATCGCCAGCCAAGCTTGCCCAAGGCGGCCAGACAAAAGCACTGTCGCACCTCGCGATGAAGCTCGTGACTCGCGACCCGCGCTGCCAGCAGCGTTCAACGCTTGTCGCACTTCGCGACGTATATCGCGACTCGCGACCCGCGACCCCTGCCTTCGCGACTCGCGGTATATGTCGCGTCTCGCGACCCTCTATGCCCAGCCAATTTGTGCGGGAAGACAGCGAGCTCTTCGCGGCTCGCGATCAGTGTCGCGACTCACGACGTTTTAGTCGGTTCAGCGGCCACTTTTGTGCGTGGTTTAAAAGCCTCCCAAAAACCTATTTTTGAGAGGACGAAGAGGAGAGCCGAAATGTAGGGGTTGGAGCAACAAGTTTGAGGAGAGAGAGAGAGGATACTCCTCTCTTCATCTTTCCTTCTTCATGCTCCTCTTTCCATCTTTCCTTCTTCATTCCTCTTTGTTTTTCATTTCTTTGTTCTTCATTTCCTAGTGTTAGTTTTCATTTTCTAGTTTAGTTTTTAGAGATTTCAATTATGGAATTGGCTTATGCTATGCCGATTGTAGCTTGAACTGTTCTTGAACGAGATTAACATGAAGCTTCAAGCATTATTGTGAGATCTTTCCTCTCTATTTAGTTTCTTTGATTATGGTTTAATTTCTATGATTATACTTTATGATTATTGCATAATTATGCTAGGAACGTTACTAGTTTGATTGTGTAATTAATCTAATGCTAGATTTAAGAATAGAATCGGATTGTTTTACTCTTTTATCTATTTGTAGCAAACTAGGGAGTAACTTAGATGCAGATCGTCTTGGTTATTTCTTAGGGAAATTGAATCAACTGTTGAATGTTTATCGCGTGTATGACATTAGCAGGTCTATTGGTTCTCTGTGTTTATTGCGCTATTGGATTGAACTTAGATGCTGATCGGACTAGGTTATCCTTTAGTTAGGGTTTTATAGTCACGCTGATCGTGCTATTCAACTAAGAATAAGGAGAATGCGAGATTAATTCTCGACAATAGATAATCATGGAAATAATTAGAGTTGAGGTTCAATGATCGATAATGAATTGAAGTGGATGTTAATCGGATTCAAGATCTTTCCATAATTGATTTCTCATTTTATTTATTTGCTAGTTAATTTTAGTTTGTTTATAATCTATTTGAAACCCCCCTTATTATTAGGTTTCTCGGCCCTTAGCTTAATCTAAGTACTAATTCACGCTAAATATTAAACTCGTCCCTGTTTCCCTGTGGATACGACCCCTACTTCCATTATACTTGCTTAATGTAAAAGAGAGTAGGAGAAATTTTATCTTTGGTTAGGCGTACACGAAAAAACGTGCACCCACCAAATTTTGGCGCCGTTGCCGGGGAAACGGTGTTACTTGTTTGTATTTAGCGTGATTTTTGGATGGTACTACTTGTGCTCTCTGTTTATGCATTGCAAGAGTTCTTCTCAATCAGTTTTGCAGGTACTTGAAGTGGAGATTGACATGGAACCGCCATTGTCACACATGGAGCACAATCCCAATGATTAAGCCTAAGGTACTAAGTCGAGCTAACGACTGTAAACAACAGCGCTTCTCGGGAGGCAACCCAAGACCCTTCTTTATTTTCTTTCTTTTCCTTTATTTCTCATCAAATTTCCACCACCACAATAAATTTTCTTTCACTCATTAACCACCCACTCAAAAGAACCACAACAAATCTTAATCCACTTTGAGCCCAAGTCCACAAAAAAAAAACCCGTTGGGAAGAGTTCAACCACTAGGAGTTGGCGAAATTGGAACGGTGAGATTGTTGTATCTTTTCGATCTCTTGAGCTAGGTGAAAATCTTTAAAATTTAAAACTATTGAATTTGTCATTTGTTTGAGTGATTCGAGGGAGAGGGTTGTGAGTTGATTTATGAGATTTGAGTTGGTGTTGCTAAGAAATTTGAGTTTGACGGATTGTTTGTCATGAGTTTTGAGCATTCGATCTTCGATTTACCCGATTTTCGATTTCCCCCCCCCATTTTCAGTTTACTTTTTCTTCTAATTATCGTCACATTGAGGACAATGTGTAGTTTAAGTAGGGGGGAGGGTATTCTCATTCTCATGTATCTATGTTGTATTTATTACTTTCAATTTGAAAAAATGAAAAAAAAAATGAAAAAAAAAATATTAAAAAAAAAAGTGATGAAGTGAATCCCGCTGAGTTGAAAACCCGCAAGGGCGGGCGACTCGTGCAAAATTGGGGGCTCGGATAGGTCGAAAACCCGAAAGGGCGGCCTATGCAAAAAAAGGGCTAGTTGAGCGGGTGAGTTTTGTGAGCTGGAAAAAGAAGAGAGATGAAAAAAAAAAATGTGAGAAGCTAGGATGAAAACCCGAAAGGGCTCCTAGGCAAAATGAGTGATTAAGAGAGAATTATGTTTTTGAAAAACTCATTTGCCGGAGATGGTGTCATAAGGTGGAAAGCGTTTTCGGGTAAGGTTGGTGAATTCATCCTTGATTTTGTGAAGATTTATTTTGGCTTTCACATTCTTTTGGTTGATTGTTTGTTTTTGGGAGTAAGCATGGAATTTATACCTTTTTGTCTTTGTTCCATGGCTTGCTATTCTAAATTAGTTGTAGTAGTAGTAGTTTTAGATCATCTTTTGGAGGTTTGGGAGAGCTGATAGTTTAGTGTGTCATGAGCTGACATTTTGATGTTTGTTGGCGTTGCTGGTTATTGTTGTTGTTACGTCTTTATATATTTCAGGTGAGCTTGAATCTAAGTGTGGGGGAATCATCGTCCCTTACGTTTAGGTTTTGAGCAGATGTTGTTAAGATGTGATGATGATGATGTAGTTGGTGGAGAATGTAGTTTGGTGTCGATAGCTTGGGTGATGATTTATTTGGTGATTCTCACTTTTGAGTTTACTCGAGGTCGAGTAAAGTTCAAGTGTGGGGGTATTTGATACGCCCAAGTTATACGTTGTATTTAAGTCATTTTGGGTGCACTTTGCTAAGGAGTTCGTTTATACTTGTTAATGTTTGCATATGAATCAACCTTAGCGGAAGTTCGGAGTTTTACGAGATAATTGTGTTAATGTCATATGTTCCGAGCTTTTATGGTAAAATGGGTTTGAGCGATATACTTGGAAATGTTCGAGCATGAGTGCATGAATAGCGGAAGATGGATTTCCTAGGTGTAGCTCAACAACATTGCACCATCTCACCAACAACAACCAAGCTTAGCACACTCCATCCCAGCATCATCGCCTAAGCAAGCCCAGGCATTGCCCGGCCAAGCTTGCCCAGCAGCGCACAGCCAGCACCTGTCGCACCTCGCGATGAAGCTCGTGACTCGCGACCCGCGCTGCCAGCAGCGTTCAACGCTTGTCGCACCTCGCGACGTATGCCTTCGCGACTCGCGGTATATGTCGCGACTCGCGACCCTCTATGCCCAGCCAATTTGTGCTGGAAGACAGCGAGCTCTTCGCGGCTCGCGATCAGTGTCGCGACTCGCGATCAGTGTCGCGACTCGCGACGTTTTAGTCGGTTCAGCGGCAACGTAACTTTTGTGCGTGGTTTAAAAGCCTCCCAAAAACCTATTTTTGAGAGGACGAAGAGGAGAGCCGAAATGTAGGGGTTGGAGCAGCAAGTTTGAGGAGAGAGAGAGGATACTCCTCTCTTCATCTTTCCTTCTTCATGCTCCTCTTTCCATCTTTCCTTCTTCATTCCTCTTTGTTTTGCATTTCTTTGTTCTTCATTTCCTAGTGTTAGTTTTCATTTTCTAGTTTAGTTTTTAGAGATTTCAATTATGGAATTGGCTTATGCTATGCCGATTGTAGCTTGAACTGTTCTTGAACGAGATTAACATGAAGCTTCAAGCATTATTGTGAGATCTTTCCTCTCTATTTAGTTTCTTTGATTATGGTTTAATTTCTATGATTATACTTTATGATTATTGCATAATTATGCTAGGAACGTTACTAGTTTGATTGTGTAATTAATCTAATGCTAGATTTAAGAATAGAATTGGATTGTTTTATTCTTTTATCTATTTGTAGCAAACTAGGGAGTAACTTAGATGCAGATCGTCTTGGTTATTTCTTAGGGAAATTGAATCAACTGTTGAATGTTTATCGCGTGTATGACATTAGCGGGTCTATTGGTTCTCTCGTGTTTATTGCTTCTTATTGGATTGAACTTAGACAACGATCGGACTAGGTTATCCTTTAGTTAGGGTTTTATAGTCACGCTGATCGTGCTATTCAACTAAGAATAAGGAGAATGCGAGATTAATTCTCGACAATAGATAATCATGGAAATAATTAGAGTTGAGGTTCAATGATCGATAATGAATTGAAGTGGATGTTAATCGGATTCAAGATCTTTCCATAATTGATTTCTCATTTTATTTATTTGCTAGTTAATTTTAGTTTGTTTATAATCTATTTGAAACCCCCCTTGTTATTAGGTTTCTCGGCCCTTAGCTTAATCTAAGTACTAATTCACGCTAAATATTAAACTCGTCCCTGTTTCCCTGTGGATACGACCCCTACTTCCATTATACATGCTTAGTGTAAAAGAGAGTAGGAGAAATTTTATCTTTGGTTAGGCGTACACGACAAATCCGCGCCCACCATGATCCCTGTGGAAGAGTTTGGTGAATGGAATAAGCACTGTCGGGTATGTCATTATGTCCTAATTTCTGTTTTGCAATTTATCTTATTAGTGATTAATATTACAAATTTGCAAGCTAGTTAATCTGCATTTTTTTAGTCTCATCTAAATAAAGTTTGAAATGTGTATGTTATGTTCTGATGTTAACTTTGCCAGTTTAGGTACTGCAATATTCTAAGGTGATTGAATTTGTTATGTTCTGCTGTTAACTTTGCCAGTTTAGGCACTGTAGTTTCTTACTAGCTGTTAATCTGTAACCTAAATTGTGAAACGATTTAGATATGATTTCTGCTGTTATTATGTTAGCTTGCTCATTTTGTTTTGAATCTTGCTATTAGAATTTTGTTGCTAATCTATCTTTGGAGAAACATTGTATAGCTTTGCATCATGTGAGATGGCTTGAAATAAGTTCTCTTTTGTCAGCCATAAATATTTGAATTGGCTTGCAGCTTGTCCACAGGTTTTATGCATTAAGTTTGGTCTGCTACTATTCTTTTTTCCATTTTATTGACCAATGGAAACAAAGGAAGCCTGAAAAGAAAATGTTTCCATTGTCTAATGTTTGAGTGTTGTTCGAAGCTCTGTATTGCTGTTAGGCTAACATATTGTACAAAATGACTGAGAAATCTAGCATATAGCTGATTTTCTTTAGTGCAATATATGCTTCATTTTGTTGCTTTAACGTGCTGGAAAATCCAAATGCCTCTGCGTACTTGAACAAGTGTATTGAAAATTGGGACGATATAGTTACTTTGTTCGCTTGGGATAGAGCAACCGGTGATGGGGCTGAGCAACACGAGGAGTCCGCTGCTGCTATGGACACTGAAACTGAAGGGGGGAGTACATCAGAGACTTCTTCCGGAGGTTCAAAGAAGAAGCTTAAGAGAGATCGTCTAGCGGATGCCGTTAGTAGTTTTACGGACTCTTTCAAAGAGTATGTGAGTAAAGCGCAAGGCCCTCCGAAACAAAGTTCCCAAGAGATCTACAATGTAGTCTCTAGTGTTCTTGGGCTTTCGGGTCAACAAGTGCTTCAGGATGTGAAGAGGTTTATGAACGGGACGGTGAATAAGTTTGATATGCTAAAACATCTACCAGAGGAGCAAAAGTTAAACTGGATTTTATTATGTATTAGTGATTAGTAGTTTTATTCTGTTGGTTGTAGAGATTGAATTACAATCCTAAACTTTAGCTTGGTTTGCCAAACAGTATTTGAATTTGGAATTCAAGATTTGCAATTCTATGTATTCCCAAACAGCTTGTTAGATTTTAAAAATCCAAATTCGAAATTCTTAAGTTTACCAAACACTGGACTTGGAATTGAATTCCATAAATTGAAATTCTGAATTTGAATTGTACTATTTGAAATGAAATACGGGTATCCAAATGCAACCCTAGAGCATTGGGCGGACGCGGATGTGTCGTCGTTGTGCACCGCATCCGGTCAAAGATAAAATTTCTCCTACTCTCTTTTACACTAAGATAGTATAATGGAAGTAGGGGTCGTATCCACAGGGAAACAGGGACGAGTTTTATACTTAGCGTGATTCAAAACCTAGATTAAGCTAAGGGCCGAGAAACCTACTAATAATTACAAAGGGGGGTTTCAAGTAGATTTACGAACAAACTAAAACTAACTAGCATATAAACAAAATGAGAAATCAATTATAGGAAGATCTTGAATCCGATTAACATCCACTTCAATTCATTATCGATCCTTGAACCTCCACTCTAATTATTTCCATAATTATCTATTGTCGAGAATTAATCTCGTGTTCTCCTTATTCTTAGTTGAATAGCACGATCAGCATGACTATAAAACCCTAACTAAAGGATAACCTAGTCCGATAGCGTCTAAGTTCAATCCAATAGCAAGCAATAAACACGAGAGAACCAACGGACACCTGCTAACGTCATACAAGCGATAAACATTCAACAGTTAATTCAATTTCCCCAAGAAATAACCAAGATGATCAGCATCTGAGTTACTCCCTAGTTTGCTACCAATTGATAAAAGAATAAAACAATCTGATTCTATTCTTAAATCTAGCATTAGATTAATTACACAATCAAACTAGTAACATTCCTAGCATAATCATGCAAAAATCATAGAAAGCAAGCATAGAAATTAAACCATAATCAAAGAAACTAAAAAGAGAGGAAAGATCTCACAATAATGCTTGAAGCTCCATATTAATCTCGTTCAAGAACGGTTCAAGCTACAATTGGCATAGCATAAGCCAATCCCATAATTGAAATCTACAAAAACTAAACTAGAAAATAAAAACTAAAAGAGAAGACAACAAGAGAGGAGTGGAGTTTTGGAGACTCCCTCTCCTTGTGGCTGCTGCCCCCCTAGGTCCAAAATCAAGTTTAGTATTTATACTAAAGCTCAAAAATCAGCCGACAATTAGACCGACCTAGGGGTCGTGAGGTGCGAAGTAGGTCGCACCGTGCGAGTGATCTCTGCCTCCAACACGAGCTGAAGAACTGGGCCAAGTCAAGAGGTCGCACCGTGCGAGATTCCTCGCGAGGTGCGAGCAAGGCAGGTCGCGAGGTGCGACCATTCTCGCGAGGTGCGAGCTGCCTTGCTGGGCAGGCTTGGCTCGAGCGCTGGGCGTGCTTGCTGCTGGGCGCTGGGCGTGCGGTGCTTCGAGCGCTGGGCTGGGCAGCTTGCTTCGAGCTGGCACGCGATGGGCGAGCGATGATGGAGCGCTGGGCTGCTTGGCTGCTGGTTGGGCGAGCATGCGATGCTTGTGCTGGCTTGGCGATGCTCACGAGAGCTTGGTTGGTGAGACGATGTTGTGGAACCATTCATGCTTCCAAAAGCTCGGAACTTACAACTTTAACAATAATTAATATATAAAATTCCGAACTTCCGCTAAGGTCGATTTACATGCAACATTAACAATTACAAATAAATCCCCTAGCAAAGTGTACCTAAAATACCACGAAAACATCGTATAACTTGAGCGTATCAAATACCCCCACACTTGAACTTTACTCGACCTCGAGTAAACTCAAAATGAGGATCACCAAATAAATCATCACCCAAGTTATCAACACCAACCTCTCTCTCCACCAACTACATCATCATCATCACATCTTAATGAAATACGCTCAAAACCTAAACGTAAGGGACGATGATTCCCCCACACTTAGATTCAAGCTACTATCAGAAATACAGACGCGACAACAATAATCACCAAACGACAATCAAAATGTGAGCTCAAATCCTGAAGGATCTCAAAGGAGTTGAACCCACTCCAACGCCACAATCAAAATGACAACTCGCCTAAAACCTCAAAAGATAAACTACTACTAGAACAACTAACTTAAAATAGCAAGCCATGGAACAAAGACAAAAAGGGATAAATTCCATGCTTACTCCCAAAAACAAACAATTAACCAAAAGAATGTGAAAGCCAAAATAAATCTTCACAAAATCAAGGATGAAATAACCAAACCAACCCGAAAACGCTTTCCACCTTATGACACCATCTCCGGCAAATGAATTTTCAAAGTACAAAATTCTCTCTTAATCTCTCATTTTGCCTAGGAGCCCTTTCGGGTTTTCATCCTAGCTTCACACATTTCTTTTTGGTTGCATCTCACCATCTTACCCGCTCAACTAGCTCTTTTTTGCATAGGCCGCCCTTTCGGGTTTTCGACCTATCCGAGCCCCCATTTTTACCTGAGTCGCCCACCCTTGTGGGTTTTCAACTCAGCGGGTTTCATTTCATCACTTTTTTTTTTTTTTTATTCTTTTTCATTTTTTTTCATTTTCATTTTTTTTCAAATTGAAAGTAATATATACAACATAGATACATGAGAATGAGAATACCCTCCCCCCTACTTAAACTACACATTGTCCTCAATGTGTCGACAATTAAAAGAAAAAGTATACTGAAAATAGGGGGGAAATTTGAAAATCGGGTAAATCGAAGATCGAATGCTCAAAACTCATGACAAACAATCCGTCAAACTCAAATTTCTTAACAACACCATCTCAAATCTCATAACTCAACTCACAACCCTCTCCCTCGAATCACTCAAACAAATGACAAATTCAAATTTTGTTTAGATTTTTGAGATTTGCACCTAGCTTAAGAGATCGAAAAGATACATTAACAATCTCAATCCTCTAGTGTTACCAACTCCTAGCTATTGAAGTCCTCCCAACGGGTTTTCTTTTGTGGATTTTGGTTCCAAGCGGATTAAGATGTGTTGTGGTTCGTTTTAGTGGGTGGGCGGTGGGTGAAAGAAAATTTGTTGTGGTGGTGGAAATTTGATGAAAAATAAAGGAAAAGAAAGAAAATAAAAGGGGTCTCGGGTTGCCTCCCGAGAAGCGCTGTTGTTTAAAGTCGTGAGCCCGACTTAATACCTTAAGCTTAATCATTGGGTTGTGCTCCATGTGTGACAGTAGTGGTTCCATGTCAATCTCCACTTCAAGTACCTGCAAAATTGATTGAGAAGAACTCTTGCAATGCATCGTTAGCGCTATGAGTGTCAACAAAAAACAAAGAGCACAAACAATACCATCCAAAAATCACGCTAAATACAAACAAGTAACACCGTTTCCCCGGCAACGGCGCCAAAATTTGGGCGGACGCGGATGTGTCGTCGTTGTGCACCGCACCCGGCCAAAGATAAAATTTCTCCTACTCTCTTTTACACTAAGATAGTATAATGGAAGTAGGGGTCGTATCCACAGGAAAACAGGGACGAGTTTTATACTTAGCGTGATTCAAAACCTAGATTAAGCTAAGGGCCGAGAAACCTACTAATAATTACAAAGGGGGGTTTCAAGTAGATTTACGAACAAACTAAAACTAACTAGCATATAAACAAAATGAGAAATCAATTATAGGAAGATCATGAATCCGATTAACATCTACTTCATTTCATTATCGATCCTTGAACCTCCACTCTAATTATTTCCATAATTATCTATTGTCGAGAATTAATCTCGTGTTCTCCTTATTCTTAGTTGAATAGCACGATCAGCATGACTATAAAACCCTAACTAAAGGATAACCTAGTCCGATAGCGTCTAAGTTCAATCCAATAGCAGCAATAAACACAGAGAACCAACGGACACCGCTAACGTCATACAAGCGATAAACATTCAACAGTTAATTCAATTTCCCCAAGAAATAACCAAGATGATCAGCATCTGAGTTACTCCCTAGTTTGCTACCAATTGATAAAAGAATAAAACAATCCGATTCTATTCTTAAATCTAGCATTAGATTAATTACACAATCAAACTAGTAACATTCCTAGCATAATCATGCAAAAATCATATAAAGCAAGCATAGAAATTAAACCATAATCAAAGAAACTAAAAAGAGAGGAAAGATCTCACAATAATGCTTGAAGCTCCATATTAATCTCGTTCAAGAACGGTTCAAGCTACAATTGGCATAGCATAAGCCAATCCCATAATTGAAATCTACAAAAACTAAACTAGAAAATAAAAACTAAAAGAGAAGACAACAAGAGAGGAGTGGAGTTTTGGAGACTCCCCTCTCCTTGTGGTCGCTGCCCCCTAGGTCCAAAATCAAGTTTAGTATTTATACTAAAGCTCAAAAATCAGCCGACAATTAGACCGACCTAGGGGTCGCGAGGTGCGAAGTAGGTCGCACCGTGCGAGTGATCTCTGCCTCCAACACGAGTTGAAGAACTGGGCCAAGCCAAGAGGTCGCACCGTGCGAGATTCCTCGCGAGGTGCGACCAAGGCAGGTCGCGAGGTGCGACCATTCTCGCGAGGTGCGAGCTGCCTTGCTGGGCAGGCTTGGCTCGAGCACTGGGCGTGCTTGCTGCTGGGCGCTGGGCGTGCGGTGCTTCGAGCGCTGGGCTGGGCAGCTTGCTTCGAGCTGGCACGCGATGGGCGAGCGATGATGGAGCGCTGGGCTGCTTGGCTGCTGGTTGGGCGAGCATGCGATGCTTGTGCTGGCTTGGCGATGCTCACGAGAGCTTGGTTGGTGAGACGATGTTGTGGAACCATTCATGCTTCCAAAAGCTCGGAACTTACAACTTTAACAATAATTAATATATAAAATTCCGAACTTCCGCTAAGGTCGATTTACATGCAACATTAACAATTACAAATAAATCCCCTAGCAAAGTGTACCTAAAATACCACGAAAACATCGTATAACTTGAGCGTATCAAGCATTGTCAGATAAAATCCACACCTCTCAGCCTATTTGATTTTACCTTTTTAAACGTTTTAACGCCTGAATTGCTTTGTTTTTGTGTTGAAAATATTTTTGGTAAATTTTTGTATTTACGTTTTATTTGTCAAGCTTCATATTTCATTTGCATTGGTCGAGGGATTATACTTACTTTACTTTTTTTGTTTGGGGCAGTAATTTCATGTGGATACCAAGTCCTCCATCTTTCCCTATTATACATGTATGTTATAGGAGATGAGCGTGAATCGTCATCTATAATCTTTTGAATATTAATTTACCTTAACTTAGCTTTGGTATCAAGGTTTTAGCATACCTTAAATTTTACCAGCTTTTTCTCAAGGGTTTTCTTTAAGTTTGGGATCAAAACCTTCAAATTAATATTGGCAAGAATCATTTATTTTAGTTTGCTATCTTGTATATATAGTTCATAATTATTATATTATGCTAGGTCTGCTGTTTTCAAATTTGGAGGTTTATATTATAGTTTATCTTGTCTTTTATACTATTTGATTTTAAATTATTTATTTTCATAGTCATAGTGCTAAGCCCCTCTTATATTAGTGCTTCAAATTATTGATTTCACCTTAACTTTCACTTCTTTTTGTGCATCCCTTGTAGGTTATGGCTACTGCTTTATTGAAAACGATGATGAACGTTTCAAAATTTGAAGATGAAGTTGAAATGATGATGGATAAAGAAGAATTGAAAGATTACTTAGACTATATAGAGACCAAAATTGATCAAGATGTTGTCATAAATAGTTCTTATTTGTTTGACACTAAGTTGAATTGCCTTTATGAATTGGAGAGAAAGATGGGAGAGTCCGACCATATTTTCTTTCTCGTCGTTTGCAAATTGAGGCCTTTAATTAGGGGTGTTAATCTTCCAATCTGAAATGAAAAATAAACCGGGCTTCGGTCAAATTTATTTAAAGTTTTGTTTTTTCGGTCTAGATCGGTTGGACATATTTTCTTTTTTGTTTGTTTCTATAAAACTTCATTTTACTATATTTTATCTATTTTCTTATTGAAAATATATCAAAAACTGATTATTATATTGTTAATATCTATATTTTTTCAAATATTCAATAAAATATGATTATAAACCTAAAAATAAGAAAAAAATTTGAAATGAAAAAAAGAAAATAAAAATAGATCCAAACGATCTTAACCATGATTAGACCAGTTTTTCCTAATCCTGCCTACATTTTGGAAAATTGTAATTTTCGGTCCTCGGTTCGGTCCCAAAATCCAAATATTTCGGAAGTCGAAAAAACTTGTGCCAAATTTAGGGAGAATAATAGGTTAATTAGCGAATGAGTTAAGATTTTGAGTACTTAGAAAGATGTGTAAGATGTGTTTTGACATTATCCATATATTATGTTCTGATTATTGTTTGTGATTCATATGTTAGGAAGATATAACCATGTCATAATCGAACAACATTTGTCTCAATAAATAATTTTGAAATATCAACTTTATATATTTTATACAAATACATAAATTAAAAATATTAATACTTAAAATATTCAGTTATTTCACCATATACCCCTGACAAATCAAGAAATTCACCATATACCCTCAATGTTTCAAAAATTCACCATATACCCCTGACTTTTCAAAATTGTTCACCAAATGCCCTTTTTGGTAACGGACGTTAAGTCACCGTTAGAGTTATTTACAATTTTGCCACCCTAACACTAACCCTAACCCCCTAAATCCTAACCCCCTAAATCCTAACCCCTAACCCCAACCCTAAACCCTAACCTTAACCCTAAACTCCCACCATCCTCCCACCACCCTCTCCCCCACCCTCTCCCTCCCCCACCCCAGCCGCCCCTCCCCCCACCCCCCACGCCCCCCCTCCTCCCCCACCCCGCAGCCCTCTCCCCACCCCGTCGCGACAACTAATGTTGTTTAACAATACATTGGAATTTTAATTCTAAATCCATAATATCACTATTAGTATGTTGTTTAACAATACATTGGAATTTTAATTCTAATTTTTTTTATATTGATCTTAAATAATTTTTCCTCTCAAAATTCCCTCTCATGGAGTATTTACCTAAAATAAATAATTTCTTGAAAATTGTAAGAACGACAACTAATGGGTCTAAAATAACTAATGGATCTAACATAGTTAATGTGCTTTACCCCCAAAAAAAGATATAAAATGCGCCTTTAAAAATAAAAAGTGGAAGCATACCTTAATTGATATAATAAATATGCTTTCCCCTAAAAAAATATTTTTTATCGAATATTTATTAGACAATAATAAAAATTGATTTAAATAATTGTATTTCCAAAAAAGAAATTTACATATGCCTAATTATTTAAAAACCCAGTATTTGCTCGGGGATTATCTAGTATTATACAATAATTACATCTAATTGCTGCTGTTGGGTATATGAAATTAATTTTTGAACCCGCTGTGCTGCTTGAAAATAGACTTTGAAGTAGGGAGAGTGAACTTTATGAGAATCAAACAAATAAGTACAAAAAGACCCGACTTTGAAGTAGTTGAACTTTGTGAGGATGAAAAGAAATAAGTACAAAAGGAGCGTAGTTGATGGGCTTGACAATGATACACTGAGGTCGTGGACAAGGGAAATGTGTGTGGGGTATCCGTATTATATTGTCTTATGATTTGGAAGTTGGGATTTTAATGCGGGGACAAAAGAATAGAAATAGAATGAAGCTGCCACACAAAACAACTAATAGATTACAAGTAAAATAATATGTCCCCGTTAGTGGTGCCACTAGTAGAATAATCGTATATTGATGCGGTTTTTTAAAGGCATATTGCTGCGAATTTCGCACCGCCGCAAATCAAGGCGCAGTTGCTGTGGACCTCCGGTTCTTGACCAAAACTGCAGCAATAGGTGTTGGTAAATTTTTTTTGATTTTTTAATATTTAAATTGTCTATTAGTTCTCTCAACCTCACATTAAGGCACTAGTGCAACAATATAGTGCAATTAGATTATCAAAAAATGACAAACAGAAAATTTACTAGAAATTAAATTCATATATTCATTATAAATAATATTTCTACAAAAACTATATATAATATAAAATCAAAAATTAATAAAATCCAAAACCAACATCACTACCGCAAAATCAACAATACGTAAAAGCAACAACATCATCAAAAATAAAATAGCTGCCACCACGGAAGCCCTTAACAATTCTTGAACTACAACCACCACAACCCTTAAACAAGAACATCACTCAAGCTACATTGATCCCAACAACATGTGTCCCACTGTCTTCGGTGCGGCGTTGCGCCAACAACGAGAAGGACAAGAAGGGGTTGAACACAAGCTAGATATGAAATCGCATTCACTTATTGCTCGATTTTTCTTCAAACTTTAGATCTACTTTTTGTTCGATTTTTCTTCAAACTTTAGATCTACTTTTTGTTCGATTTTTCTTCAACTTTCTTCAACCTTTGAACTCCGGCGATGGTTGTGCTTACTCCAACGACGGCTTTGTGCTTACTTCGACTCCGCAATGAGATATAACTAAGGAGTGAGAGAAAGCAGGCTGGTACTTTCGCTCCACCAGTGAGAGAGCGTGGAGTGATTAGCGAATGAAGGATTGAGGACGGACTGAGAGAGAATGAAGGACTGAAGAAAATAAGAGAGAACGAAGGAGTGAGGAGAGAGAACTAAGATAGGGTTGAATGAGTAAGGAGAGAGAACGAAGGAAGATTTGAAGAAAAGTTGAAAACGGCGCCCATCCACCAACTTAACAAGGAAAACCCTAGCTAGGCGCCTTCTATTATTAATTAAAAAAGTCTATTGCTGCTGTTTTTTAAGGAATTGCAACAATTATGTTTTTTTTACGCTTTTTTTCAATTTTCTCCCACTTTATTGCTGCGTATGGATAAAGCCGCGGCAATTCGGTAGCAACAATATTACAATTATTTTACTAGTGTGTCATGGTATAAATCAGTGACAAACTTTAATTGTTAACCAAATGGATTAAAATAATGGATTTTGAATGGTAGGGTTAATGAAGCTTTTGTAGGAGATACACATGCCTTGGTTTTCTAAGATACAATATGCAAGAGAGACTAATTGGTGAAAGGTCACTTGTTCTAATGTTCTCCCTTCATTTCTTGTTTTTTTTTCTTTGTAAGACTTTTCAAACTTACAAAAAATGTTAAGTAGAAAGAACAAAAGGGAGCAGAGAGTGTATTTAGTTGTAAAAAGTCACTTAGATTTGATATTGAATCATATTAAGCAATAAGTGAATACTTATATATAAATTACAACTACGTTAGTCGTGTGAAGCCCAATAGCAACGAGAAATATTGTGGAAAAATGTTGTTATATCTTGAGAAGATTTTCTAAAATAATGTAGCATTATCACAAGTTACCACTAACATTTTCATAGAATACCTTGAATTAGCTTTAACGATATGGTAAAAGGGTTATCATACATGTGTGAAGCTTTTAGTGTAACAGTGGTTTGCAAGGGTTATTTTACATGTCTAATTTATAAACCGTAATAGGGAAAAAGAAACCGATGGGGCTTGCAAGTCACTGTAAAATAAATCGCTCAACATATCTACCTCCAAGACCCCCTCTTTTGAATATGCAACGACCTCCTTCTTCAACAAATCTGTGCACCTTTTTCTCAAAGATAAGAACCTATAAAAAAAAGTATTGTATGAGCATTAGTTTGGTTCCACAAAACTTACCAATTTATAAATTAGACACCGTTTTGTTTTAAGGCTAGTCTTTCCTGTACAGTTGAATTTGAAAATCAAGTCATCTAAATAACATAGTTATGTACAAAGTAATAAAGGACAATAAACCTGTAAAAATCTCTGGAAAGGAGCTAAATCAGTCCAAGACTCACCATGTTTGTTACTTTATTGGAACTGAAGGGCAACTTGAATTTAGATGCGCCCATATCAAGCCCACCTACAATTTTGACATTTCACTGAAGCAACTGAATTCTGGCCATATAAGAGGTAATATAGAAAGCTTGGACTAATATGCAAGGGAATGTAATCTATAATACAAAATATATTACACTAATTATTGAAAAAATATTTAACCACATTCTAACATGCAGTATGTAGGTAACTCAATGCTAGCATAAGAAGTGTTTGATCCTGTCATAATGAAATCATTATTAGAGGAACAAAAAAATAAAGAATTTCATTGTTGTTGATGACCCAAGCTCAACCTTCTTCATTCGTTATTTAAAGAGAGAAACTTACATTAATGTAAGATGAAAATTTTTAATTGAATGGATTAGTACACAATGTCTGATTAAATTGTATGTGTATTACTCTTACAGTGAGCTTAATTACATCATATAAAGCTAACAAAGTAAACAAACTACATTTCTCTAAAAACTACCTAGTGCTGACTAGGATTACAATAGAACCTTTTGTCATGACATTATTGTAGCTGAGAAACTATCGGTAACTCATAGTGAGATGCCAAAATGGCATCTCACAGAGGTTTAAAAGACAATTCGCACTAAAAGACAAAGGACCCAAGCATTCTCCCTTTTTTAAGCCACATCAGCATAACTTTTTGCTGGTTTTGGTTCCAAAGTGAAGAAAGAGAAATGAAAAAAATCCGCTGAAACCAAATAGTTGGCGGGAGTCAAAATTTGGGAAAAAAAAGTATAGATCTGGATAAATAAACCTGGTGAAAATTAATTTTGTTTCCATTGTTGAGGTTCGTTTGTGCTGTTCGTTTGTGCCGTTTCTGCTCAAAATTTGCGAAGATGATCAACTTGAATTTGGCATTGTGGGGCATGGAAGGAAGCTCAAACTGTGCTACCATGCATGCTGGTGAAAGTGATTTGGTAAGCAATCCCCTTTCTCTCTAAGCGCAAATAAGGTGATATTAATTTCGTAATAAAGGAAAATTAAGGTACCAAAAACAATGCATTCATTGAATTTAATATTTTAGCATCGTTGGTGTGGGTGTAGTAATTAATCCCCTTCCTCTGTACGCACTTTGATAGTAATTTCGTAATTAAGCATTGATTAAATCCGGTAATAAATCTTTAGTTGCAATACAGAATTAATAAGTTAATTGAAAAAGAAATTCCAGAAATGGACTATTGTAATTGTAATTTTATTGGACTCAAATGTAAAACTGTTGATTTTAATTGTAAATCCTTGAACATATAATTGAGGTATTTAGGAAATTTAAGACATAGTTTGTGTGGAAAAATATTGTGGGTAATTGGACTTGTATGAGTATTAATGGGTGAATGGGAGAAATATAGTACAGTGTGTGCATTCCTTGTTTATGATTTTGTTATGATTGAATAACAAATGTACAGTGTGTGTATGTTGAATTAGGTAACTTGAAATTATCTAATATAAATTGTGCGTTGTGCTTAATTTTGTACACTGTAGTTTGTCATGGACGATGAAGTGATGGTTGATCAAGTGGATTGTTCCAATGCTATGCCACTTAACAGCCACCCAGTATGCGGGATAGACAGAAATGATATGGTTGATTCAGGAGGTGGTGAGTCTGGTTGCAACGCCTTAGTGCCTATTGGTGAAGACTCGTCACCCAGCACATGCTGTGGCAGTAACGATGTTATACGTCCTCCTTATGTTGGGATGGTATTTGGGTCTTGGAAGGACGTTGATGATTATTATAGGAGTTATGGTAAGCAAGAGGGTTTTTGGGTTGTGAAAGTGGCTGGTAATTAGAATAAAAATGGGAAGTGGAGGAATTATTCATGGAAATGTGAGTGTAATGGGAAGAGAGTTCATAAGAGGCGGGAAAATGGTAAGAGAGTTGTGGTCGGTAGTCCTGAATTAATCCACAGAACTCTAAAGACGAAGAAGTGGGGTTGCTTGGCAATGATATACAGGGTTAGAATTTGTGATGGTGATGGTGAGTGGATTTTGAAGAAAGTAGTTGTGGAGCACACAAACCATACGCCATCACCGAGCAAGGCAAAGTAAATCCACATGTACCGTAAAGAGGCACTTGATGGTAATGTGAGGAGAAGGCTATTTGATCAGACAGCGGCAGGGGTTAAAGTATCGCAAATCCACAATAGTTTGGCAATAGAACAAGGTGGGGTGGAGAACCTTGTTATTACAAAGCGCGATCTGCACAACATAATTTCGAAAGAGAAGAGGTTGAAACTGAAAGATGGAGATGCAAATTCAATGTTGGAATTTTTTAACAAAATGAGCGAAGACAATCAATTTTTTTTTCACATGCATAGGTTGATGAAAATAATGTTTTGAAAGACGTAATGTGGGTTGACACGCGTAGTAGGGCGGCATGGGAAGACTTTGGTGATGTTGTGTGCTTCGACGCCACATATCTTACGAATGAATATGAACTTCCCTTTGCTAATTTCGTTGGGGTGAACCATCATGGGCAAAGCATCTTACTAGGATGTGCGTTGTTGTCCCACGAGGACACGGAGACATATCAGCGGTTATTCCGAACGTGGTTGAGATGTATGGGTAAAGCACCAAAGGGTATTCTAACTGACCAAGCTGCAGCCATGCGTAAAGCCCTAGCAGTTGAGATGCCTGAAACGCGTTATAGATGGTGTTTGTGGCACATTGTGTATAAGTGTGCAAAAAAAAAATTAGGAGCCTATGAGAAGTACTTGGAGTTCAAGGACAAGTTGTTTAATTCCATATACGACAGCCTAACGGAAGGCGAGTTTGAGGAGAGATGGCAAGATGTTATCAGAGAGTTTGGGCCTGAGGATGATGAATGGCTTGCAGGTAAGAGAATTATGTTTTAGTTAAAATTTAGCAATTTTGCATACTGTGTTATTTTGGTACCCCATGCATAACGGTTTGGCATCATTTTGGCATCAATTTGGTACGAAGGTCATGTAACATTGGTACCAAGCAACTGATTATATATGATACCAATTGGTACCATGGCCTAAATATGGCGTTGGTAGCAAGGCCAGGCCATAAGGAGATCTCCTTATTTATTTGATTATCCATGTTCTATTTATAGGTTTGTACGATGAGAGACAAATGTGGGTTCCTGTATATGTGAAGCATATATTTTGGGCGGGAATGAAGACTACGCAGCGGGTAGAAAGCATCAACAGCTTTTTGATGGGTACTTGGACAAGTATACTCGTCTCTTCGAGTTTGGTCCTGCCTATATGAAAGTTATGGCTTCTAGGGCCAATGATGAAAAGCAAGCTGACACGAATTGTAGCCGATATGTTCGACAGCTTGCGACCGGTTTCTACGCTGAGTATGTGTTTCAGAAAGTGTACACAGATGCAAAATTCAAAGATCAGGTGCAAAAAGAGTGCACGAAAAGCTTATATGTGATGGGTTTAAAACGTCTATTTGTATCACAATATGACGTGGAACATGTTGTTGAGGACCTTGTTTGGGTGCACTGCAAGAAATCGAAGAAGGAAATTCTCACGTAATATTACAGGAACTATAAGGTTTCAATAAATCTGGGTTCCAATCATGCGTGTTGTGAATGTAAATTATTTGAATGTCATGGTATTTTATGTAGGCATATTATTAGTGTATTTGAAATACATCACATTAAGAATATACCGGAGGAGTACATACTAGATAGATGGAAAAAGAATGTTGTTAGGCGTACATTAGAGTTAAAGTTGTGTATCATGATCCGTCGAAGACAGATGAAGTAAAAAGATATGACCGGCTCATGGGTGCTTTTAAAGCAATATGTTTGAAAGCTTCTGCTTTTGAGGATTGCGTGGATATTATCATGGAATTAATACAGTTGATGGAAATTGGGTACGATGAGCACTGCACTATTAGAAACCGGTCGCAAAAGGAGGTTTTATTGGCAACAATGCTATCTGGGGTTGAAGGATCGTATGTGAATGATCCGGTAAATGATACTCCTCCTTTAGTGGCTTTATTGGCAGTGTCGGATCCGGTCAATGAATCTCCTCCTTCAGTGGCAATGTCAGTCAATGTAAACCTGCAGGCTATTGTGCAGGATCCGGTTGCACCGAAAATAGCTCATCGTCCACGGGATAAGCGGTTCTTGTCCTGTGTGGAGAATCCTAATAAGAAAAGTTCTAAGAAGCAAGAAAATGATAAGGCAAAGGAAGGGGGTACCAAGAAAAAAAAATAGTAGATAATACAAAGAATGGTGGGACTAAGAAGAAAGGAACCACTATGGACCCTGGACCGGGGAATCAGGTACCATTAATCTCACTCGTCTGGTATCATATCATAAATAATTGGGTTTTATCAACCATTGTTTTAATGTTTTCTTGTAATGGTTTCAGGCAATTCAACTCACTGAACCAGACATGGTGGGTTCTTTTTAGCATACGTCGGCAATCATAAGGGGGAAAGACACGGTTGGGGACGCATATAATGTTGAGGCGATCCGTGTGTGTAATGAGGTAACTTGTGTACGTCATTTCCTTTCCCTACTTCGCATTGGTGTGTATCTTAATCCAACCATATTAACTTACATGGATCATGGGAAACCTCTTATTGCTTGTAGCAGATGCGTCCATATTACAACATGGACAGTTGGAATACAAACTTTGATGGTTGTTACAATGACTTTGGTACCAGAAACGAGAAGTCCGTAGGCGGAATAGAACTTATGGAACACGAGGGTTCAATTGCTTATTTCGCACGAATGTTGGAGGGTGCGGCCACGAAGGCGACGAAGTACATTGTAACTTATCATGGCTGCCCACCGAATTGTCACCCACCAAAAACTACACCATTTGATTCTGTTAATAGTGGATGAGGAGTTGCTAAGTTTGAGGTTATGTTAGAATGTATAAATGTATGAATAGAATCGAGTATTTTTTTGTATTAGTGTTATATTATTAATGATTATTGTATATCTATTCAGGTGTAATTTGAACCAGTTGACATTGTTATTAATCTAATAAGCTCTTGGTACAAATATTACATGCTTTTGGTACCAATGTTAAATAAGTTTGGTACTCATATAAACTGACTTCACTTTGATACTAATCCCAACTGACTTTGGTATATTGGTAATACTCATATCATCAACTGACATTGGTACTACTATCAACTGACATTGGAACCAATGACTTTGGTACTAATGTCACGTGACTTTGATACCAATTAACATTGCTATTACTATTAACTGACTTTGGTACCAGTACCCACTAACTTTACTGGACTTGGATACCAATGGTACTTGACTTTGGTACTACTATTAACTGACTTAGGTACCAATGTTACTTGACTTTGGTACTACTATTAACTGACTTAGGTACCAATGTTACTTGACTTTGGTACTACTATTAACTGACTTGGGTACCAATGTTACTTGACTTTCGGACTACTATGAACTAACTTAGGTACCAATGTTGTTACTTGACTTTGGTACTAATATAAACAGACTTAGGTACTCAATAACTGACGTTGGGTACCAATGTCACGTGACTTTGGTACTACACTGACTTTGGTATTACTATTAACTGACTTTAGGTTCCCACTAAATTTGGTACCTAATGACTTTGGTACTACTATCAACTGACATTGGTACTCAATTAATTGGGTACCAATGTTACTTGACTTTGGTACTACTATAAACTGTGTTTGGTACCCACTGACTTAGGTACCAATGTTATTTGACTTTGGTACTACAATAAATAGACTTAGGTACTCAATGATTGACGTTGGTACTACACTGACTTTGGTACCAATGTTATTTGATTTTGGTACTTCATTAAGTGACTTTGGTACACAATGACTTTGGTACCAATTAAATTTGGTAGTACTACTATAAACTGTACAATTGTCAAATGACCTTGGTACTACTATCAACTGACATTGGTACCCAATGGCTTTGATACCAATGTGTCAAATGACTTTGGTACTACCATTAACTAAATTCGGTCCCAAAGTTACTTGACTTTGGTACTACGGTTAACTGACTTTGGTATTCTCCATTTTGTAAAATGTATTCTCCATTTTGTATAATATTAAAGAAGACTTGCTTACACTTATGAAGAAGAAACCAGCTTTTCACTAACGAAGAAGAAAACAGAGTGGGTAACATTTCTCGAGTTCTATACCATGAACATCAACAACTAAATACTAAAGTTAAGATAAGATATATAGAGTAACCACTAACTTAATCAAATAACAGTTATTCCTAAAACACAAGAAATGCAAATAACAAACTTTGAAGAACAACACAACTCAATTATCCAACACAATTAACTTAATATAAATGAACTATGGAATACGGACCACCCATGATTTTTCATGTATGCACTATGGAGCATGGAGTATGTGCATATGGTACTGAACATTACACAACACGCATGTAACCTCCTTATGTTATATGTATCGAAGAAGTTCCAGTGTTGGCTTTCTGATCCGGGAGTCTGGTGACAGATGTTGTCGTATGATGATCGACGATCTTTGTTCACATCGTGCAAAGTTACATGGATACCGCTCCTATTTAGGAAATTTGTTAGCCTTCCAGCGTATATGGATAACAAACCTTGCTTAGCAAATCCAACGAGCGTGAATAACCCCTCCATGCGGTCTTCATGGTATAACATTACCCCCACTCACGAACTCTGCATAATCCGTCTTTATATTGCCAAGGTCATTCTTCCGCGGCATCATATTCAAAGTCAACCAAGAACTTCTTAATCGCATCTTCTATGAACGAAGAAGGCGACAAAGGTTCTTGTGTTGATGACGACGAGGATGGTAATGTTGATGACGAGGAGGATGATGATGGCCTTGGCCTTTTGGAAGATGATAGGCGTGGTGTACTTGATGAAGCCATGGATAATGAAAAACGAGGAGTAAATTTTTGAAAGGAACTGATCTTTGGCGTCGGTTTGCGTTTGTTTTTATAGGCGTTTTTGTTTTTAAACTCATCAACAGCCTTTCGTAACTGCTGACTTTAGTACCAATGATGTGTACTATCAACTGACATTGGTACCCACTGACTTTTGGTATTCACTTACTTTGGTACCAATGTTATTTGACTTTAGTACTACTAGCTTTTGACATTGGTACCCAGTGGGTTTGGTACCAATGTGAACAGACTTTGGTACTACTAGCAACTGACATTCGTACCCAATGTCTTTGGTACCAATGTCTTTGGTACCAATGTAAAAAGACTTTGGTACTACTATCAACTGACTTAAGACTTTGGTACTACTATCAACTGACTTTGGCACCAATGTTGTTTGACTTTGGCAGTACTAGCAACTATCATTTGTACCCACTGAATTTGGTACCAATGTTATTATACTTTGGTACTACTATTATCCGACTTTGGTACCCACTGACTTGGGTACCCAATGTTATTTAACTTTGGTACTACTTGCAACTGACATTGGTACCCAATGACTTTGGTACCAATGTCAAAAGACTTTGGTAATACTATCAACTGACTTTGGTACCCAATGACTTTGGTAAGTATGCCAAAAGACGAACTACAATCAACTGACTTTGGTACCCGACGACTTTGGTACCCAATGACTTTGGTAAGTATGCCAAAAGACGTACTATGGCGGGCGCGGATGTGTCGTTGTGCACCGCACCCGGCCAAAGATAAAATTTCTCCTACTCTCTTTTACAGTAAGCTAGTATAATGGAAGTAGGGGTCGTATCCACAGGGAAACAGGGACGAGTTTAATACTTAGCGGGATTCAAAACCTAGATTAAGCTAAGGGCCGAGAAACCTAATAATAAGGGGGGTTTCAAGTAGATTATAAATAAACTATAATTAACTAGCATAATTAGATAAAATGAGAAATCAATATGGAAAGATCTTGAATCCGATTAACATCCACTTCAATTCATTATCGATCCTTGAACCTCCACTCTAATTATTTCCATAATTATCTATTGTTGAGAATTAATCTCGTGTTCTCCTTATTCTTAGTTGAATAGCACGATCAGCGTGACTATAAAACCCTAACTAAAGGATAACCTAGTCCGATAGCGTCTAAGTTCAATCCAATAGCAGCAATTAACACAGAGAACCAACATACCTGCTAACGTCATACAAGCGATAAACATTCAACAGTTGATTCAATTTCCCCAAGAAATAACCAAGACGATCTGCATCTAAGTTACTTCCTAGTTTGCTACCAATTGATAAAAGAATAAAACAATTCGATTCTATTCTTAAATCTAGCATTAGATTAATTACACAATCAAACTAGTAACGTTCCTAGCATAATTATGCAAAAATCATAGAAAGCAAGCATAGAAATTAAACCATAATCAAAGAAACTAAATAGAGAGGAAATATCTCACAATAATGCTTGAAGCTCCATATTAATCTCGTTCAAGAACGGTTCAAGCTACAATCGGCATAGCATAAGCCAATCCCATAGTTGAAATCTCCTAAAACTAAACTAGAAAATGAAAACTAAAAAGAGAAGACAACAAGAGAGGAGTGGAGTTTTGGAGACTCCCTCTCCTTGTGGCTGCTGCCCCCTAGGTCCAAAAATAGAGTTTAGTATTTATACTAAAGCTCAAAAATCAGCCGACAATTACACCGACCTAGGGGTCGCGAGGTGCGAAGTAACTCGCGAGGTGCGATGAGTTACTGCCTCCAACACGAGCTGAAGAGCTGGGGCAGGCCAAGAGGTCGCGAGGTGCGAAGGATCTCGTGAGTCGCGAGCAAGCAGGTCGCGAGGTGCGACCTAGCTCGCGAGGTGCGAGATGCTGTGCGACGATGCGAGAGCGCTGGGCGAGCATGCGCGAGAGCTGGGCGAGCATGCGCGAGAGCTGGGCGATGCTGCCGAGCTTGGGCTTGCGATGCTGGGCATGTTTGCGATGCGGCTGGTGGAGCTTGGTTGTGGCGGAGCTTGGTTGGTGAGACGATGTTGTGGAACCATTCATGCTTCCAAGAGCTCTGAACTTACAACTTTAACAATAATTAATATATAAAATTCCGAACTTCCGCTAAAATCGATTTATATGCAAACATTAACAATTATAAATAAATCCCTTAGCAAAGTGTACCTAAAATACCACAAAAACATCGTATAACTTGAGCGTATCAAATACCCCCACACTTGAACTTTACTCGACCTCGAGTAAACTCAAAAATGAGAAATACCAATTAAATCATCGCCCAAGCTATCGACACCAACCTACACTCCCCATCAACTACATCATCATCATCACATCTTAACAAAATACGCTCAAAACCTAAACGTAAGGGATGATGATTCCCCCACACTTAGATTCAAGCTCACCTGAAATATACAAAGACGCGACAACAATAATAACCAGCAACACCAACAAGTTTAACCAACAACACCAACAAGAATCAAAATGCCAGCTTACGACACACTAAACTATCAGCTCTCCCAAACCTCAAAAGATGACCTACTACTACAACAACTAACTTAAAATAGCAAGCCATGGAACAAAGACAAAAAGGGATAAATTCCATGCTTACTCCCAAAAACAAACAATCAACCAAAAGAATGTGAAAGCCAAAATAAATCTTCACAAAATCAAGGATGAATTCACCAACCTTACCCGAAAACGCTTTCCACCTTATGACACCCACTCCGGCAAATGAGTTTTCAAAATACAAAATTCTCTCTTTCATCTCTCATTTTGCCTAGGAGCCCTTTCGGGTTTTCATCCTAGCTTCTCACATTTTTTTTTCATCTCACCATCTTACCCACTCAATATAAGCCCTTTTTTGCATAGGCCGCCCTTCCGGGTTTTCGACCTATCCGAGCCCCCAATTTTGCCCGAGTCGCCCGCCCTTGCGGGTTTTCAACTCAGCGGGATTCACTTCATCACTTTTTTTTTTAATATTATTTTTTTCATTTTTTTTTTCATTTTCATTTTTCAATTTGAAAGTAATAAATACAACATAGATACATGAGAATGAGAATACCCTCCCCCCTACTTAAACTACACATTGTCCTCAATGTGTCGACAATTAGAAGAAAAAGTAAACTGAAAATGGGGGGGGGGAAATCGAAAATCGGGTAAACCGAAGATTGAATGCTCAAGAATCATGACAAACAATCCGTCAAACTCAAATTTCTTAACAACACCAACTCAAATCTCATAACTCAACTCACAACCCTCTCCCTCGAATCACTCAAACAAATGACAAATTCAAAATTTTAAATTTTTGAGATTTGCACCTAGCTTAAGAGATCGAAAAGATACATTAACAATCTCAATCCTCTAGTTGTACCAACTCCTAGCTATTGAACTCCTCCCAACGGGTTTTCTTTTGTGGATTTTGGTTCCAAGTGAATTAAGATTGGTTGTGGATCTTTTGTAGTGTGTGGGCGGTGGGTGAAAGAAAATTTGTTGTGGTGGTGGAAATTTGATGAGAAATAAAGAAAAAGAAAGAAAATAAAAAGGGATCTCGGGTTGCCTCCCGGGAAGCGCTGTTGTTTAAAGTCGTTAGCTCGACTTAATACCTTAAGCTTAATCATTGGGTTGTGCTCCATGTGTGACAATGGTGGTTCCATGTCAATCTCCACTTCAAGTACCTGCAAAATTGATTGAGAAGAACTCTTGCAATGCATCGTCAATACCTAGCTTACTACAACATGGTTGAGCATATAACATCAGATTATATCCCAAAACCTAGCATTAAGTCAACAACAAACATCAACTAGTAGTACTCCTAGCTAATCCAAGTCATGACCATTAATATAAATATTTAAAGCTAGACAATAACCAAGATATAGAGTACATCTTACAATAAACCGTCAAAAGCTTCAATCAACCATTCCCAAGAGAGTTTAAGCAACAAGTTCCATGCTTCTTGTCCAAAATACAAAAGTGAAATACATAGAGCTCAATGGAAGATGAAAACTAGAAACTAAAACCAAAAAGGGAATTCATTATATGAGTGGCCAACCAAAAACAAAGAGCACAAGCAATACCATCCAAAAATCACGCTAAATACAAACAAGTAACACCGTTTCCCCGGCAACGGCGCCAAAATTTAGCGGGCGCGGATGTGTCGTTGTGCACCTCACCCGGCCAAAGATAAAATTTCTCCTACTCTCTTTTACACTAAGCTAGTATAAGGGAAGTAGGGGTCGTATCCATAGGGAAACAGGGACGAGTTTAATACTTAGCGGGATTCAAAACCTAGATTAAGCTAAGGGCCGAGAAACCAAATAATAAGGGGGGTTTCACTAGTGGAAAAAACCTCTTTTGCTACCTTACAAATGCTTGGGTTGTTTAAACAACCTGAGCATTTGATAGCCTTTTTAAAAAATAAATATAAAATTTCACAAATGCTTGGTTTTTTTAAATTAACCCAAGCATTTGACTATTTAAATAAAATTTCCTTTTTTTTTCATTTGGTTTCCCCCTATCTGCTTATTGAAATCTGTACCCGTATACTTGGATTTCCCCCTCTTTCTCTTTCCTCTTTCCTCTTTCCTCTTTTCCTCTATGCCTCCCTTTCCCTATTTTCTTTTTTGTTCATCGAAATCTTAGACTTAGGGTTTTCATACGCCTCCTCTCTTTTTCTTCCTCTCACTCAACTATCGTCCTCTTTCTCGCTCCTCAGCCATGGCCGTCGCTAATGCTCCTATTGTTATGAAAGAAGCTTTAACGGTAAATTCCTCCCTCATTTTTCAAAATTGTTGTTTCATATACCTCGGATTATATCATTTTTAGTGTTGTTTTGTTTGAAATCTGGAGGTATAGAGTTGAAACCCTAGGAATTTCGTCATTGCTATCAAGCTTAATTTGGTGTCGGATCTGCTTAAAGTTTAGTCGAGATTGAGGTTTTGCTTTGATTTAAACTAGTTTTTGTGACCGGGTGATTATCAAAATCTATAGTTAACTTGATTTAGTTAGTCGAAGAATTAATCCGTAATTCAGGAAATTTAGACGCCTTTTAGCGTTTTTGGCTCGAAGTTGAGTTTGGGTGATTTGTTGGTGTGATTATGGAAGATTATAAGGAATTGCAGCTTTTGTTGTAAGGTTCGACTAAATTTGAGTCAATGTAATATATTCGAATTTGCAATTTCAAAGTAGCTTGATTCACTTGGTTCATGATTTTGATATGTAAATGAGTCAAATTGGGAGGTTTTAACCTATTTTCTGAGTATATAATTGGAATTTGGAGCTTTGAGGTGGATAGATTTACTTATTCAGAAGTTTTGATCTGTAATTTTGGAAAATTTACATAATTAGTAACTTCTTTTAAGGTTAGATTGAGGCTGAGTTATTTTTTAAATTTATTTGTTCCATCTGCAGCTGCTAAGGGTTGGGATCAATCCTTAATTAGTTCATAACTTTCAGTCATGTAACTATAGAATCAGACAAGTATATTTGTGTGAGAGAGACTTCTCCTCAAAATAGTGTTGTGATTATTGATATAAGCATGCCAAGTCAGCCTTTGAGTCCATCACGACTGATTTTGCTTTGATGAACTGTAATTCAAGAACACTCTCTCTCAAAGGTAGGATTACCTATTTTGAAACTTTTTTTTTCAACTGATTGTGCTTTTACAGGGAGCATATTTTAGTTAGACTTAAAATCTACTCACTGTTTAGGTGCTTGTGGTTGATTAGTTGGTCTTATGAATCAGATATTGTTTTATTTGGATGTAACCTGGTCTCTCTAAGTGGCCAATTGATGTTTACGAGATTATGATGGTAGTTGCGGCTATTCTTGATGACACCTTGCATGCTTTGTCTCCTTAGTTTGGCTTAGTATGTTTGTGTGTCTATGCTAGTATGTTTGTGTATCTATATATATATCCTTCCTCTCTTACTAAGAAACAAATTGATTCATTTTCTTTGATCCGAAAACCACTTCGCATTTGATCCAATTCCATCTCGTGATTCACTTATTTTTTGTATCTCAAATTTTTAAGTGCAATATGCTCATATATTATATTTCCCCAATACTAGCAGATGTGTAGGATTATCTACTTGCTGATGCAAGATATTTTATGAGTATGAAAAGTTCATTTTTCAGCTCCTTATCGTACTTGACATGCTGTGTGCTCTTGATACTCTCAGTGTACTCACTTGTATGATTGTTTGGTTTGTGATAGTGTTATACTAGTCTAATTGTTCTGTTCATTGACTAGACTATGATGAATGTTAAAGCTCAATTTTTATTTACTTCTCTAATTTAAGGTCACAATGATCGAACGAAAACCCTTCATTTTTGTCTCTTCAAACCCACAAATCTTCCCCTACGTGACGTGGTGTTTTTGGTGCTTCTTTGGAGGGCGGTGCCGCCGTCGCCAAGCTGCGGTGATTGCTGCTTGCTCCTTTGATGCGGTTGCCGAAGTTCTTCTCGCTCTAGTGCAGCAACGGTTCTTCCTTGGAGATTATCATCCTTCAACTCGCATTGCTTTTACGGAGTTTGTTATGGTAACTTATGCACCTCTTCTCTTCTTTGCTTTTTCCGGTAGCATAGGGAGGCATAATACTAACATCTATGATGCATGAGTGATGATGAAAGCGATCGTTGTATGATTATATATCTGCATTTCTAAATGTTGTGTTATAGTAGTGTGAGTCACCATCATTGCATTTGTAATGGGCTTAAAGTCTATTAATAACGCACTTGGGGAAACAACCTAGCTCAAAGTATGAATCGAATTCATCATTTCTATTGTTATCGCTAAACCTTTCATCGATTCTTTGTCACTATTGTTTCGACTTCATGAAGAATGTTTGTTATTAATGTGAACTTGTATATGGTCGTGGAACTTAAAAAAGTATATATAAGGTGGTTTCGAGACTAAATAAAAAAAGAAGACAATAATTTTCTTCATAAAGGATAATTTAGAAGGTGGTTTCTCGCAAATACTCCCTATTTTGGGCCAACACTATTCATAAGATAAAACTATTTTCCTTTTAAAGCTATAATATTACCGTCAACTTGTGCAAAGATTCCACTAAAAAAGGAATTGCAACGAATCACATGATCAAATAAAGTAGAAAAAAGAACAAGTACATATTTGATTAGCTAGTTTTATTAACAACTTTTTAAACTCACTAATTAATGGCAAAAAGAGCAGGATAGGAGAAACAAAGAGGTTGTGCCTCGAAATTGCATAATTAACTTAAAATTATTCACTTATGTGATGGATTTCCATATTTATTACTATGATATTCACAAAACCTTTATGGTCATTTTGCTAGGCATAGTATTTGCAAAGTCTGTGAAAGGTAATGAGAGGCGGAAGGAAAGGATATGACTTTTGCTCTCTTCTATCGTGTTTGTGTTGGTGTAGTTGATCAATTCTCGTGTGTTTTTAAGTTTGTTTCTTGTTTTTTTGGACATTACTTGTATCCGTACAAAAGTCGAATAACGATCAAAACAATTTATCGGGCGTTAATGGAAATCGTTTAGTGATAAACATAAAAAAGGCGCATTTTTTTTTGTCAAATTTCGATATTTTTTAGTTCTGCATGGTTTAGTTGATTTCTTATGTAGATTGAAGAGAACAACCACTTCTTCATCTATTTAGCACCGTTTTTGTATACTTACAAGGTGCATTTGTCCTTATTTTGTCATAGAGCCGCATGTTACGTGTTGTTGACCCGCTTGTTACTAAACTCGATTGCTTGCCACTATTGTAGTATAACTCTTATTATTTTTCACTTATTTTTATTATTACAACTTCGTTATTTTCACCTTTCATATATTAAAGTGTTAGAAATGGAGAAATTATCAAGTGAACAGAACTTAAAACAGAATATGACGAGGAGGTAATGATAATTCGGTTGCCTTTTCAGTTTTATCACGATTTATGATTACTTTCTTGCGTCCGAGAAACTTGTATTTGCTATATATGAATATAAGTATCAAGAGCCTCATAGTTTGATCATGTTTTGCATGAATTCATATTCCCTTCCCCCACTTATATTCTTTGGGTTCATGTACTTGTAATTAGTATAGCCTCGCCATTGAAAGGCTTTGGAATGGGAACCATTCTAATTTATGAGAAAAGCTATTTTCATGCTTTAGACAGTACCATTCTCGTTCTTTAATTTGGTTTTCCTATGATTTTTCTCGCAAGGCGAACCTGCGTCCCCATTTATATATTCTTTGGTGAATTTCTTGTAGGGATACGGGAAGAAAGGTTGATGATCCAGAGTTCTTTGGAGTCCATTCGCTTGAATATTATAAACAATTTGCTTGAATGTCACCCGGTAGTTATCTATCCCAACTTAGTATGAGATACATTTTGACAAAGATACGAAAAGTAACTATTGTACATTTCTTCATTGCGCGATTCTCGTTTCTTTTTCCCCCCGGGAGTCAAGTGCTCAATTAGCGATGGGAGCGACTTTTGGAATTACACCTCCAAAAATAGAGGTAGGTCATCTACTCTTGATTTACTTGGAGACAAGATCCTTCTTTACGCAAAAATATACCACAAAGTATTCCCCTCCTAAGAATGATGAAATTACCGCGACTCACCCGCGCTTTGATGATACCGAGGAAATGGTATGCACCGAAGTTTACTTGATTTCATACATGCGTAGATATTACCAACATTATACATGATTAAGGTTAAGTAGTTCCGTCATGAAGATAAAGGATTCTTATTCGGTATCAAAATCATGTTATTTGTGTCGATTACATGTTTAATTAAGGTTAAAATACTTAACATATCTTGATTTTCGATTAGCTTACCTTGGGAACCGACTTGTTTTGTATTTTATCTTGCGGGCTCTCTTCCGAGAGTGTATTTTATATACTGATTGTCCGGATTTATTAAGTGGAATATATTTCTCAAAAGAGAGGTTTTTGTGAGAGTCTCATGTAAGTCCAAGCTAAATTAGAATGGTTTGTTCATTGGACTTATCGCCGTGTCTTGACTCGTTAGGGGATAGGTTTCTTTCTGTACACATTGACCTTCTTAGGCCTCCAAGCAAATCACGAGTGTTACTTGACGACCAACTTTGTCATTTATAGACTAAGTTTTGCATTCTTAGACTAACATAATGGTTAAAAAGACTTACTATGTAGCCCTTGATTGTCGATTATGCATCTTATCTCTTAATGCTACTTCTTTCACGGATGTCTCGCTCCTCTGCGAGTTACTATGTTTCTACAGGGTATTAGGGTATTGATACATCATCCACTTGAAACTAAAGGAGCGACGAACACCAACAAACACAATTTGCCCGCGAGGAAAGAAAAAGAGCGGAAGCAAGAGAGAATTGAGGAAATTGAATTGGGTTTTTAGTCTTTTGAGTAATTGATTCGAGATTAGGATAGATTTGCTATCTTTTGATGGTTGATGTGAAGATATTTACTGATTTATCTGTAGAGCTATGAATGGCACGAAGAAGAAAAATATCTCGCCTTTTCGTTGTTCTTTGTATGCTTGCGATGTGCAGCAACAACTGTGTTTTTTTTAGAAATAATATTAGCAAATGCTCCGGTTATTAGGAAAAACCGAAGCATTTACTACATAAATGCTCCGGTTTTTAGTTAAAAACCGGAGCATTTGACCCATTTTGAGCATATAAAAACATCAAATGCTTCGGTTTTTTGCACAACCGGAGCATTTGAAAGACTAAATGCTTCGGTTGACAACCGGAGCATTTGAAAAACGTTCAAATGCTCGTATGGCATCTGCTACGGGTCATATACGGAGCATTTATATGGTTTTTAACCGGAGCAATTGATGTTTTTTCCACTAGTGTTTCAAGTAGATTATAAACAAACTATAATTAACTAGCATAATTAGATAAAATGAGAAATCAATATGGAAAGATCTTGAATCCGATTAACATCCACTTCAATTCATTATCGATCCTTGAACCTCCACTCTAATTATTTCCATAATTATCTATTGTTGAGAATTAATCTCGTGTTCTCCTTATTCTTAGTTGAATAGCACGATCAGTGTGACTATAAAACCCTAACTAAAGGATAACCTAGTCCGATAGCGTCTAAGTTCAATCCAATAGCAGCAATAAACACAGAGAACCAACAGACCTGCTAACGTCATACAAGCGATAAACATTCAACAGTTGATTTAATTTCCCCAAGAAATAACCAAGACGATCTGCATCTAAGTTACTTCCTAGTTTGCTACCAATTGATAAAAGAATAAAACAATCCGATTCTATTCTTAAATCTAGCATTAGATTAATTACACAATCAAACTAGAAACATTCCTAGCATAATTATGCAAAAATCATAGAAAGCAAGCATAAAAATTAAACCATAATCAAAGAAACTAAATAGAGAGGAAAGATCTCACAATAATGCTTGAAGCTCCATATTAATCTCGTTCAAGAACGGTTCAAGCTACAATCGGCATAGCATAAGCCAATCCCATAGTTGAAATCTCCTAAAACTAAACTAGAAAATGAAAACTAAAAAGAGAAGACAACAAGAGAGGAGTGGAGTTTTGGAGACTCCCTCTCCTTGTGGCTGCTGCCCCCTAGGTCCAAAAATAGAGTTTAGTATTTATACTAAAGCTCAAAAATCAGCCGACAATTACACCGACCTAGGGGTCGCGAGGTGCGAAGTAACTCGCGAGGTGCGATGAGTTACTGCCTCCAACACGAGCTGAAGAGCTGGGGCAGGCCAAGAGGTCGCGAGGTGCGAAGGATCTCGTGAGTCGCGAGCAAGCAGGTCGCGAGGTGCGACCTAGCTCGCGAGGTGCGAGATGCTGTGCGACGATGCGAGAGCGCTGGGCGAGCATGCGCGAGAGCTGGGCGATGCTGCCGAGCTTGCTAGGCATGCGGTGCTTGGGCTTGCGATGCTGGGCATGCTTGCGATGCGGCTGGTGGAGCTTGGTTGTGGCGGAGCTTGGTAGGTGAGACGATGTTGTGGAACCATTCATGCTTCCAAGAGCTCGGAACTTACAACTTTAACAATAATTAATATATAAAATTCCGAACTTCCGCTAAAATCGATTTATATGCAAACATTAACAATTACAAATAAATCCCTTAGCAAAGTGTACCTAAAATACCACAAAAACATCGTATAACTTGAGCGTATCATACTACTATCAACTGACTTTGGTACCCGATGACTTTAGTACTACTATTATCTGACTTTGGTACCCACTGACTTGGGTACCCAATGTTATTTGACTTTGGTAATACTACTACCAACTGATATTTGTACCTAATGGCTTTGGTACCAATGTCAAAATACTTTGGTACTACTAGCTTTTGATATTGGTACACAGAGAATTTGGTACCCAATGTCAAAAGACATTGGTACTACTAGCAACTGATATTGGTACCCAATGGCTTTGGTACCAATGTGAAAAGACTTTGGTACTACTATCAACTGACTTTGGTACCAATGTCAAAAGACTTTCTATTAGCAACTGACATTGGTACCCAATGGCTTTGGTAACAATGTGAATATACTTTGGTACTACTATCAATTGACTTTGGTACCGATAACTTTGGTACCAATGTCAAAAGACTTTGGTACTACTATCAACTAACTTTGGTACCCAATGGCTTTGATACCAATGTCAAAAGACGTACTACTATCAACTGACTTTGGTACCCGATGACTTTGGTACCCACTGACTTCGGTACCCATGTCACTGACTGTGGTACCCATGTTATTTGACTTTGGTACTACTATAATCTGACATTAGTACCCACTTACTTTGGTACCAATGTCAACTGACTTTGGTACTACTATCAAAGTTAAATAGGTACCCTAAACCCTAAACCCACTGACTTCGGTACTAATGTCAACTGACTTTGGTACGAATGTCAACTGACTTTGGTACTACTATCAAGTGAATTAGGTACCCTTTGACTTTGGTACTATATGTTACTAGGCCATTTGAAATATATTCATCCCATAATGTATATGAAATTGTCCAATATGTAATAGGTAGCATAAACTTTCAACTTCTTTTATGGAAATATGATAAATCACCAGCACAAGCATGAAATTCATATACAGCAAATAGAGTCACTCTTCGTTCATTTGTTCTTCCCACTTAGTAATAATGTCCATTGCTCTGTTAGTAGGTTCAACGAAGATGTTACGAACATGGGCGATTTCACTTATTGTTGCCAATGTTTCTTTTCCTTCATTTCGTTCCAGGGGTCCACCATAGGAACGGGGTCGAGTACACTTTGTAACTCATCCGGTATTACATTCCACGCATTTTCATCCCGGAGCTTATGCACGCTCCATTCAACAAACTCGCGCACTCCATGAACACCGTTTAAGTCATTCAGTTCTGGGAGGTGCGCTGGCAGTATATTTACCATGGCTGTAACCATTAAAGCTCTATGGATGCCCAACTCATCAGCTTTATTTGAGATCAGGGCGTCGAAAATGGCGACAACTGAAATTGGTTCAATATCGGTGATGCATTTTGTGGTACGTTGTGGAATTCAAATCTGAATCAGTGGGTTGAAATATATTCATAAGCTTGTGATACGCTCAAGTTACACGTAGTATTTACGTAACTTTGGGTGCACTTTGCTAAGGGTTTGATTGTAATTGTTAACGTTCATGTTTTATTTAACCCTTAGCGGAAGTTCGGAGCTTTGCTAGATAATTGGTGTTAACGTCATGTATTCCGAGCTTCCAAGGTGAAGTGCATTTGAGCCGAGCAAAGCCCAAGCATCACCGCAAGCCTAAGCATCACCGCAAGCTCGCCAAGCCAGGCTCTCGTGAGCATCGCATGCCCAGCAGTTTCGCCCATCACAAGCAGCACCAAGCATAGCCCAAGAAGACACAACCAAGCTCCAAGCCTCGCCCATCGCTCGCCCAGCTCGTCGCCCGGCATGCTCGCCCAGCTCAGCCCAGCGCTCGCCCAGCGCTCAGCAGCAGGCACGCCCAGCGCTCGCTCGCACCTCGCGAGCTAGGTCGCACCTCGCGACCTGCTTGCTCGCACCTCGCGAGGAATCTCGCACGGTGCGACTCGCTTGGTTTGGCGGCGGGGCTTCACTCATTTTGGAAGGCAGAACACCCTGCGCACGGTGCGACCAGACTCGCACCTCGCGACCCCTAGGTCGGTCTAAATGTCGGCTGACTTTTGAGCTTTAGTATAAATACTAAAGCTTGTTTTTGGACCTAGGGGGGCAGCAGCCACAAGGAGAGGGAGTTTCCAAAACTCCACTCCTCTCTTGTTGTCTTCACTTTTAGTTTTTATTTTCTAGTTTAGTTTTTGTAGATTTCAATTACGGGATTGGCTTATGCTATTCCGATTGTAGCTTGAACCGTTCTTGAACGAGATTAATATGGAGCTTCAAGCATTATTGTGAGATCTTTCCTCTCTTTCTATTTCCTTTGATTATGGTTTAATTTCTATGCTTGCTTTCTATGATTTTTGCATGATTATGCTAGGAACGTTACTAGTTTGATTGTGTAATTAATCTAATGCTAGATTTAAGAATAGAATCGGATTGTTTTATTCTTTTATCAATTGGTAGCAAACTAGGGAGTAACTCGGATGTCGATCATCTTGGTTATTTCTTGGGGAAATTGAATTAAGCTGTTGAATGTTTATCGCTTGTATGGCGTTAGCGGGTCCGTTGGTTCTCTCGTGTTTATTGTTTGCTATTGGATTGAACTTAGCCGCTATCGGACTAGGTTATCCTTTGGTTAGGGTTTTATAGTCATGCTGATCGTGCTATTCAACTAGGAATAAGGAGAACACGAGATTAATTCTCGACAATAGATAATTATGGAAATAATTAGAGTGGATGTTCAAGGATCGATAATGAATTGAAGTGAATGTTAATCGGATTCAAGATCTTCCTATAATTGATTTCTCATTTTGTTTATATGCTAGTTAGTTGTAGTTTAGTTATAAATCAACTTGAAACCCCCCTTTGTAATTATTATTAGGTTTCTCGGCCCTTAGCTTAATCTAGGTTTCGAATCACGCTGAATATTAAACTCGTCCCTGTTTCCCTGCGGATACGACCCCTACTTCCATTATACTACCTTAGTGTAAAAGAGAGTAGGAGAAATTTTATCTTTGGACCGGGTGCGGTGCACAACGACGACACATCCGCGCCCGCCCAAATTTTGGCGCCGTTGCCGGGGAAACGGTGTTACTTGTTTGTATTTAGCGTGATTTTTGGATGGTATTGTTTGTGCTCTTTGTTTTTTGTTGACACTCATAGCGCTAACGATGCATTGCAAGAGTTCTTCTCAATCAATTTTGCAGGTACTTGAAGTGGAGATTGACATGGAACCACCATTGTCACACATGGAGCACAAACCCAACGATTAAGCCTAAGGTACTAAGTCGAGCTAACGACTTTAAACAACAGCGCTTCTCGGGAGGCAACCCGAGACCCTTTTTATTTTTATTTTCTTTCTTTTCCTTTATTTTCTCATCAAATTTCCACCACTACAACAAATTTTCTTCCACCCACCGCCCACACTTACTAAAACGAACAACAACACATCTTAATCCGCTTGGAACCAAAATCCACAAAAGAAAACCCGTTGGGAGGACTTCAATAGCTAGGAGTTGGTAACACTAGAGGATTTAGATTGTTAATGTATCTTTTCGATCTCTTAAGCTAGGTGCAAATCTCAAAAATTCAAAACTTTTGAACTTTTCATTTGTTTGAGTGATTCGAGGGAGAGGGTTGTGAGTTGATTTATGAGATTCGAGTTGGTGTTATTAAGAAATTTGAGTTTGACGGATTGCTTTTCATGAGTTTTGAGCATTCGATCTTCGATTTACCCGATTTTCAAATTACCCCCCCTATTTTCAGTATACTTTTTTCTTTTAATTGTTGACACATTGAGGACAATGTGTAGTTTAAGTAGGGGGGAGGGTATTCTCATTCTCATGTATCTATGTTGTATATCTATGTTGTATATATTACTTTCAATTTGAAAAAAAAATGAAAATGAAAAAAAAAAAAAAAATTGAGAAAAACAAAAAAAAAAATAAAAAAAAGTGATGAAAAGAAACCCGCTGAGTTGAAAACCCACAAGGGTGGGCGACTCAGGCAAAAATGGGGGCCCGGATAGGTTGAAAACCCGAAAGGGCAACCTATGCAAAAAAAAGTGGCTTATATTGAGCGGGTAAGATGGTGAGATGCAACCAAAAAGAAATGTGTGAAGCTAGGATGAAAACCCGAAAGGGCTCCTAGGCAAAATGAGAGATTAAGAGAGAATTATACACTTTGAAAACTCATTTGCCGGAGTTGGTGTCATAAGGTGGAAAGCGTTTTCGGGTTGGATTGGTTATTTCATCCTTGATTTTGTGAAGATTTGTTTTGGCTTTCGCATTCTTTTGGTTGATTGTTTGTTTTTGGGAGTAAGCATGGAATTTATCCCTTTTTGTCTTTGTTCCATGGCTTGCTATTCTAAATTAGTTGTTGTAGTATTAGTTTTAGTTTATCTTTTGAGGTTTTAGGCGAGTTGTCATTTTGATTGTGGCGTTGGAGTGGGTTCAACTCCTGTGAGATCCTTCAGGATTTGAGCTCACATTTTGGTTGTCGTTTGGTGATTATTGTTGTCGCGTCTGTATTTCTGATAGTAGCTTGAATCTAAGTGTGGGGGAATCATCGTCCCTTACGTTTAGGTTTTGAGCGTATTTTGTTAAGATGTGATAATGATGGTGTAGTTGGTGGAGAGAGAGGTTGGTGTTGAGAACTTGGGTGATGATTTATTTGGTGATCCTCATTTTGAGTTTACTCGAGGTCGAGTAAAGTTCAAGTGTGGGGGTATTTGATACGCTCAAGTTACACGTAGTATTTACGTAACTTTGGGTGCACTTTGCTAAGGGTTTGATTGTAATTGTTAACGTTCATGTTTTATTTAACCCTTAGCGGAAGTTCGGAGCTTTGCTAGATAATTGGTGTTAACGTCATGTATTCCGAGCTTCCAAGGTGAAGTGCATTTGAGCCGAGCAAAGCCCAAGCATCACCGCAAGCCTAAGCATCACCGCAAGCTCGCCAAGCCAGGCTCTCGTGAGCATCGCATGCCCAAGCCGGCTTCGCCCATCACAACAGGCACCAAGCATAGCCCAAGAAGACACAACCAAGCTCCAAGCCTCGCCCATCGCTCGCCCAGCTCGTCGCCCAGCATGCTCGCCCAGCTCAGCCCAGCGCTCGCCCAGCGCTCAGCAGCAGGCACGCCCAGCGCTCGCTCGCACCTCGCGAGCTAGGTCGCACCTCGCGACCTACTTTCTCGCACCTCGCGAGGAATCTCGCACGGTGCGACCTGCTTGGTTTGGCGCTGGACTTCAGCTCATTTTGGAAGGCAGAACACCCTTCGCACGGTGCGACCAGACTCGCACCTCGCGACCCCTAGGTCGGTCTAAATGTCGGCTGACTTTTGAGCTTTAGTATAAATACTAAAGCTTGTTTTTGGACCTAGGGGGGCAGCAGCCACAAGGAGAGGGAGTTTCCAAAACTCCACTCCTCTCTTGTTGTCTTCACTTTTAGTTTTTATTTTCTAGTTTAGTTTTTGTAGATTTCAATTACGGGATTGGCTTATGCTATTCCGATTGTAGCTTGAACCGTTCTTGAACGAGATTAATATGGAGCTTCAAGCATTATTGTGAGATCTTTCCTCTCTTTCTATTTCCTTTGATTATGGTTTAATTTCTATGCTTGCTTTCTATGATTTTTGCATGATTATGCTAGGAACGTTACTAGTTTGATTGTGTAATTAATCTAATGCTAGATTTAAGAATAGAATCGGATTGTTTTATTCTTTTATCAATTGGTAGCAAACTAGGGAGTAACTCAGATGCTGATCATCTTGGTTATTTCTTGGGGAAATTGAATTAACTGTTGAATGTTTATCGCTTGTATGACGTTAGCAGGTCTGTTGGTTCTCTGTGTTTATTGCTGCTATTGGATTGAACTTAGCCGCTATCGGACTAGGTTATCCTTTGGTTAGGGTTTTATAGTCATGCTGATCGTGCTATTCAACTAGGAATAAGGAGAACACGAGATTAATTCTCGACAATAGATAATTATGGAAATAATTAGAGTGGATGTTCAAGGATCGATAATGAATTGAAGTGAATGTTAATCGGATTCAAGATCTTCCTATAATTGATTTCTCATTTTGTTTATATGCTAGTTAGTTGTAGTTTAGTTATAAATCAACTTGAAACCCCCCTTTGTAATTATTATTAGGTTTCTCGGCCCTTAGCTTAATCTAGGTTTCGAATCACGCTGAATATTAAACTCGTCCCTGTTTCCCTGCGGATACGACCCCTACTTCCATTATACTACCTTAGTGTAAAAGAGAGTAGGAGAAATTTTATCTTTGGACCGGGTGCGGTGCACAACGACGACACATCCGCGCCCGCCCAGCTTGCAGTAGATTATTCCTTTTGGGTGGTGGTGTATCAATGGGTGGTTGTTCATGGTTGAATTCGCAGGGTTGTTTGATCGCCGGCATTTTGGGTGTAGGTATGTATAAGTAGGTGATGTAAGGAACCGTCATTAAATTTGAAGTGACCGTGTATTAAATGCTCCTATTTAGTGCTTTTAACTTACCTCACATTCCCCACGTTGGTACCACTGGGTTATACCATTGGTATCAGTAGTTAATAGATTTGGTACCATAGCCTTTTAACATTGGTAGCTTTACTAATAACCAAGTACTCTTTGGTTGCACCGAACCAAAGTCAGGTAAAATCATTTGACATTGGTACCAAAGTTGTTTTTCACATTGGTACCAACGTGGAACCAAAATCAGTTGATAGTAGGAAAATCACTTTCTACCTTTTGTATAAAGTGACTTCGGTACCCACTAACTTCGGTACTTCGGTACCAAGTGACTTCAGTACCCACAAACTTCAGTACCAAGTGACTTCGGTACACAGTGACTTCGGTACTCACTAACATTGTACCCATTCACTTCGGTACCCAATGACAACGGACTTTGGTATCAGAATGTGGATAGTCACCTTGGTATGGTATCCCATTGTTTGGTACCACTATTGTGATCACTTTGGTACCACTATTGTGATCACTTTGGTACCAGAAAAGTGCAATCACTCTGGTACCCAAATAGATTGAATTATTGGTACTATAGTTTGGTACCACACTGACTATACTTTGGTACCGGAATGCTTTCACTTTGGTATCCCAGTGTTTTGTACCAAAGTGAATACACTCTGGTACCGAAATGGATTGAATTATTGGTACTATAGTTTGGTACCAGAATGTGTATGAGTACCAAAGTAAGTTGATAATAGTACCTGAGTCAGTTGAGTTTTGTAAAAGTAGTCTGACATTGGTGCCACGCTGTATAAGTATTTAAGTCACTTTATAGTAGCACCAAAGTCGTTTGACATAACAGTAATTAGCGTGGCACCAATTATTGATATGCGTACCGAAGTCAGTTGTTATTAGCACGAAATAACAATAATTAGCGTTAAATAGATAGAGTACACTAACGTAAAATGGTACAAAGCAATACACATAAAATAAATAAAGTTACACGAACAATCAAAATAATGTCGTCCGTCCGATTAGTAATTAACATTTGCGCGGGTAGTAAGCATAAACCAAACCCCTATCGTGAATCCCAGAATCACCGATTGTAACGTCACGTTGGAGGAGGACCTCCTCGTACCACAACTCTATTTCTAATTCCTCGATACCTTCATGAAAAGCCCAATAATAGTATACTTCCTGCATCTTCATAGTTATCGGAAGATCGAAGGTTTCTGTTTCGGGATATGAGGAACATTCAACTATCCTGAAATTACGTTTAGTGGTGCTTGGCGCACCTAGTAGCGTCGCTGTGTCCTGCGAACATGTAAAAAAGTCATATGTAATATATGGATAAGTAAATCTACTATTCAGAAATTGGTATACACGTATTACTAAATTGGTAGCAAAGCGAACTCACATGATATATTGGTGTAACAACTGCATGATCCTCCATCTGCAGTTCGCGGGGTGTTGACCTTGGGTACATGACCACCCCTTTGTAAAAGAAAATTAGTTTAGAACCAGGCATGTCCCTATGACTTACCTAGTTACTAAAAGTATCCTGCAAAGTGTCGTCGTTCCCGACAGAATACGTAATTGCTTCATTTGGTACACAAGTTGGAGAAATTGTTAATGTTATTTGCTCCGCCATAATACGCTGGTTTTTTGGGGAGTGATTTGAGATAGCTGAAGGTATAGGAGAGCTCATGGAGTTTTGCCTATATAAATATACATCTACGATTTAACAACTTATGGTATGTGATACAATGCGACGATTTAACAGCTCATGCATGCATATATACTTTGCATACTAATGTATTTTCATGCAGGTACCAACTTCACTTTATACATAAAATGATAAAAGTGCTTTTACTTTTACCTTTTTTTACTTGTATTGGGTAACAACATCACGTGGTTTTTGGTACCCATTGTAAGTGTACTGGCTTCGGTACCAAAGTAATATGCCCATGGAACTAAATTTGTTTGGTTTTGCTACCAATGTAATAAAAACATAATACCAAAGCACATAGGTACCAAATGGCTTCGAACCCAATGTCTTTGGTACCAAATTGCCTTTGGCACCAAATATACAAAGAAGTGGTACCAGTAATAAAATAAGGGCTTGCATTGGTACCTCTGTTATATGTCATTGGTAACAACATAAAAACCACTCTCTCATCAATTATTGGGTGGCTCCACTAAACCAATTCCCATTATACGTCACACCAAGATGACACACAAAGTTTCCACTCGTAGTATATCCATTGATATCGTACTTGGTCGAGGCATTAAGGTTGGGGTGATAACCGAAATATTTGGAGAGAGCGGCATCGGAAAAAGTCAGCTATGTATGCAAGTTGCACTTTCTTGTCAAATGCCCCCGTCCAGTGGGGGCTATAATGTTCTGCGGTTTACATACACGGAGGCACTCCATTCCCAATAAGGAGGATGCATATGTTGGCGTCGTATAACTTTGGTTCCGGAGAAACACTATGCGCGGGAACAGGAGAGGGACCGTTGGATCTCATACAAGTTAGGAGAGTCGATGACGGCGGCGAGATAGGTGTAGTTTTCCGTGAAATTGAATTTGCGGTTCGTTTTTCATTACAAAACTGACCGACACATACGAGTCGTTGTCATTGACTCTATTGTGTCCCTTTTCAGACACAGGCGTGATAACACCGCTGCTGGATATGCTAAAAGAACTAAGGAATTAACAAGCATTGCGCGTAAGCTCCTCTCTCTGGCAAGACACTATAGCATAGCGGTAGTTTTTGTTAACAAGGTAACTAACGTTGTCGATGAGAACAGTGTGTGCAGTGGAACATTTACTTCTGGACGACCGGTTAAGGCAAGCCTTGGTGAGGCTTGGGCAGGTGCGGTGCAAGAAATATTATTCCTATGGAGATCAGTACCATGTAATGAACCAGCTACACGACAACTTACAGTAATAAAAAGTGGTTCGGCTATCGTAGAGAATACATGCAGTTACCAAATTACGAGCCAGGGCATAGTATAACAGCCAGCCCTTTTAAATGTACTTGATTACAACACATATTAAATATCCAAAAGCTAATCATAGTGCATGTGCTATTACATATGTTATTTCAATGCTTCCCCATCCTGCTTCCCCTTCCTTTCGGAAAAATGCAACCTCCTCTGTGGAAAATGCTTATATGGGATGCAAATTACCAGAGTTATAATTTATACCAAATCTATAAATCAATACAAAACTGCACACGGCATGGGTAACAAATTTATAAGTGACTTTGGTACCAATGTTAGAAGGCATTGGTACTACTATTAACTGACTTTGGTACCCATTGACTTTGGTACCAATGTCAATTGCCTTTTGGTACCCACTGCCTTTGGTACCAATGTCAAATGACTTTGGAACTACTATCAACGGAAATTGGTACCCACTGACTTTGGTACCAATATTAATGACTTTGGTACTACTATTAACTTTGGTACCCCCAATAATTTTGGTACCAATGTCAAATCATTTTGGTACTACTATCAAAGTACCAAAATCATTGGTACCAATGTTATTTGACAGTAGTAAGTGATTTGACATTGATATTAACGTCTTTGAGTACCAAAGTCAGTATATATTAGTACCAAAGTCATTTGACATTGATACCTAAGTCATTGGGAAGTCCACTTTCAAATTGGCACCAAAGTCATTTGTAAAATGTCAATGGTGTAATTGGTACCTAATGACTTTGGTATCAATGTCAAAGGCATAATTGGTACCCATGTTACAAGGCATCGGTCCCAAGTTTTAAGACATAGGTACTAAAGTTACTAGGAACATTGGTACCAATGTTACCAGGCAATAGTACCAAAGGTAACCTTGGTACCCATGTTATAAGACATTGTGGTACCCATGTTAGAGGCATTGGTACCCAGGCTATAAAACATTGGTACCAATGTTAGAAGGAACATTGGTACCAATGTTATAAGGCATTGGTACCAATGTTATAATCCCTCCATACGAAAGATGAAGAAATACATGAAAGTTGCGCGAGTTACCGTGAACACAACACTGAACATAACACCGCCATCCAGCATGAAGTCGGGTATAAATCTAGGAGCTACCAAATGTTGCTTGTATAAAATAGTGACTCCCCTTGTGCATCCCTCCCCGAACAGTTCGAAGTCGTAGTTACCTGGAAGTGTATGCGACAAAGCAATCATATTTTGATTTCTAATCCTTGACTCTGTTATAATTAGTATTACAGGGTTCAAAACATCATGCGGCATACGAAAATTACCTTCGAAAGATGGACGTGTTAGTCCACGCGCATTCCAAACTACGACTTTGGACCCTAGGGCAACCACATTGTCATCCGGACGATAATTGTTGTAGTATTGATTAACATATATTTTATGGTAACACCTCCAACGGAAAAAGCTATTAAGTTGGCTTACCCCAAAACAAATACCATGTGCGACATCATTAACCTCCATGACGTGAAGCCTGTCTGTGTAGGACGCCATGAAAATATTCGCTTCCTCATATGGCAGTGTGTATCTTGGCCCTAGGCGCGAGTCAACAACGGGCTGAGGATCTAGTACGTGCATGAGATCGCTAGGTACGACCATTTGAGAATAAATCTCTCTCAATTTTCCCATTGCCCACAAGATGTATTTAACAGCACCGTGTACACCTTCCAAATCTTCATGCAGAGGTAAATGAGGAGCCAATAATTGGCCATCGACTGTGATCATACGGCCATTGTATAGTTTCATAGTTGTTGCCTTATTGTTTTTTATGATGTGGTGGAGGAAATGGGGTGTAATATGGTGGTAATCACCTCCTTCGGTGACGGGAGGAAGGAAGTACATCGTGGCGTTGATATCAATTTCAGGTGGCTACAATTGGTCAAGTGGTTTACAATATACAATTGAACGGCGATGAGGAGTTAGGTTAGTCATCATTTACGCAGAATTTGTAGCTTAAAATCGTTGTTGTTGGGGTTGGGTTGTAGAGGTTGGAGTTAAGTTGATGTGTGAATGGTAGAAGTAAAGGTGAGTATGAGTGAATGGAGATAAGAGGGAAAGATGTTGAAGTGTTACGGGAGTAAATGAGTGACGTGACTGAAGTAAATGGTGTGTGCTTTAATTGTAACTTTTGTGTAGCTAAAGAATGGATTTTTATAATGGATACCAAAGCAGCTTACACGATATACCAAAATATTGACTTCAGACACCAACATAGTTATATCTCCATACCATAGTAGGTACGCAGCAAATTACCTATTAAATGCGCTACATGTACCAAGTAGTAGTTTGTATTTTGGTACCAATTTTAAACAACTTTGGCACCTTTCTTCGAAAGTATAAGGCTTTCAAAGGAAGCCAAAATATAATGCAATGGTACCAAACAAAATGGCTTAACTCCATGGTACCAAAGGTATAAGGCTTTGGTACCAACCAAATGCTATTTTTCCTACCTTATTACGTGATATAATATAGAGAAACTTAGTATTAAATGTTACCTACTTTTGATCAACGTTATTACATTTACTCCATATACTTCTACCCTAAACTCTATTTACTTAAACACTTAAAACTCCATTTACATCAGTTACATCTACCCTCAAAACTCTGTTTTTTGTCGACAAAGGTCAAAGAAACCAAACAGCTACGATGTCAGTAGCAACAGAAGAAAGCGGAGTGTCTCATGCGGTATATTCGAACGGCGTTGTGTCCTTCAGGATCAAGACAACATCAAATGACCTTGGTTTGAAGTTCACAATGGATGTTAACGAACTACTGGAGGTCGTGCTGCAGAACTTCGCGCGTATGAACCAAATGCCTTATTCTAGGGTTGTATACACGCTTGAAGGCGTCGAACTGTTCCCAAGTGACACACCAGCTAGAATGAACATGAGGAATAATGGCACGAGTTCAGGTAATGTAATATATTTCACCTACATTTGTATTTGTTGGTTTATCATAACTCAATGACTTTATTACAAATACAGATGAGCCACATACCATTCGAAACTAAAAATTGTACTAGGACTTTCAAGATCCAAAATCTTTGTACCGCACCAACCTTCCACAAGTACCGCCTTTTCAAAACAGCCAAAGTCTGTGAGATTGCAAAATCCTGGACCGACTACATGGGAGGCAAACCAAGTGAACTAACGTTGATTCACCAAACAAAAGAGTTGGATCATCGCAATACGCTAAAAAAAGCCGGAATTGAAGACGGAGACACCGTTTACGCACTCTTTAGAAATGCATAAACAACTACAAATTACTATCACACATACAACTTTTTGGGAAATACGGAAAATGGGAAGGACGGAAACAAAATTTGTATAATGGAAACATCATCTGTTGTGTTTGAAAAAATGGGAAGAACATCACCTTATTGGGCAGATTGGAAAGAACAACAGGATTTTGCAAGCTCTTACTGATGTTTTGCGTACTACTCTTATCGATATTTTATAAGTAATTATATGTGGAAAATCTAGTTATGTGTACTGATATTAAGACTATGGTACTTGAAGAAGGTGTATTTGAATCTACTTTAAAGTTTATGCAATCTATAAGTGCTTTTCATATCTTGATATGGGTACCAGGAATGTTGTATTTTGATATCTTGTACCAAAGTGTATCCACTCTGGTACCTAAGTCTCGTCTCTATGATACCACAGTCCAATGACTCTGGTACCAAAGTCCAATGTGGTACCATCCAGTGTATATTCACTTTGAGTACTAGAGTGTATTCACTTAGGTACTTAGGTCTAGGGACCAAAATAATAATACCAAAGTGAACACATTCTGGTACCAAACTATGGTACCAACAATTAAATCCATTTGGGTATCAGAGTGTATTCACTTTGGTACCAAACAATGGGATACCATAGTGCAATAATTGTGGCACCAAAGTATAGTCAGTGTGGTGGTACCAAACTGTGGTACCAATAATTCAATCCATTTAGGTACCAGAGTGATTGCACTTTGGTACCAAACACAATCTCGTACCAAAGTGCAATCACAATGGTGCCAAAGTGCAATAACAGTGGTACCAAAGTATAGTCAGTGTAGTACCAAACTATGGTAGCAATAATTTAATCCATTTGGGTACTAGAGTGATTGCACTTTGGTACCAAACACATTCTGTTACCAAAGCGCAATCACAGTGGTACCAAAGTTCAATAATAGTGGTACCAAAGTATAGTCAGTGTGGTACCAAACTATGGTATTAATAATTCAATCCATTTGGGTACCTAGAGTGCAATAACTATGGTAACAAAGTATAGTCAGTGTACCAATAATTCAATGGGTAGAAGAGTGTAACCACTTTGGTACCAAATTGAACACATTATTGTACCAAAGTGCAATCACTGTGGTACCAAAGTATAGTAGCAATCCATTTGAAGCTATGCAATCCACTAACTACAAAATTCATAATACGCAAACAGAAATACCATATTTACATTATCCACAGCTGACATATACTTGGTAAACCCAAAGCAATAAAAATACTAATTTAACAAGTTTACATTCACATATCCACACCAAACAACAAAACACAATTCTTAACCAAGAGAGTGTGTTAAACCAATCCCTAAACTAACTACGCTACATATACATGTTTATGTTGCATCATCACATCCTATTAAACCGATTAAATCGCCTTTGACTTCGTTATAATTTGACAGAATGTCTCCCAATAGCACGGACGTGCGGCAAGTCATAATGGAAGGCTACACAAAGCACGGACGTGTGGCAAGTCATAATGGAAGGCTACACAAATTAATAGAGTATCAGTAAAGTATGTTATAAACTCACAATGCATTAGTAAATCAACAATATAGTTAGCCAGCTTACCACATTAAGCATACGAACAAATCGGTCAGCACATGATCTGATGCAGAACAGCATCAGAACCCAGTACGACCTACTGAACACCCAAACAACGATATTACACATATAATTAGTACTCACGTTTAGACACATTATTAATACAATTTGATGCTGAAACAATAAACTCACTTGTCAGACTCCCCAGTAAGGGACACCTTCCTCATATCCTAATCACTAATCTGTCCTCGCTTCCACTATTGGTCAACGGCTACGAGCAACTCGTCAAACCCAATAACCTTCACATGTTCATGACAGTCATTTAAAGGTAAAATGTAGATGTCATAAAAAAAATCGACAACATTTAGAAACTAATTCATGGCCTGAATTGTCTAATATGTACCAATTTATGAATGGTATTGGCATGCTGAGATGCAGGGTCCTTGTACATGCTGTCGAAGATCCAAATATTTTATTCGTGTAATGCGAACGCCATACACCACCAATGCTCATCTAATATGATAGGAATGAAAACCTACAGAAGAACACTCGTCAATTACTATACACAAACACAAACACACCAATTAACAATAAGGGTTTACCATAGTGTGGGTATTCACATTGCATTAGTACCAGAGTGTGACTTTCACTTTGGTTCCAGTGTGTTTATTCACTTTGGTACCAGAGTGTGGATAGTCACCTTGGTACCAGTGGATAGTGGTAATGCATTCAATGGCTATGTATGTGGCTAGAGTTTCTCACCACACATATCCCGTCAGCTGATAACCCTTTAAAATCTTTCCTATATGATGCAGCTAATTGACCAGCATCAGACCCGCTCAACGTTTTAATCTGCGTTTACGATACGGTTTTTTAGCATTCGAAATATGCCTATACATACCACAAAGATCAGTTGTTAGGAAAAAATGCTTATTGCAAACATCGGATCGAGCATTATGCCTTAAAATCGTCTTCCCATATTCTGGTGTACAGCACAGACACCGTTTTAACATACTCTACTCCAACGCATGCATTCATTACCGCAACACCATAGCATTCAGACCGCGTCACGAACATGCCATTGCATTTCAACACAGTTGGACCCTCACTGCATGCCACATATCATATCAGAAAGTTAAAGTATATGATATAGTTCACTGAAAAGAAACACAAATATACCTGTCATGCTCCTTTCCTCTACGTATGAACGCAAGAAGCTTCTTTTGGAACGACGATGATCTACGACCAGTTGATGGCTGTGCATACTCTTTAGGATGCTGCAGGTGGCGCCGAGGCCGACTCGTTCTTCTCTGTCTGGTTTGTTCCTTAACATCTCCCTCGTCTTTTCCTTCTCCATCCTCTCCTTCGTTCTGACTTTCTTCTTTCTCATCAGCCTCCTATTCATCAGCCTTCCTCTCTTTACCCTTCCCCTCATCAGTCCTCTCCCCACCATCAGCCTGCTCATCACCCTGCCTCTCATTACCCTCATCACCCTGCCTCTCATTACCCTTCCCCTCATCAGTCCTCTCCCCACCATCATACTCATCTGTGTGCTCCTTATCATCTGTCTTCTCCCCAACCTTCTTATCAATATCATCCTTATCATTATCGTCATCCTCACCACCATCATCCTTATCATTGTCATCCTCCTCACCATCATCCACCTCACCATCATCCTTTTCTTTATCATCTTCCTCACCATTGTCCTTATCTTCATCATCCAAATCTTCCTCCAAATCATCCTTCTTAGCACCAACAGTCACATTCTCAACCTGTTGTCCATCCTTCTTCCCCTTCTCCTCCTCCTCAACTTTCTTACCCCCACCATTAGTGTCCTTCTCCTCAACATCATTCATCCCACCATTATTCTCCTTCTCCTTCTCTTCAACCTGCTGATCATCTTCAGTTTTTTCCCTGTCATCTGCATCTTTCTTTCCATCACTCTCCCCATCTTTCTTATCCCCATCATTATCCACATCCTTCTTACCATCATTCTCATCTTTCTCTCTCCTATCAACATCTTTTTTATCTCCCCCATCCATGTCAATACGAACTTCATCAATGAACATCCGATCTATTTCTGAAGCAACAGTAGCAAAACCAACTGTTCCCATCAATGGTTCACTGCCTACAGACCATTCAGCTATGAACAATTCAGTAGATAACCCATCAATGTCATTACCATGCTCACCGGCGCCTCTATTGCTAGAACTAGGACCAGCCTCTTTCTCAGCCTCACTAGCAACCTCACAAGCAAGTCTCATAACCATGTCCCTAAGGGGATCCGAAAATGGAACGGGTACATTATGAAAGGGCCCATCCTCTTTTGGACCAGACACGTTATGTAAGGGAACCTCCTCTTGGTCAACGTTAGGTAGCCCAGGTTCAATCAGAGCAATGTCTGTAGAATGGTCACCGGTTACTCTTCCTCTCATATGCCTCGTGAACGCCCTCTCCACAGCGTCCTCAACCATCCTCTCCAACGTAGAACACAGAGTGCGGACAACCTATTTAATTAAAATATAACATGTGAATAAGAGTATAAGATAATATTACTAAATCTAAGAGGACTAAGTAAAAATAGTACAAGGGTCAGTAATATCTTTATTACCTCAGCAGCAATCTCTGCAGCATCAATGTCAACAATAAACGGCCTTTCTTCATCGTCTACAGCAGGCCTCCCTGCTTCTCCTGCTGCTCCTCTCCCTGCTCCAGCTCCAACTCTTCTTCCTGCTCCTCTCCCTGCTCCAGCTCCAACTCCTCTTCCTGCAACTGCCCCTCTTCCTGCAACTGCTCCTCTTCCTCTTCCTCCAGCTCCATCTCCTCTTCCTCCAACTCCAACAACATCATCTGCAAGTCCATCTTCTCCTTCTCCTTCTTCTACTTCACCATCTAAGTGAATCATGCTTGCATATGTGTCGCCATGTGCGTGGCGTACACCATATTTAGCAATAACATATTGCACTTAAAGGAACCAATGTCACCACTCTGTCTCCATTGATGTTAAACAAAATTATTTCTCAAATTATACACAAATTAACTATAACAACTTAATTTATAACATATTAAAGTTAATGGCACATTACGATGTTCTTGCAATAGTCCTCATTAGGCTTTTTATCCCTGTCACTGACTTTCTTGACCAGTTCGGTACTCTACACCTTCACTCTAGGGTATAAACCCCATTGCACAGGCAGCCGATTCAAATGGTCTAAATACATGATCAGCATACACCAACCTACCTAGTCAGTACATTCATCAACACACAATCACAATTTAATAAGTGCATTATATTTTTGACTAACTCACCACTAAAAAAACTGTACACCCTCCACACCCATTAACACACCCTTTCACATTAAACTTCGACTTGAAGGTCTTCACTTGACTCACTAAATTATGGATTGACAGTGAACACCAATCGTATTAGGAGGTCGCATGAGCTCTCGTCAACGCAGACAGCATGCCTACAGCAACGTGTGTACCACTCGTATTGGGGCAGAGAATCTGTCCCAAAACTACAATCAGGAATGCCACCCGAAAATTACTCCTATCCTCCTCGGTACAGCCAACATTCAACCCTTCCACAATCTCCTTTGCTATACCAATTGATAAACCCAGCCCTTCCTCATAATAAATGGCACTTAGACGATCTACCTCTTCAACCATGTTGTGATCTTCTTCAGCTACCGTCTTAGGCACCTCGTATCTGCCCATGGGAATCCCCATTACATCCCTAACCTGGGAAGCTTCCAATCGATGCTCCCGTCCATCCCCAGCAATCAGTAACATCCCTTCGGTGTCTACTCTAGTCATCAACCAGTAGCACAACCTCCAAGGGAGTTGTGTCATCCCCATCTCCAAAATACCAGAAAAACTCATTGCCCGAATCTGTTCCAAACCAGGCGCATTTATTTTCCCCAACAATTTGTGAAATGCATCCACCATGCACGCCACATTAGGAGCCTGTGCAAAACCAATAAACATTAGTTAACGCATTAACAAAGACAATGAACTATATACCACGGTAAATTTAAAGATGATCACCTTCCTTTTTTTGTATTTTTTTACCATGCTTTAATTACACCTCCCAATCTATCTGCTTCAACAACCTCTTCCTTCACCTATTAAAACATATAAATGTCACAATTGGCATGCATATTGTGCTGCACTACTACTGATAATTAATTAAACCTAACAATATACCTTCTCAATCTTCAAAGGGCCTCAAGTTTGCCCACCTTCTTTTTCACAAGAGCCTGAAGTTTGCCCTCCCTCTTTTTCACAATGGCAGGCAGTTTGCCCACCCTCTTCATACTGGCCTGCTCTTAATGGACCAGGAGTGTTGTCCTCACTCACAATTGTAATACCCCGAACTTTTAACTTATTTTTAATTATTACTAATTTTGATTATTAAGTAAAAAGCGATTTTACTTTTTATAAAATAATAAGGATTAAGGTTATTAGAGTTTCTAAATTATTTCCAAAGTTCTATTTATTTTGATAAGTGATTCATAACGAAGTTTTTATCTAAACCATTAACATTTTTCTTAAACCAACCTCATAATGTAAATGATTTTGGAAATTGATTTTTGGGTCCATTCTAATGTTCAAAATTTTAAGCCCAAACAAGTTTAGCCCACACTACCTTCTAAATATCAGAAAACTAAAGGAAAAAGAGAAACCATCCTCTTGCTTTCTTTCTTCTTACGTGGAACTCCCAACCATGGAAAACCATGGTTTTGCTTTATTTTCCTTGTATTACAAAACCAGCAAAACTTCCTACCAAACTCTTGCTCTCACAATCAGATTTTGCCCACCGAAATTTAACGAAAATAATGGTTCAAGCCTCTTGGTTTCTTCCAATTCCATGGACTCAAATGGTTTGAGAATTTAAAATTCTGAAATTCATCTTCTTTGTGAGCCACGGCTCTATAAATAGGGAGAATTGGTTGAGTTCTTGCATCACAAAATCAGTCAACAACAACTCAGAAATAAAATTCCAGCAAAAATGGGATAAAATTTCCAAATTTCTTTCCTCTATTTCTTTTCGGCCACCACCCCACCAAATAACCATCATCACTGCTCCACCATCCTACCACCACCGGCGAACCACCACTCAGCATCCAACCCATCTCCTCCGCTTTCTTTTCCGCGTGAGAACTCTCACCCTCGCCTCACTCTCTCTCCTCTTTGTAACCTCACTCCTACCGCAGAACCGCTGCGACACCACTTCTCTCTTGTCGCAGCACCACCACCTGGCCCTCTCTCTCGCCGTCTCGCGGCCATGCTGCCGCCGCAACCCGACGTCGGCCAATGCACCATCACCGAGCATCCCATCCTTTCTTTTCCTCCTTTTCGTTGCTTTGGGTTGAAGGGGACCAAGGTGGTCTTTTTATTTTGAAACCAGTATACATGTTAAGTCAAACATGCTTAGCCACTTAGGTAAGTTATTCTCATTAAGTTGTGGTATATTTCTAAGCCCATGTTACTATGACTAAACTATATATACATTCCTCTTAAATAAATTTTATTAATCAAGTATCATCTTAGTAAGAATTTCTATTTGCACTATCAATTATGATTTCTCACTTATTTTACAACTTTCATGATTCAAAGCTTTTAATATGGTTTTAACTACTGAAGTCAGCTAGCTTTTATTATTTTGAATTCTCAACCTTATATAATACTTTCTTAAAGAAATTTCTAACTACAATCGTACTTCGAAAGGGCTTATAATATTTTCTTAATTAGTTATTAATTTGGTACTATATGCTTCTATTAAGATTATAATATAAATCGTTGTTCGGAGCTCAGGGAGAACGGTTCTCAAGAGTAAGGAAATAAGATTATTATACTGCAATCGAGGTAACAACTACTGCTGGTACCCGTAATTCCTTTCAAATGTGTTTATGAAATATGAGTACACTATGAGTTACTAAATGTTTATCAAGTCAATTATTCTTGAGTTGCGGGATGATTATTATGATTTATTGATTCATAAATACTTTTATGAGTTCTATGAACTGAATGAACTGTCATGAGCTATTGTTTATAAAAAGATGATATGATATGATATGAAATGATTTGCTACCTTAATTATTGAGGTAGAGCTGAGCTGAGCTGAATGATTGATGTTTATCACCTATGAATATTAAAAGTTATGAAACATGATAAAGTAAAGTGAAAGAACTGGTTTGCTGAGCTGATTGGCGGTCGTGCACATACCGAGCTGTTTACTAGGGCACTGGCCCATTACTGTTTACTAGGGCACTGGTCCGTTACTGGTGTAGGGTAATACCCGGGACACAGGTCCTTGCACAGTGGTGCATACACATGGCTGGGAGACGTCCCAGAGCTGATTGATTTTGCAACAACCAGAGTAAAAATGGATAAAAGGATGAACGGTTTATAATGGTGAAGTTAAATGAATGTTGTTTTCATAAATGTTTGAATTATTCTTTCCCCCTGTTTGCAAATAAAATGAGTTGAAATGAGTTTACATTGATGGGGTAGTTTGTTACTGAGCCTCGGCTCATAACGTTTTGCTTTTCTGTTTTAGGTATGGTCAGGCAGTTGAAAGATCGTTGATAAAAAGGATTTTTGTTCATGAGTGTTTAGGAATCTATTATTGTTAAGAATGGCACTAATAGTAAGTGTTCGTAAGCTCAAGCTGGAAGCACAACAATAGAGAGTGTTCAGGATGGATCTCGTGTATTGACGTTGTTGTCTGTACTCTGTATCTTGTGGGCTAGGAAGATTATAATATTATTGTGGCTATTATTGGTAAGTTTTAAGAATTATACAATCTCAAGGACTATTTAAGGTTATTATTTTATTAGTGGCTCCATAAACCACGGATTTAAGTTCAGTTTCCGCTGTCAATTATAAGTACTTGTGTTTAATTAAGGTTATGAATTTTCGGGGCGTTACAGAATGGCATCAGAGCTTAAACCTAACCGGAAGTGCGGAATATTAGACTTTGCACCGCCTAGGTATGATCCTTTGGGAAATTAGATGATAAGGAAATTGAGGTTAATTGATGACTATTTGGGTCATTAGAATTAAGATATGAGAATTTAAACTTAAAAGTATCATCTTTTGAATAATACATGGAGATTGGAACGAGCTTAATTTTTGGGTTACTAGAGTCTAAGATATGAAATGCTGAATGAAAATTTTGAGGTTTTGCCTAGGTATGAATTATGTGGAAAGTTAATCGTTGAGTGGTTTCTGGATTAATTGATAACTATTTGGGTATTAGGGGACTAATAAATTATGAATGATCTTTTGAGGCATGAGTGACTATATTTGGAGACCAAGTTAAAGAATATTAGATTTTGTGGTGATTAGGGGTATATTACTTTTGGGTGACAAAAAGGGATGAGTTATTAGGATTTCTAAAAGAATTTGATGAAGGATTATTCCAAGGCCAATCTTATGACATATTATGATATAGTATGATGGAATTTCATTCATATGATGATTTTGGGGTTCGAAAATTTCAGAGAAAATTAGGATTTCTACTTGAGGAATTAGAAAGTATAACATAATTTCAGTCTTACAGACTTGAGCTTTAAATGGTTGAAGTACGTCATATTGTGATGTAAACTTATATTGGATGTTATAGTTTGTGTTGAAGAACGAAAATCATGACTTTTGAAAGAAGCATTAATTTGAGAAGTTATATTAAAGTATTATTTTGAAGGAATAGAAATGTGCTACTTGGAAATATGATAGCTACATGGAGTATAATTAGGAAGTAAGCATTTAGAAGTGAAGAGAAAAATTAATTTGGGGAAAATAGGTGTTTGATTCCTTGAATATTTTACTAAGACATGATTTTTGTGCTTTAAAGTTATGAGACAATGTTAAATCTCTTGATATGATTATTGAGATAATGTAATAGATATATTCCAGTGATCAAATTCCCATACAAGAGAAGAAAAAAAAATGTTGATGAGGAAATTGAAGTTGTGATAAACCAAACTATTTGGGTTGATATAGTCTTAAGAAATTAAGAGCTTGAATGCTTGATGTTAGCTAGTTAAGAAACTTAATTAGAAATATGTTATGACATTTGGGAAAATAAACGCTTAACTTTGGGGCAATAATAATGATATTGGATGAAATCAGGGACATGAAAGTAAGCAATCAAAATTTAGAAGTATTGGTGAACAATTTTGCTAGATGAAATTGTTATTATAGACAGGACCAAATTTGATGCTCACGAGTTTAAGTGTTATCCATGGAGTAATATTATATGATATCTTAGGAATGAATTTTATTCTACGAAGGTTTGCGTGATAATTTTGGGGTTTTGTAGTTACAGAAAGAAAGGGGGTTAAGATTCTTCCCCGAGGGATTAAAAGGTAAACAAAGATTATTTCAGCAAAATGAATTTGAGTTTAATAGTTAGAGTACATCATAATGTTGGAGGTTGTAACTAGTTATTAACCGTAACCTTTAAATTGATAAGTGAAGCATAAAAATCTTATCTTAAGGATAATCAAGTTTACGGATTAATGTGTACTTGTTGTGAAGCTGGAAAGTAAGCATTATTGAGATAATCATGTTTTGAGGATTTGAGGCAAGATGTTTAATTGTTGCGATGATATAACATAATCTAGGAATGTGTGAAAGAAAATGTCAAGTATTCAAGGGGGGCGAATAGAACATATCTTTGATCAAAGTGGAGTTGTGATGAGGAATATGTCACTATTGGGGTAATTCGAGTTTTGAGCGACTAAGAATCTGATATTAGGTAAAGAATTAGATTGGATATAAGTTATGATGCCATTGGGAAAATAGATGATGAGATATAAGAAATCAAAATGAGAAAGTAATTTGAGTGAATAAGCTACAAAGTGATATTATGTTTATGAATGCATTATGATAGGACATAAGGAACGATCAAGACATCAAATAATAGTGATTGAGAAAAGAAAGAGAAATTATAACTAATGACAAGTTTATCGAATTATATAGCTACTGCTAAAGGATATGCAAGTAAAGTTTTGGAAATTTGATATGTATTGTGTTATTATCTTTGGGTTATATGATTAATGTGATCTAGAGACCTAATTGAGATAGAGAAGATAGTACAAGAACTTAAGCTCTTCTTTGAGTGATGGATCAACTTACTCCTAATTTGATGGAAACTATTAAATGTACGAAGTTTATAAGGGATATCTCAATTATGATAGTTGATTTTTCAGACTTAGAACGTTTGGGAGAATAACGGAAGTTGTATTACATTGGGCATGATGACTTGGGTTATGTTGACAATGCTTACCATGAGGTTTTGTAACTTCGCGTGCAAACCTGAAAATAATATGAATTGAAGGCTCCTGTTATATGAGGATATTTCTAAGATAATACTAGTGTATTCACTTGTGCGTTGATGGTCTCAAGGTAAAAGCTAAAGTTATGTATGATGTTATGAATCTAAAGTGGTTAAGCATAGTCTATACCAATATATAAATCAATGCCGTATGGTTATTGCAGATGAGTTATCCATTAACAAATGTAATTGATTTCAGTTCAAACTGAGCTCCAGTTTCGAGGACGAAAATTTTTCTAAGGGGGTAGGGATGTGATACCCCGAACTTTTAATTTATTTTTAATTATCACTAATTTTGATTATTAAGTAAAAAGCGATTTTACTTTTTATAAAATAATAAGGACTAAGGCTATTGGAGTGTTTAAATTATTTCCAAAGTTCTATTTATTTTGATAGGTGATTCATAATGAAGTTTTTATCTAAAACATTAACATTTTTCTTAAACCAACCTCATAATGTAAATGATTTTGGAAATTTGATTTTTGGGTCCATTCTAATGTCCAAAATTTTAAGCACAAACAAGTTTAGCCCACACTACCTTCTAAATCTTAGAAAACTAAAGGAAAAAGAGAAAAGATGGAAAACCGATCCTCCTGCTTTCTTTCTTTCTTCTTACGTGGAACTCCCAACCATGGAAAACCATGGTTTTACTTTATTTTCCTTGTATTACAAAACCAGCAAAAATTCCTACCAAACTCTTGCTCTCACAATCAGATTTTGCACACCGAAATCACTGCTCCACCATCCTACCACCACCGGCGAACCACCACTCAGCATCCAACCCATCTCCTCCGCTTTCTCATCCGCGGGAGAACTCTCACCCTCGCCTCACTCTCTCTCCTCTTTGTAACGTCACTCCTACCGCAGAACCGCCGCGACACCACTTATCTATTGTCGCAGCACCACCACCTGGCCCTCTCTCTCGCCATCTCGCGGCCATGCTGCCGCCGCAACCCGACGTCGGCCAATGCACCATCACCGAGCAGCCCATCCTTTCTTTTCCTCCTTTTCGTTGCTTTGGGTTGAAGGGGACCAAGGTGGTCTTTTTATTTTGAAACCAGTATACATGTAAAGTCAAACATGCTAAGCCACTTAGGTAAGTTATTCTTATTAAGTTTTGGTATATTTCTAAGCCCATGTTACTATGACTAAACTATATATACATTCCTCTTAAATGAATTTTTATTAATCAAGTATTATCTTAGTAAGAATTTCTATTTGCACTATCAATTATGATTTCTCACTTATTTTACAACTTTCATGATTCAAAGTTTTTAATATGGTTTTAACTACTGAAGTCAGCTAGCTTTTATTATTTTGAATTCTCAACCTTATATAATACTTTCTTAAAGAATTTTCTAACTAAAATCATACTTCGAAAGGGCTTATAATATTTTCTTAATTAGTTACTAATTTGGTACTATATGCTTCTGTTAAGATTATAATATAAATCGTTGCTCGGAGCTCTGGGAGAACTGTTCTCAAGAGTAAGGAAATAAGATTATTTTACTGCAATCGAGGTAACAACTACTGCTGGTTCCCGCAATTCCTTTCAAATGTGTTTATGAAATATGAATACACTGTGAGTTAGTAAATGTTTATCAAGTCAATTATTCTTGAGTTACGGGATGATTATTATGATTTATTGATTCATAAATACTTTTATGAGTTCTATGAACTGAATAAACTGTCATGAGGTATTGTTTATAAAAAGATGATATGATATGATATGAAATGATTTGCTACCTTAATTATTGAGGTAGAGCTGAGCTGAGCTAAATGATTGATGTTTATCACCTATGAATATTAAAAGTTATGAAACATGATAAAGTAAAGTGAAAGAACTGGTTTGTTGAGTTGATTGGGGGTCGTGCACGTACCGAGCTGTTTACTAGGGCACTGGCCCAATACTGTTTACTAGGGCACTGGCCCGTTACTGGTGTAGGGTAATACCCGGGACACAGGTCCTTGCACAGTGGTGCATACACATGGCTGGAAGACGTCCCAAAGCTGATTGAATTTTGCAGCAACCAGAGTAAAAATGGATAAAAGGATTAAAGGTTTATAAAGGTGAAGTTAAATGAATGTTGTTTTCATAAATGTTTGAATTATTCTTTCCCCCTGTTTGCAAATAAAATGAGTTGAAATGAGTTTACGTTGCTGGGGTAGTTTGTTACTGAGCCTCGGCTCATAACGTTTTGCTTTTCTGTTTTAGGTATGGTCAGACAGTTGAAAGATCGTTGATAAAAAGGATTTTTGTTCATGAGTGTTAAGGAATCTATTATTGTTAAGAATGGCACTAATAGTAAGGGTTTGTAAGCTCAAGCTGGAAGCACAGCAAGATAGAGTGTTCAGGATGGATCTCGTGTATTGGCGTTGTTGTCTGTACTCTGTATCTTGTGGGCTAGGAAGATTATAATATTATTGTGGCTATTATTGGTAAGTTTTAAGAATTATACAATCTCAAGGACTATTTAAGGTTATTATTGTATTAGTGGCTCCATAAACCACGGATTTAAGTTCAGTTTCCGCTGTCAATTATAAGTACTTGTGTTTAATTAAGGTTATGAATTTTCGGGGCGTTACACAGCTTTTGCACTCCTAGCTGGATCCTTTACTCCACCACTGTTGCTTCCAGACTGTTCTTCTGTTGAAGGTTCATACTCACTCTCTGTTTCACCACCTTGCTTCCCCTTCCCCCTCCCCTTCACAGCTTCACACTTGCCTTGTTGCCCTTCTTCCACACGCTTCCTTTTCGCCATACTGTGTATTAACTATCACCACATTACTCCCCGCTCAAATTATACCATGTATTTATATAAAATAACGGTCAAACAACAACATTTATCCCGTATATAAATACAATTTGCCTTAAGTAACATAATACACAACAATATAATCCCATATGTAACACCAAGCATGGTTTATTTTTCCACTTTCACCCATTTAATCAAACACCTTATATGCATAAGTTTTGAGACATGCAAATCCAGAATTTGTTCTTCCTCTTTCACCCATTTAATCAAACACCTTATACGATGTAGAAGTTTTGGGACATGCAAATCCAAAATTTGTTGTTCATACTCTGTTTACTACTACATACAATGTTTTTCTCATTTTATATTCTTACACAAAAACAATTATAAGGTTTCAACAAAACTTGATATGAGTTCGACATATGAAGAAAATGAAGGTTACGCCAAATATCATGCCAATGCCAACATAAAGTTTACTAATTCAAGAACCCTAACTCTCCAACATAAACCCAACTAGATTGCTAGCAAGAAGAAACCCTAAATTTACTAATTCATTTTCAATTTAACATAAACAGAATGCAAATGTCGCGCACATCATCAAATTCAACACTTATGGAACAATTTTACTCTATTGTTTTACCTAAATAAATTCTATAACATCACCGTTCAAAATTATTAAATGCTTCACATACCTAACTGATAATTTGGTCAATTCTGTTACCGATAAACCTCTTCACAACTTCACCGTAAAACGACGATAGAAATAAAGAACTGTGGTTAAATGTTAGTTTTTGGTAGTTTTTCACAAATTCAGTTTACAAATTGAGGAGCAATGGAAGTTTTTGGTAGTTTTCAAGGAGAGAGACAGTTGAAAGAGAGACAGTTGGAGAGAGAGAGAGGGGAGTTATTATTTTTCAAACTAGCGCGTGTTCTACCATCACTTGGCCTTTTGTCTTTATTGTGCAAAATTACTAAAAAGTCCCTGTGAGATGCCATTTTGGCATCTCACTATGAGACGCCTATCCAAGCTGGGGGCTTAAGATGCTTGTTGAGATCCAATAGTAGGGTGTCCAACCACCCCCTCAAGTTTGGGTTTGTTATTATAGAGCCCGAGCTTGGATAAGATGAGCTTCTCCTAATGATTTTAGTAAATATGTCTCCTAGTAAGAGTTGGTTAAGAGATGAGTTAGTTGGTTCGAATCCTCTAAGATATCAATATGCTTGGTCCAGTCATGTAATATCTTCTTTTTTCTACAATGTGATAATCTTGAGATCAATTTAAGGTCGATTACTCTAAGAATGCTACTTCCTGTTGCCATTGCTTTGTATTCAGCCTTTTGAACTAGACTTTGCAACATTATTTCACTTCTTAGATTTCTAATTGATCGAGGAGTTTCCTAACAGAATAATGTATCCCCATTCACTGAATGCTTGGTGTTTGAGTTCATTAGTGATTTGAACTTTTTACTTGGTTGTTTGAAGCCATATTAGGATTTTGTGAGCTTCATAACCCATATGGTTGTTTGAAGCCATATTACGATTTTGAAGCCATAATAAAAATTATTTGTGTGCGTGGGGGGGAGATTAATAACCCCTTTAGGATTCTTCATATACTTCCTCTTCTAATGTATTGTGGAAAAAAACTTTATCGCCATCAAGGCAATAAAAAGGCCACTTATTGAAAGTTGTAATTGCTATGAGGCATCTCACGGTAGACATCTTGACGAGTGTGGTATCCGATTTTTTACTGTCTTAATTAACGGTCTGAATCCCACAAAAGTCTCTCATTGGACTATGAGTTTTAGAAAACTTTAAAGTCACCACCCTATTAATATCTGAATAGGGACAAATTTATTTGATAAATCGTTTTAAAATCAATTTCAAGAAAAATCATTTAAAAAAATGATGACTTCATACGGATAAGGCTTTTATGAAAATTGGTCTTTCATACCATGACATAAGGTTCGGGGTTTAGGTTAAGAGGTGCGAAAGTCTGGAACTCGTCTCCTCTTCCGTTCTACAGAACGGGCTCTTACTAAATGCGTTATTTTCCATTTTAAAGTAATCATGGCTATTCAAAAGAAAGAAAATCACATAGTTTGCACATATACACATCAACCATTTTTATTTAGGACCAATATATCATTTGTACATGGTAGGTTTGAGCACTGAAGTTGCACTACGTACCAATCATTACGGGATTGGAATCCACTCATGGATCAAAACCATCGTAGTTCGATCTTATGTCTCACCCTAAATATATGGTCAATTCCATTGGGGAAGAAAAGGAAAGAATAGATTATGAATAACTCACCTTTAGAATTAAACAAATCTATTAGGAATAAGGTAATCACTCCAATTAGTGATTGAAAAGAGATTAAGATAATCACCTTAATTAGTGATTAAATATGAAGGATTAAGATAACCACCTCAATTTGTGATTAATAAGGAAGGAAAGAAGGAATCACCCTAATTAGTGATTATTCAAGGCTTAAGATAATCACTCTAATTAGTGATTAAATGAGAAAAATAATCGTCCTAATTAACGATTATTAAGGTTTAAGATAATCCCTCTAATTAGTGATTAAATGAAGAGTTTGAGTTAATCGCCCTAATTAGCAATTATTAAGGTTTAAGATAATCACTCTAATTAGTGATTAAATGAAAAGTTGGAGTTAACCGCTCTAATTAGCGATTAATAGAGGATTGAAATAACCACCTTAATTAGTGATCACGTTTATGATTTTCAAGAGGTCTTAGAAGTTTGCTTTCTAATTTGAAGGCTTTTGAGAAATAATCTTAATTGAAGATTATTAAGTCATTTAGAGAGAAATGATCAATTTGAGATCAAATTTGGAGATTGTGTTTGGCTATTTGGAATTTGGCCATTAAAAGTGAGACACGTGAAACGGCCTAAAAATTAATTCGGAGATCATAATTACCAATCTAATTATGTAAAATTATATGATTAATCCATATGAAGATGGAGAACAAATTTAAAATGTAAGATGGATCATCATACAATTTAACTTAGTTAAATTTGCAATTTTTCTTCTTAATTGAGATTGGGTTATTTGATTCATATACTAGGAGTTCCTCCCATATTCCAGTAATATTATTTCATAAAATTCAGTTTCGGTTAAAGTAAATAGCAGAATCGGGGATAGGGAACTATACTAGCAACCTACCCAATTTATTGTAGAAATTTTCGGAATCAATGATTGGACCATGCAAACTATAAATACCTTTTCTTGGATAAAAGAACAGATTACTCGATCCATTTCCATATATATTGGGCCCAACATGCAACATTTGTAACATTTGTAACATTGGTTGCTCATTTTATTTAAAAAGAGTTGTGGAATTATTTATGAAAATTATGCATAAACATCTCCGTGTCTATTCATTAATGAGTGATGTAATAACTATTTATAAATAAATTATTATTACAACAATATGTACAAATTCTATGATCTATACAAATCTTCAATCTTGATCTTCATCATGATGTTCCTTGATCTTCATCTCCTTGAATGGGCTTTGGAATTCATGTTTATTTGTAAAACTTGTGAAAATTAGAGATTAATTAACCTCTTTTATTTTGATTTTTTTATGACAATTTTTATTGATTTTTATTTACATGATTAGAGATTAATTAACCTCTTTTATTTGCATGAGAAACTTAAAATTTAATGACTTTTAATTAACATTTTCGTGTCAAGAAAATAATTTTTTTTATGAAAGTTGAGTTAATCACTTTATTTCATTTTCCAGATTTCACTTTTGTTCTTATACTGAATTGTAAAACTCATAACTTTCTGTAAAAAGCATTAAATTAGGCATGTTATACATATATGGATAGGCCAGTGAGTTATTTATGTTGTGTCAAAATTTCACAAGCTTTTAGCGACAACTCGAATTATGGTGAATTTTATACCCAAACTGGTCAAAACAGGACCTTTATTAAATTTATTATTTGAAATCCAACTTTCTGAACTTATTTTGAAGTGAATTTTGGTATGAACATTCTAGACACTTTGAAAAACTAGACTGAAGATTTTCACTTTAAGTGGACACTTTTAAGACCCTTTTTATTTATTCTCTTAACTTAAGAGAAAATCAGTTTTCTGGAATTTAGTGATTTACATGAACGTTTTTGTAAAAATGATATAAAATTGTATAAAATTTATATGAACATGATTTTTATATTTTTGGAAAGCTACTGATGTTTTCTTCAAACTTGATGTTTTTAGTTTTTTTTTTTTTGAGAGGAAACGCGAGAAACCGTTTTATTAAACTAAATCAAGTTCCACCAAAGATGTGATACTTTGGGGGAAAAGAATCCATACATATGCGTTCATCATTAAAATTAACATCCTATCTTGCCACTAGATGAGCAACGGTATTTCCCGCTCTCCTAACATGACTACAACGAAAATCATCAAAACCTTCACTAAGAGTAATAATATCAGAGATCAAAGAAAAAAGCGGAGCGTAGCCCAACTCCTTGTGGTGCACAGCCGAGACAATACCCAAAGCATCACCTTCCAGCCACACTTTTTGGAACTCCGATCCAACCTTCGAGCCATCATTACGCCAAACCGAGCTACAGCAGCCTCGGCAATATTGGCCTCCCACGCCACATTCATCCGAGTTGCAGCAGCAACTAACAATCTCCCATGACAATCTCGAATTACAGCCCCCAAACCCACCACCCGATTGGCTCCAATATACGCATCAATGTTTACCTTGACCCAACTCTGATTTGGCTTGTTCCATCCAGCACACGAGTGAGTTGTGTGGTTCAAACTGCCCGGAATACGCGTGTTCATAGCATATGCACACCAATCCTTCACCATCTTACAGATGCCTGCTGCAATGTGTACAGGAGAGGGAGGGGATGTCTCAAAAATCTCCTTATTTCTACAGGTCCATGCTGCCCAAGAAAGTGTAACAAACATTCGCAAGTCTTCCATACACATCTTATTTGCCATCCATAGAAACATCTCAACAAAAGAATCCATTGGAGCCTCCTGTATATCATCAACATACTCACTATACTTCCACACCTCCATAGCATGCTTACAATAAAATAAAGAGTGAATAATAGTTTCCGTCTCCCCACAAATCTGACACAGATTATCGGGGGTGATGTGTCTATAATAGAGTCTTTCCTTAACTGCTAGACTACCTTTACACGCCCTTCACACAAAATGTTTCATTTTATTCGGACCATCAATCGCCCACACACATTTCCATAGCTCCGTCTCTTGCTGTCCCGCACCCAACTGCCACGCCCTTGTTTTCCCCAGCATACCCAACCAGTACCCCGACTTCACCGCATACACCCCATCCCTACTCGGCCACAAATACTTACAGTCACGAGGCCAGAATTTTGAGAGCGGTATATTCATGATTCTTTCTGCGTCGTCCTCGTCTACTAGTTCACGGATTTTGCTCTCATTCCACCATCCTGGCTCATGATCAATCAAGTTCGCTACTAGTAACTCCGGATCAGCAGCAACAATTGGAGTAGGCGTGAGGTTCTCACCCTCCCCCGGAAGCCACTCGTCTCCCCACACCTTAATGCTCATGCCATTGCCAACGCGCCATCTTAGCCACTCTACTAACAGTGATTTTGCTCCCCAGATGCTTCTCCAAGAATAACTAGGATCGAACCCCCTATAAGCACCTAAATACTCATCATTTTTAATGTAACAAGCTTTAAACACTTGATAGAGTAGGGAATTCGGGTCCTCATATAATCTCCAGCATTGTTTTGCAAGCATAGCTTGGTTAAAACATTTGAGATCTCTAAAGCCCATTCCTCCCATAGACTTTGGCAAGCACATAGATTCCCAATTATGCCAATGTAGCTTCTTTTCTGTACCATTCGATCCCCACCATAATTTTGCTATCAAGGCATGAATTTCATCAATTAAGCCATCAGGAATGCGGAAAATACTCATCATATAAGTCGGAATGGCTTGGGCAACAGCTTTTATCAGCACTTCTTTTCCGGATCTAGACAATAATTTTTCCTTCCATCCATTCAACTTCTTCCAGATTCTCTCTTTTAAGCATGCAAAAATCGCCTTTTTTGAACGACCTATGATTGTCGGCAATCCCAAATACTTCTCATGTCTGTCCACTTCTCTAACTCCAAGAGTATCAACAATCTCCTTTCGCCTATCAACATACACTTTTTTGCTAAAAGCCACATCCGTCTTGCTTAAATTGACTTTCTGACCGGAAGCTCACTCATATAAGCTGATTATATCAACAATCTTAGAGCATTCTTGCAAATTGGCTCTAGCAAATAAAATACTGTCGTCTGCAAAAAAGAGGTGAGATATTCTCGGTGCACCATTACAAATTTTTGCTCCATGAATGGTCTGCTCCCTTGCTGCCTTAGAGATCAACATAGAAAAAGCATCAGCACAGAGTAAAAATAAATAAGGTGAGATAGGGTCACCTTGTCGAAGCCCTCTTCCCGGAACTACATATATGACCAGACACTTAGTTATTAATCTTGAAAGAAAAAGACACACTTTGCAGGCAGATCATTATTTTCTGAATCCACTGAACATCAAAGCCAAACTTCAACATAACATGCTCCAGAAAACTCCATTCTACTCGGTCATATGCCTTACTCATATCAAGTTTCAGAGCCACTGTACCATCCTTACCATCCCCCTTCCTCTTCATATAATGAAAAATTTCAAAAGCTATGAGAGCGTTATCTGTAATCAAGCGCTTAGGAACAAAAGCACTTTGATTAATAGAAATTAACTCACCCAGACACTTTTTCAATTTATTTGCTAAAGTTTTTGAATTGATTTTATAGAGCACTGATACGCTCAAGTTACACGTAGTATTTACGGAACTTTGGGTGCACTTTGCTAAGGGTTTGATTGTAATTGTTAACGTTCGTGTTTTATTTAACCCTTAGCGGAAGTTCGGAGCTTTGCGAGATAATTGGTGTTAACGTCTTATGTTCCGAGCTTCCAAGGTGAAGTGCATTTGAGCCAAGCAAAGTATCAAGCTGCATCGCAAGCACAACATCGTCTCACCAACCAAGCTCTCGTGCGCGCTTCTCACCAAGCTCTCGTGCACCGCAAGCTCGGCATCATAGCCCAGCTCTCGCGTGCACGCTCAACACCGCACGCCCAACGCTCAACACCGCACGCCCAGCCATCGCAGCAAGCTACCGCAAGCCTTGCGCGCGCCCAGCATGCTCGCCCAGCAGCCCAGCAGCTCGCACCTCGCGAGATATGTCGCACCTCGCGACCTGCTTGCTCGCACCTCGCGACCTGCTTCGCGAGGTGCGACCTGCTTCGCGAGGTGCGACCTGCTTTGCCCAGACAAATACGCGGTAGGCAGAACACCCTTCGCACCTCGCGACCTACGCCGCACCTCGCGACCCCTAGGTCGGTCTAAATGTCGGCTGACTTTTGAGCCTTAGTTTAAATACTAAACTTTGTTTTTGGACCTTTGGGGACACACACTTGAGGAGAGAGAATATCCAACACTCCATTCTTCTCTTCTTATCTTCTCTTTTTAGTTTTTATTTTCTAGTTTAGTTTTTAGGGATTTCAATTATGGAATTGGCTATTGCTATGCCGATTGTAGCTTGAACTGTTCTTGAACGAAATTAACATGAAGCTTCAACCGTTATTGTGAGATCTTTCCTCTCTTTCTCTTTTCCTTGATTATGGTTCAATTTCTATGCTTGTGATTTATGATTATTGCATAATTATGCTAGGAACGTTGCTAGTTTGATTGTGTAATTAATCTAATGCTAGATTGAAGAATAGAATCGGATTATTTTATTCTTTTATCATTTGGTAGCAAACTAGGGAGTAACTCAGATGCAGATCGTCTTGGTTATTTCTTGGGGAAATTGAATCAACTGTTGAATGTTTATCGCTTGTATGACGTTAGCAGGTCTGTTGGTTCTCTGTGTTTATTGGTGCTATTGGATTGAACTTAGACGCTATCGGACTAGGTTATCCTTTGGTTAGGGTTTTATAGTCACGCTGATCGTGCTATTCAACTAAGAATAAGGAGAACACGAGATTAATTCTCGACAATAGATAATTATGGAAATAATTAGAGTGGAGGTTCAAGGATCGATAATGAATTGAAGTGGATGTTAATCGGATTCAAGATCTTCCCATAGTGATTTCTCATTTTATTTAGTTGCTAGTTAATTTTAGTGTGTTTAAAAACTCTATTTGAAAACCCCCCTTGTTATTAGGTTACTCGACCTTTAGAGTCATTTCGGTATTGATTCACGCTAGATATTAAACTTGTCCCTGTTTCCCTGTGGATACGAACCTTACTTCCCTTCTACATTTAATTGTAAAAGAGAGTAGGAGATATTTTATCTTTGGCCGGGTGCGGTGCACACGACACATCCGCGCCCGCCCAAAATTTTGGCGCCGTTGCCGGGGAGACGGTGTTACTAGTTTGTATTTAGTGTGTTTTTGGGTTGTATTGCTTGTGCTCTTTGTTTATGGTTAACACTCGTACTACTAACAAAGAATCTTTGCATTACGATCCCAAATTAGAATTGACTCTTTTCAGGTGGAGAAACGTTCTGCGAGAAAATTTTCAGGAATCATCTTTTAACGTTGAAGTGGAGGAAGAGATGCCTCCGAGAATTGAAACTCGTACCTTGAGGGAGCTCACGGCTCCTAACCTTGATCAACAACCATTGTGCATCTCATTTCCGGCTCTTGATGAAGGCACTAATTTTGAATTGAAGTCAGGGTTGATACACTTGCTTCCTTCGTTCCATGGGCTCAATGGAGAAGATCCAAACAAATTTCTTTCGGAGTTTCACGTGGTTTGTACTGGCATGAAACCAAGTGGAGCAAAGGATGAACAAATCAAGTTGAGAGCTTTTCCTTTTGCTTTGAAGGATGGAGCTAAAGATTGGTTATATTATCTTCCTCCTGGTTGCATTTCCACTTGGGTTGAAATGAAGAAGCGATTTCTTGAGAAGTTATTTCCAGCTTCTAAGTCATCAATATTAAAGAAGGAAATCAGCAATATTGAGCAGAAACACGATGAGTCTTTCTACGAATATTGGGAGAGGTTCAAGAGACTTTGTGCTAGTTGTCCATATCATGGCTATTCGATGAAGACCTCATTACGTACTTTTACAATGGTTCTTCCGACGAAGATGTGCGAATGGTGAATGGTGCTAGTGAAGGTTCTTTCATAAACAAAACCCCAACCGGCTAGAGAACTCATTGAAGAACTAGGCGAAGGCTCGAGACGATTCGAGTAGAAGATCGAATCATCGTAGAGCAAATGTTGAAAGTCCGGGTTCTAGCTCTTCAAAGGTCGAGGATCAAGTACAAGCTCTTACATCAATGATGCGGGAGTTCATGGTAAAGAACAATAGAGTTCAACAGGTAAAAGCTTGTAGAATTTGTTCTTTAGATCATCATACTGATGTTTGTCCTCAAATGCAAGAAGAATTTAGGGAAGAGGTCAAAGCCGTAGGTTTTCAAGGCCAACAAGCATTACGAGACATGATCCCTACTCCTATGCTTCCGAGCAAGGGTGGAGAGATCATCCTAACTTCGATTTGGCAATCAACATCAACAACGAGCATTATAACAAGGCCACCACCACATCCTTATCCTAGGCCCCAAGGCCAAGACTCGAGCTCTAGCATGTCCACCGAAGGAATGTTAAATGTTTTAACTAAAAATGTGACTAACATGCGGGGGTAACATGGTGCGGTTTCAAGAGGAAACTCGATCGAGCATCAAGAACTTGGAGAGCCAAGTAAGCCAAATCGGGAGGAGCCGTAACCAAGTTAGAGGCTAGGGATTCGGTGAGGTTGCCATCCCAAACGGAACTCAACCCTAAAATGAACGTGAGTGCTATCACATTGCGGAGTGGAGCGGAAATTGCAAGCAAAGAGAGGTTGGTGGTTCGAGACAAAGAGATAGTGGAAGAGGTGATCGAGCATGAACCGACAACGGATTGTAAATCATTGCCACCTCAAAAAGAGGAGAAAGTCCAAAAATCACCTCCTCCACCATATGAACCAGAGCCACCATTTCCCGAGGCATTGAGAGAAACCCGTAATGCAGAGCGCAACAACGACATTTACGAAGTCTTTCGTAAATGTGAGGTAAACATTCCCCTTTTTGATGTTTTAAATCAAGTACCCAGGTATGCTAAGTTCCTTAAAGAATTGTGTACTTCGAAAAGAAAGCAAAAACAAAAGGGAGTGCAAAAAGTGAAGGCTAGCGAGCATGTCTCGGCTATCTTTCAAAAGAAATTACCTCAAAAGTGCAATGACCCAGGCATGTTTACCATCCCATGTACTATAGGTGACACCATGTTTCCTAAAGCCATGTTAGACTTAGGTGCGTCAATTAATGTGATTCCATATTCATTGTATAAGTCTTTGAAACTTGGCAATTTGCATGAAACTCGGTGTGGTGATTCAACTAGGCGATAGATCCAATGTTTATCCTAGGGGTAAATTAGAGGATGTGTTAGTTAAGGTTGGGAAATTGCAATTTCTCGCGATTTTTATGTTACGGAGATGGAACCTCGATAAGCATGCCGCCCCAATCCTTTTGGGACGACCTTTCTTGAAAACATCTTGCACTAAAATTGATGTTTGCGCTGGTTCTTTGACTATGGAGTTTGAGGGAAAGGTAGAGGCATTTGATATAAATGATCCTAAGCTTCTACTTAAGGATGATAGCTCACTTTGCTCTATTAACATTGTTGACTCTGTTTTGCATGATGTTCTTGATATTGAGCAGGTTGATGAGTTGATGAATGCTGATGAGGTCTTGGTTGAGGATTGTGCGTCTCCTACTAACATGCAGGTTATGGTGCCGGAGTTGAAAGAGCGGAAAAAGCCTCCTGATTTACCACCTTGTTTTGAAACTGAACCACTAACGATGCATTGCAAGACTTCTTCTCAATTTGTTTTGCAGGTACTTGCATTGGAGGATGACATGGAGCCACCATTGTCACATATGGAGCACAAGCCCAATTTTTGAGCTCAAGGTACTAAGTCGGGCTAACGACTTTAAACAACAGCGCTTCTCGGGAGGCAACCCGAGACCCCTTTATTTTCTTTCTTTTCCTTTATTTTTCATCAAATTTCCACCACCACAACAAATTTTCTTTCACCCACCGCCCAACCACTAAAAAGATCCACAACCAATCTTAATTCACTTGTAACCAAAATCCACAAAAGAAAATCCGTTGGGAGGACTTCAATAGCTAGGAGTTGGTACAACTAGAAGGTTGAGATTGTTAATGTATCTTTTCGATCTCTTAAGCTAGGAGCAAATCTCAAAAAATCTAAACAAAATTTGAATTTGTCATTTGTTTGAGTGATTCGAGGGAGAGGGTTGTGAGTTGAGTTAGGAGATTTGAGTTGGTGTTGTTAAGAAATTTGAGTTTGACGGATTGCTTTTCATGAGTTTTGAGCATTCGATCTTCGATTTACCCGATTTTCAAATTTCTCCCCTTTTTCAATTTACTTTTGCTTTTAATTGTCGACACATTGAGGACAATGTGTAGTTTAAGTAGGGGGGAGGGTATTCTCATTCTCATGTATCTATGTTGTATATCTATGTTGTATATATTACTTTCAATTTGAAAAAAAAATGAAAATGAAAAAAAAATGAAAAAAAATATAAAAAAAAAAGTGATGAAATGAAACCCGCTGAGTTGAAAACCCACAAGGGTGGGCGACTCAGGCAAAAATGGGGGCCCGGATAGGTTGAAAACCCGAAAGGGCAACCTATGCAAAAAAGTGGCTTATATTGAGCGGGTAAGATGGTGAGAAGAAAAAAGAAATGTGAGAAGCTAGGATGAAAACCCGAAAGGGCTCCTAGGCAAAATGAGAGATTAAGAGAGAATTATATACTTTGAAAGCTCATTTGCCGGAGATGGTGTCATAAGGCGCTTTCGGGTTTGGATTGGTTATTTCATCCTTGATTTTGTGAAGATTTGTTTATAATTGGCTTTCACTTTCTTTTGTTGATAAGTGGTGAATTGGAGGTCATTGTTGAAATTTAAGTCCTTATCCGGTAAGGATTTAAACTTGCATTGGTTAGCCGATTGTTTTGGGAGTAAGCATGGAATTTATCCCTTTTTGTTATTGTTCCATGGCTTGCTTATATAGATTAGTTGAAGTAGTTTTAAATCATTTTTTGAGGTTTGGGAGAGCTTTAATGTAAGTGTGGGGGAGTCATTGTCCTTTACGTTTAGGTTTTGGGCGGATTTTGTTTAGATGTGATGATGTAGTTGATGGAGAGTGTAGTTTGGTGTCGAAACTTTGGGTGAAGATTTATTTGGTGATCCTCATTTTGAGTTTACTCGAGGTCGAGTAAAGATCAAGTGTGGGGGTATTTGATGCGCTCAAGTTATACGGTGCTTATATGGTATTTTGGATGCACTTTGCTAAGGAGTTCGTTCATAATTGTTGACGTTTGCATACATATCAACCTTAGTCGAAGTTCGGGATTTTGTGAGGTAGTTAATGATAATGTTCTAAGTTTCGAGCTTTTAAGGTGAAATGGTATGTTTTGGAATGCTCGGGAAGTGTAGCATCGTAACGTAATGGCCAATTATCGCAAGGCCTAGCCAAGCACCATCGCGAGGCTTAGCACACTCCATTCTAGCATCATCGTCAATCTTGAGCCTCCATAAGCAAAGCAAGCCAGCATTGCAAGCACCTTGTCTGCCCAGCTCTCAGCAGCCCGCACACCCGCACGCTCAGCGAGCCAAAGCTGGCCAGCGCCCAGCGCTCATCGCCCATCGCTCGCCCAGCGCTCGCCCACGCCAAGCGCTCGCACCTCGCGAGATAGGTCGCACCTCGCGACCTGCTTGCTCGCACCTCGCGAGATTACTCGCACGGTGCGACCTGCTTGGCTTGGCCCAATTCTTCAGCTCGTGTTGGAAGGCAGAGATCACTCGCACGGTGCGACCAGACTCGCACCTCGCGACCCCTAGGTCGGTCTAAATGTCGGCTGATTTTTGAGCTTTAGTATAAATACTAAAGTTGTTTTTGGACCTAGGGGGGCAGCAGCCACAAGGAGAGGGAGTCTCCAAAACTCCACTCCTCTCTTGTTGTCTTCTCTTTTAGTTTTTATTTTCTAGTTTAGTTTTTGTAGATTTCAATTATGGGATTGGCTTATGTTATGCCGATTATAGCTTGAACCGTTCTTGAACGAGATTAATATGGAGCTTCAAGCATTATTGTGAGATCTTTCCTCTCTATTTAGTTCCTTTGATTATGGTTTAATTTCTATGCTTGCTTTCTATGATTTTTGCATGATTATGCTAGGAATGTTACTAGTTTGATTGTGTAATTAATCTAATGCTAGATTTAAGAATAGAATCGGATTGTTTTATTCTTTTATCCATTGGTAGCAAACTAGGGAGTAGCTTAGATGCTGATCATCTTGGTTATTTCTTGGGGAAATTGAATTAACTGTTGAATGTTTATCGCTTGTATGACGTTAGCAGGTCTGTTGGTTCTCTGTGTTTATTGCTGTTATTGGATTGAACTTAGCCGCTATCGGACTAGGTTATCCTTTAGTTAGGGTTTTATAGTCACGCTGATCGTGCTATTCAACTAAGAATAAGGAGAACACGAGATTAATTCTCGACAATAGATAATTATGGAAATAATTAGAGTGGAGGTTCAAGGATCGATAATGAATTGAAGTGGATGTTAATCGTATTCAAGATCTTCCCATATTGATTTCTCATTTTGTTTATATGCTAGTTAGTTTTAGTTTGTTCGTAAATCAACTTGAAACCCCCCTTTGTAATTATTATTAGGTTTCTCGGCCCTTAGCTTAATCTAGGTTTCGAATAACGCTGAGTACTAGACTCGTCCCTGTTTCCCTGTGGATACGACCCCTACTTCCATTATACTACCTTAGTGTAAAAGAGAGTAGGAGAAATTTTATCTTTGGCCGGGTGCGGTGCACAACGACGACACATCCGCGCCCGACCAAATTTTAAGATGGTGAGATGAAAAAAATGTGAGAAGCTAGGATGAAAACCCGAAAGGGCTCCTAGGCAAAATGAGAGATTAAGAGAGAATTATATACTTTGAAAGCTCATTTACCGGAGATGGTGTCATAAGGCGCTTTCGGGTTTGGATTGGTTATTTCATCCTTGATTTTGTGAAGATTTGTTTATAATTGGCTTTCACATTCTTTTGGTTGATTGTTTGTTTTTGGGAGTAAGCATGGAATTTATCCCTTTTTGTCTTCATTCCATGGCTTGCTATTTTAAATTAGTTGTTGTAGTAGTATTTTTAGTTTATCTTTTGAGGTTTTAGGCGAGTTGTCATTTTGATTGTGGCGTTGGAGTGGGTTCAACTCCTTTGAGATCCTTCAGGATTTGAGCTCACATTTTGGTTGTCGTTTGGTGATTATTGTTGTCGCGTCGGTATTTTTTATAGTAGCTTGAATCTAAGTGTGGGGGAATCATCATCCCTTACGTTTAGGTTTTGAGCGTATTTTGTTAAGATGTGATAATGATGGTGTAGTTGATGGGGAGTGTAGGTTGGTGTCGTTAGCTTGGGTGATGATTTATTTGGTGATCCTCATTTTGAGTTTACTCGAGGTCGAGTAAAGTTCAAGTGTGGGGGTATTTGATACGCTCAAGTTACACGTAGTATTTACGGAACTTTGGGTGCACTTTGCTAAGGGTTTGATTGTAATTGTTAACGTTCGTGTTTTATTTAACCCTTAGCGGAAGTTCGGAGCTTTGCGAGATAATTGGTGTTAACGTCTTATGTTCCGAGCTTCCAAGGTGAAGTGCATTTGAGCCAAGCAAAGTATCAAGCTGCATCGCAAGCACAACATCGTCTCACCAACCAAGCTCTCGTGCGTGCTTCTCACCAAGCTCTCGTGCACCGCAAGCTCGGCATCATAGCCCAGCTCTCACGTGCACGCTCAACACCGCACGCCCAATGCTCAACACCGCACGCCCAGCCATCGCAGCAAGCTACCGCAAGCCTTGCGCGCGCCCAGCATGCTCGCCCAGCAGCCCAGCAGCTCGCACCTCGCTGTCGCACCTCGCGACCTGCTTGCTCGCACCTCGCGACCTGCTTCGCGAGGTGCGACCTGCTTTGCCCAGACAAATGCGCGGTAGGCAGAACACCCTTCGCACCTCGCGACCTACGCCGCACCTCGCGACCCCTAGGTCGGTCTAATGTCGGCTGACTTTTGAGCCTTAGTTTAAATACTAAACTTTGTTTTTGGACCTTTGGGGACACACACTTGAGGAGAGAGAATATCCAACACTCCATTCTTCTCTTCTTATCTTCTCTTTTTAGTTTTTATTTTCTAGTTTAGTTTTTAGGGATTTCAATTATGGAATTGGCTATTGCTATGCCGATTGTAGCTTGAACTGTTCTTGAACGAAATTAACATGAAGCTTCAACCGTTATTGTGAGATCTTTCCTCTCTTTCTCTTTTCCTTGATTATGGTTCAATTTCTATGCTTGTGATTTATGATTATTGCATAATTATGCTAGGAACGTTGCTAGTTTGATTGTGTAATTAATCTAATGCTAGATTTAAGAATAGAATCGGATTGTTTTATTCTTTTATCATTTGGTAGCAAACTAGGGAGTAACTCAGATGCAGATCGTCTTGGTTATTTCTTGGGGAAATTGAATCAACTGTTGAATGTTTATCGCTTGTATGACGTTAGCAGGTCTGTTGGTTCTCTGTGTTTATTGGTGCTATTGGATTGAACTTAGACGCTATCGGACTAGGTTATCCTTTGGTTAGGGTTTTATAGTCACGCTGATCGTGCTATTCAACTAAGAATAAGGAGAACACGAGATTAATTCTCGACAATAGATAATTATGGAAATAATTAGAGTGGAGGTTCAAGGATCGATAATGAATTGAAGTGGATGTTAATCGGATTCAAGATCTTCCCATAGTGATTTCTCATTTTATTTAGTTGCTAGTTAATTTTAGTGTGTTTAAAAACTCTATTTGAAAACCCCCCTTGTTATTAGGTTACTCGACCTTTAGAGTCATCTCGGTATTGATTCACGCTAGATATTAAACTTGTCCCTGTTTCCCTGTGGATACGAACCTTACTTCCCTTCTACATTTAATTGTAAAAGAGAGTAGGAGAAATTTTATCTTTGGCCGGGTGCGGTGCACACGACACATCCGCGCCCGCCCAAGCACATTACACAAACTTATGGGGCGAAATTCCATCATTCTTTTCGGATCAGCACATTTTGGGATGAGAACAATACATGTCTGGTTCACAGCATCCAACTCCACTTCCCCCCTCCACCACCTCTTTACAAAACAAATCACATCCGGGCCAACAACATGCCAGAATTTCTGAAAGAATAGAGCATGCATACCGTCAACACCAGGTGCCTTGTTTGGATGCATCTGAAATAAAGCTTCCTTAATTTCCTCTCCACTCGGTTCCTCCGTAAGCTCCTGATTCATCATAGGCGTGACCTTAGAGTCGATTCCGGCAACAGCAGCATCAAAATCATGAGGGCTACCTGCAGCAAATAAGTCTTCAAAGTAATGTGATATAATGCCCTCCAGATCCTCCTTCGAAGTTCTCCATACACCATCCTCATAGAACAATCCTTTGATCAAATTTCTCTTTCTTCTCTGACTAGCTTTGTGATGGAAATAAGATGTATTTTTATCCCCATCACGTAGCTCATTTGCCCGGGCTCTAGCATGCCAGTATGATTCTTTCAAACTATAGAGTTCATCGAGCTCATTAGCAACCGCATGACATTGCTGTAAAATAAAACCATCAGGTGGCTTTTCTTGGAGGCAATGTAATCGACGTTCTGCATCAATAATTCGTTTCTGAACATCTCCAAACGTCACCTTTGCCCAAGCGGCCAGCGAGCCCGCCACACTAGACACCCTCGAAGTTATATTCTCGGTTGCCTGATCCTTCCATGCACGAGCCACCACCTGCTCACACTCGGCATTTGAGAGCCAGAGTGATTCAAACCGAAACAGCTTCCCCTTTTTATATCTTGTTTTATCCTTTCCAAATTTCAAAAGAATCGGTGCATGATCCGATTTAAAAATAGGAAAATGGATAACCTCCGAGTAGGGGAACATAGAACACCATTCATTATTTGCAAGAACCCTATCAAGCCTTTCCTTCACTAGAGTAGCCATCAAGTTACCCCGTTGCCAAGTGAAAATGTTGCCCTTGAACCCCAAATCCATCAACCGACATTCATCAATAGTGTCACGAAAAGCATCCATTTGTCTTTCACCTCTAATAGCCCCCCCAAGTTTTTCATGTAAGCTTATAATCTCGTTAAAGTCACCAAACACAATAGTAGGAGTATTAATTCCAGCACATAACTGTCTCATCATCTCCCAAGTTTGGTGATTGTTCGCCGCTTCGGGCCAACCATACACCCCCACAGCACGCCACATAACATTATCATTATCATCACATATATCTACAGCAAAATGGTGAGCAGAGAATGATCTAACTATAACATTAATATCATTCCACCAAAACCCCATGCCGCCCGATAAACCAACACTTCCAACACACATCCCATTCTCAAAACCGCATCTCCTCCGAACATTCTCCAAAGCTTGTTTGTCAATCATTGTTTCCATCAAAAACACTATACTTGGCCTATCTCTCCAGCACCAGTCCCGGAGAGTATTCACTGTTCGAGGGTTGCCAAGCCCTCGACAGTTTCAGGTTAAGAGTTTCATTGTTCTTCGCGGGGTTGGTCTCTACCAACCTCCGCTACTTTCAGAGAAACATAGCTCTCATCCATCATCTCATGTTCATCCACCGAAACATCCATACATTGTCTTTTTCAAGTTGGCCCACCTCCCACTCCTTCCTTTTTTCCCCTCTCGGCCCTATCCTCTCCATATTCAATGTGGTGCCTGCATCTTTTGAATTCCTTCGAGCCATCTTTTTTCTACCTCTCCCCTTAACATGCCCACACCCCAAAGAGAAAGTAGGGTGTGAGCTCCCCGAGTCCTCCTGGAAGTGCCCTCCTCCCTCCTTTAATTCTTGCTCCCCTCGCCCAGCATTAGAAACAATACCCACCTCTCGCCTATACTCCCTCGCACACGTGTTTGAACTCCCTTCAATCTCCCTCGCGCACTCTTGTGCACCCTCAGCAGCACTAACAACATCCTCCCCCACTCCCCCTCCTTCACACAGCCCGTATCCATCCCCTCCTTTATTTCATGTACCCGAGAATTGGTACTGGAAGAGGACGAAGGAGTAATGTTTTTACACACAAAAAGTTTCTTGTATCCCTTCAAAACCAATGCCTCCTCTGCAAGATGTTGTGTTCGTCCCTTTCGTGGCGATGCTTTCAACCATAATCCCCACCCCAACGGTTTTTCTCCTTCCTCATCCTCCACAACATCACAATCTTTTTCATGATGGCCCATTCTTCCACATAAGAAGCAAAAAAATGGCAGTCTCTCATATTTAAATTCGACAGTAACAATTCTATTATTTTTAGCTTTAATTTTCTGAAAACGACGTAAGGGTTTATTCACATCCATCATTAAACAAACCCTACAATATTTCTCCATTCCTAGGCCATCTGTTTCAAACTCCATAACAGCCCCCAAAGAAGAAGCAATGGATTTAATATCCTCCTTCCCCCGACAGTTAAAAGGTAAATTAAGAATACGTACCCAGAATGGCGAGGAAGAGAGAAGCACCTGTGCCGGATGTTCATCACCCGAGATTTCGTTCAACACAAGTAAGTGTTGATCAAAACACCATGGACGTCCCGACAAAACCTTCTCTTTATCCCTCCAATGAAATAATTGGAAGACAAACAAATTTGATTCAACCGCTTTAATGATAACCTTCTTTTGCACACCCCACGCTTGAGTGATCGTGCGCTTGAATGCCTCCATATTAAACGCTTGATGTTTTTAGTTTTGTCTAAGTGAGTATATTTTAAATTTTATTAATAAGACAAGCTTATGTGGTACTGGATAAAATCAGTTTTGCACAACAAAGTTGCATGATTTTCAATTATTTATACGAAATTCGTTTTTTAGAAATTGCAAAGCCCAATTGCTGGAAACATCTTGAAACTTCATAGGAAAAATATTAGATCCTACAAACTATTCTGATAATACAGACGAAAAATGAAATGAAATACAAAATTAAAACTGACCATAATTACAGCATCACATTTTTTTTTTATGGAGATGTTTATGCACAACTCTTCTTGAATTTTTTATGAAAACATTTTTTTGGTGATGAACAACAACTTGATTAAGAAAATCACATAAACACATTGTTTCCTAAGAGTCTCCCCATTAGAGTTGACTATTCTAGGTGGGGTGATTTAAGGCTGGGAACCTATTAGGACTTCCACATACCCAAATCACTCCAAAAATTAAAAAAGTGATAAGAAAAAACAAGGAGAAAGTTAGTAAGTGATTAAGAAGATAATCAAAAAAAATAACAAGAGCTTCAACTTTACCTTGCTAGCTCAATGATGCACTTCCTTTTGCAAAGTTTTCTACCCTTTTTTTTGTGATTTTCTTAATTTCTAAGTGAGTTTCTAAATCCACTTAATTACTAACTTAAACCCTTTTTTGTGTTTTTCTTTTGATGAACTTCTTACTTACTAATTATTTTCCTAACTTTTTACTTTCTTTTCTTGAATGAGATTTTTTAGAGGAAGGAAGTAGAGAAGATGAGAGTAGTATTGAGAACTAGTGAAATTAAGTTGATTTTAGCTCAACTTGGTTTTGAAGTAAAAAAAGGAGGGTATTTATAGGGAAATGAGGGAGATGAACTAGGGTTTCAAAGAAGTAGAAAATCATATTTTTAACCCAAAAAATCTGAGTTTTCCCATCCTTAATCACCCTAATGACATCACTCTAATGACCTCGCCCTAATGACATCATCAAATCTCTTTGGAAACACAAATATTCTTATGCTTTTTGGATTTTCTCATCAATGAGGCAAAATCAGATTTTCAGAAAATATTCTTCCCTAAATACATCCTAATACGTAAAAATTGCATCGAAAATCGTGAAAAATAAAACTGATTAGATCATTGCGCCAAACGCAGGAGCCTGCACTAGGCACAGCTTCATGCGCTAGGCGTACAATCATGCGTCTAACGCATGATCGTGTGCTTGGCGCACACTCGAATCTACCGGAAAAAAATCTTGATTCTTCCCTCTTACACATGAGATTTGATTCTTATTCTCACTTCTTTTCATGATTCTTATTCCCTGACTAATGGATAAAGGATGTGATTAGTGGATAAAGAATATATTCTTATTCTTTATTCAACGAACATTGACTTTACCATCAAGAAAAATTGATTACTACCGGTTTTGGGATACGATTAAAATCCCAACGCCTAATTGTGACTCTTTTTTTTCGTTTTTCGAAAAACTAACTTAAAACAATTAACGAAAACTCGTCAAATTAGTAAAAACGAGCATGATTATACTACGAATCATTTTATTTAAACGGTGGTTGTAGTTATTGACTACGACTCACAGAAAATTTTATTTCTAAGCCAAAACTGCATGACTAATACGCAAAAATGGAAAACCATACGACGCAATGAAACTCGCGCTCCAGGGCAAAACACGCATTTGACCGGGGGGGCGCTCCACGATGCATGACGGTTTTCGTTATTTTTATTTCTTTTGAAAATCTTTATTTATCAGAAAAGGGGTTCAAAATTTGGTGTCTACAACGAGACAAGAGAAACTCTCCTCGTGATCAATGCCATGTTTTTTATTATATATATTTGCTATAAGTCTTGCTTTGTGTCTCTCTATAGTACCATCTACCTTGAGCTTAGATTTAAACACCAATTTGCAACATATTGACTTTTAACCATGTGGTAAATCGACCACTTTCCATGTACTAATCTGTCCCAAAGCCTACTATTCTTTCTCGATTGCAGCTGCCCACTTGATATCTTTATTATAGGCTTGAAGGTAAGATTTAGGTTATAGATTGTGGAAATAAAAGATTTGTAGGGGGAAGAAATATGAGAATATTGCATAAGATTACACAGAGTTAAAGAAGAGTTATGCTAACATTGCACACATAGTAAATCAAATAGCTAGTAGCTATGTGCTTTGGATTCTCTAGTAGATCTTCTAGGTGTTTCGTATGATGGTTGAGATTGAGAAAGATCAAGTAGGTTGTCCTTGGTTGAACAAGAGGAGAAGAGGCAAAAAAACATCTGAAATTGATCTGTATAAGTAAAAAAAAAAAAAAGCTAATTGGAGAATCAACACTGAACAAGAGACATGAATTGGTGTGGATTCACATTAAGTGATTTACACGTAGACCCACATCAAGTGAATTTACCAAGATGTCCTATGTGGTTAGCTTTTGAAGATTACACTTCAATTCAAAGAAAAGAAGGCAGAGCTTCATTCATACTTATCATGTGATTTGAACTGTTAAAACTGCTTCCCTGTGCAAGAGGTCTTTGTAAATTTTATGCCACAATATATTCGATTTTTTTCCCTAGATATTGTGAAAGGGAGTTAATTTCCTCTATGCGCCAATGTTGGAATTAATGTCTTACATATTGTCCACGTAGGACAACTTGCCATAAATTTGCTTTTTTATTGTACTTAAGTAAAACCGCTACTCAGAATAGCGGTTAACCACAATGAGCCGCAAATTTGAATAGCGGTTAAACGAAAAGGAAACCGCTACGTAGAGTAGTGTTCATTTAATACGACCGCTACTCTTAGTAGTGGTTTATAGTGTGCCAATAACGTCAAAAACTGCAAATTTTCCAGTATTGCAGGTACTCTGTGATTGCAGAAGCACAAGTGGCTTTTTTTAGGCTCTAGATGGCTTACAGCAGAAAAAAGCACTGACGTGGTGAGGTAAATCTAGAGTGTATTACACATTGTTGTCCCAATAAAGTGAACGAACACATATACCTGGTGCTTTTATTTTTCTCTCTCTTTCAAATAAAATCTTCCCTCTCTCCCTCATTTACCTTCTTCCATGGAGATTACAGAACGATAGTTTCTCTCTCTTAGCTCCCACCTCCACTTCCTAAAATTGCAGGCAGGAAGACAAACCTAGAGGCCCATACTCCTTAACCTTGAGTCATCTGTTAGGCCCATATTATGGGTTCTATATAATTAATTAGAGTGTTGTGTATTGGTTTGGCTTGTATAATGTAACTTAGGCCCAATACAAAATTAGGTTGTACTTAAACATCACTGTTAACGTAATACACTCAAGGAATTCAATCCTAACATGGTGCCAGAGCCTCCTCTTTTCTTTGAACTCTAAAACTCACGCTGCTGATCTCCTTCACTTCGCTGCCTCACGGTTGCTCTCCATTGCTGCCGCCCTCACTTGGTTGTGCTTCCATGGCTGAAGGAGACAAACTTGACACCACTTCGCCCTATTACTTGGGATCTGGAGATCAACCAGGTAATTTGATTACTCACGTAATTTTGCAAGGAGATAATTATTTAGCATGGGCTAGGGCAATGACTTTGTCCCTTAAAGCTCGCCGAAAATTTAATTTTATTGACGGAACTATCAATAAACCTACGGAGAAAAACAGGTTATTAGATTGAGACACGGTCAATTCCATGCTTGTCTCGTGGATGTTGAGAAGTATGGATCCCAAATTGGCCGCCTCCATCCCGTATCATGAGGAAGCACGCCCTCTTTGGGTGTATTTCGAGAAGCGATTTTGTGTCGTGGATGGCCCTCGCCTTCAACAGTTAAGGGCTCGTATTACTGCTTGCAAACAATTGAAGTCCATGTCTATGGAGGACTATTATAATCAACTGATGGCTTTGTATGATGATCTTGCACGCCTTAAACCTCTTCACGGCTGCACTTGTGGCTTATGTAAGTGTGATGTAGCCGGTCGATTTGCTGCCGATCGCGAGGAGGAAAAGCTTCATCAATTTTTTATTGGTGTTGATGATGATTTGTATGCCACGGTGAGATCTAATTTGTTGTCTCAACAGCCCCTTCCTGACTTGACCCGTGCATATCAAACTTTTCTTCAAGAAGAGCGGGTTCGCGGCATGGCTCGGGATAACGCCGTGGTGGAAGACACTCATGTTTTTGATGTCAAAGGTTCGTTTTCGCGTCCCCGACAAATCTCAACTTGTATGTTCTCATTGCAAGAAGAGGGGTCATGAAGTGTCTACCTGTTTTAAAATCCATGGGAGGCCTGCGTGGCACGAAGAGAAATTTGGGAAAGGTGTGGTTTCCTCCTCCCATGGTGCTGCCTTCGGTGGGTCATCCAAAGGGCCTGCTGGTGCCACTGATCGTCGCCCCCCACCTGTTGTGTGCGACAATGCTGCTGTGTGTGGTAACACTTAGCCCCCTGCCTCCGCTGTACCTACGGCTGCCGATGCCAGCAGTGGAGGAGGTGGTCCTCCTCTTGCTTCTTTGACTCCTGAGTAAGTGCAAGCCCTATTGAACCTGGTAAATGACACCAAAACAGATCACATGATGGGTGAGTATTTTTCTTCTTCTTGGTTACTTGACACTGGCGCGACCCATCACGTCACCGGTAATGATGCTTATTTACTTGACTCCATGTCTATTACGGCTCGTCCCGTAGGCTTACCTGATGGTCATAATATTGTGGCAACTAAGATGGGTAGTGTTAAACTTGATGGGGGTTTAATACTCATAAATGTTCTTTTTGTTCCCCGCTTAAATTGCAATTTAATATCGGTGTCCCAATTGATTGATGATTCTCACTATTTTGTCCATTTCACTAACTCTCTATGTGCTATTCAGGACCTACGTTCGGGGAGCCTAATTGGAGCCGGTGAACGTAAAGATGGAGTTTATTATTATCGTGGTCTGCCAACCGTTTGTGCGGTGACTGTCTCGGACATCAATGACTTTGAGCTATGGCATCGGAGATTGGGTCATCCATCAGATAAGGTCGTCAAGCTTTTGCCTGCTATTAGTAATAGTAGTACTAGGAAAACATTATCTAAGGCTTGTATTGTTTATTCACAAGCTAAACAATCTCGTCCTAGTTTTCCAACTAGTTATAATAAAGCAAGTCGGAATTTTGAACTGATTCATTGTGATTTATGGGGACCTTATAAGACTCCTTCTTGTGGTGCACATTGTTTTTTGACATTGGTGGATGAATTTACTCGTGCTACTTGGGTTTATTTATTGACATGCAAAACTGAAGTAAATAAATCTTTTTGTTCTTTCTTTGCCATGATTGAAAGACAATTTGAGGTGACTGTGAAAATGGTGCGTAGTGATAACGGCACGGAATTTAATTGCATGCTTATTATTTTGATACCCATGGCATTATTTTTCAAACCACTTGTGTTGTCACCCCTCAACAAAATGGTCGTGTGGAGAGAAAACACCAACATATTTTGAATGTGAGTCGTGCATTGATGTTCCAAGGTAATCTACCTATTTCGTTTTGGGGTGAATGTGTTCTTGGAGCGGTTTATTTGATAAATCGCACCCCTTCCCGTTTATTGCACAATAAAACTCCTTATGAGGTCTTGTTCGGTGTTGAACCTGATTTTGATCAGCTCAAGGTTTTTGGTTCTCTTTGCTTTGCTCATAATCAAAAGGCAAAGGGAGACAAATTTGCTTCACGTAGTCGTCGTTGTGTTTTTGTTGGCTACCCTAACCACAAGAAGGGATGGAAGCTATATGATATGGACACTCATGAGATCTTTTGTTTCCCGTGATGTAAAATTTTTTGAGAATGAGTTTCCATTTGCTTGTGCCTCCTCTCCTACTGTATCGAGTGGTCCTGTGGGTGTGGGTGTGGATCTCGATTTTTTGGATGATTTAGAGGATGTGTTAGGGGTGAGTGAAGACGCTAGGGCCCAAGACACCCCTATGCGTGTTGGCGCGCTGGAGCCTGTTGCTGCAGCCCAACCCGTCGTCCGTGATGTGCCCCCTGCTTATCTGGGCCTCTCCGAGCTTGCTTTGGGCTTAGCCCCTGCCACAGCGCCAAATAGCGCCCCTCCCCTCGTTGATACTGATGCGTTGGGCCGCGGCAAACATGACAAAAGGCCCTCAGTTCTCTTGCGTGATTTTATTACTCCCACGATTCCAGCAACAAGTCCATCTCCAAGTTCACCGTCTTCTTCTGCCTCCTCAGGTACTCCTTATCCCTTAGCACATTTTGTGAACGCTGACAAGTTTTCTAGGCGACACCGTATTTTTCTTGCTGCTGTTACTGCAGGTCATGAGCCTCGAAATTTCAAAGAATGTTGGCGTGAGGCTATGCCGCAGGAAATCACTGCCTTAGAGCATAATGATACTTGGGTCATGGCACCCCTTCCTCCGGGCAAGAAAGCTCTTGGTTCTAAATGGGTATATAAAATAAAGTATCATGCTTCTTGTCAGGTGGAGCGTCTTAAAGCCCGACTTGTGATTTTTGGCAATCATCAAGTTGAGGGCATCGATTATCATGAGACATTTGCTCCGGTTACCAAGATGGTTACAGTTCGTGCTTTTCTTGCTGTTGCTACTGCAAAAAATTGGGAGTTGCATCAGATGGATGTTTATAACGCCTTTCTTCATAGGGAACTGGACGAGGAAGTCTATATGACGCCTCCTCCTGGTTTTCACGGTTCTTCCCTGGATTTAGTTTGTCGTCTCAAAAAGTCTCTTTATGGACTTCGACAGGCTCCTCGTTGCTGGTTTGCCAAGATGGCCGCTCCTTTAAAGCAGTATGGTTTTCAGCAATCTTATTATGACTATTCCCTATTTGATTATGTTGACGATTTGATTATTTCCGGCACTCACTCTTCCGCTCTTGCTGCTTTTAAGAAATACTTGGGTGAATGCTTTCATATGAAAGATTTGGGGCCGCTGAAATATTTTCTAGGTGTGGAGGTTGCTCGTAGTCTGGAGGGCATCTTCTTGTGCCAACGAAAATATACCCTCGACATTGTTGCCGAGTCTGGTCTTTCGGGGGCCCGTCCTGCTTCTTTTCCGATGGAACATAATCATACTCTTGCCCTTGCTAATGGTGAGTTTCTCGAGGATCCTAAAAAATACCGTCGGCTTGTTGGTCGCCTCATCTATCTCTCTTTTACTCGCCCTGATTTAGCCTACACCGTGCACATTTTGGCCCAATTTATTTAAGCCCCACGGTATGAGCATTGGGTTGCGGCTTTGCGTACGGTTCATTATTTGAAAGGTAGTTCAGGGCAAGGTATTCTTCTCTCTGCTGCTTGTGATTTGCATTTGACTGGTTGGTGTGACTCTGATTGGACTAGTTGTCCTATGACTCGACGTTCTATTACTGGTTGGTTGATCTTCTTAGGTCACTCGCCCATATCTTGGAAAACCAAGAAATAGCACACTGTTTCCCGCTCTTCTGCCAAAGCTGAGTATCGCTCCATGGCTACGACCACCACTGAGTTGATTTGGCTTACGGCCCTTCTTCAGATTCGTGGTATTGCTCATCCTCGTGCTATGAGTCTCTTTTGTGACAGCCAATCGGCTCTATACATTGCTCAAAATCCCGTTTTCCATGAGCGCACGAAGCACATTGAGGTCGATTGTCACTATGTTCGTGATGCTTTCCAGGCTGGTATTCTTGCTACTCATCATGTGCCCACTAAGGAACAGCTCGCGGATATTTTCACTAAGGCTCTCGGGAAATGACAATTTCACTATCTTCTAGGCAAGTTGGGCATTTATAATCCACATGCTCCAACTTGAGGGAGGGTGTTAGTCCCATATTATGGGTTCTATGTAATTAATTAGAGTGTTGTATATTGGTTTGGCTTGTATAATGTAACTGAGGCCCAATACTAAATTAGGTTGTACATAAACATCACTGTTAACGTAATACACTCAAGGAATTCAATCCTAACATCATCACTGAAAAACCTGTACCAGAAAGAGCCTCCAGATCATGGAAAATCTACAGGCACTAGAGTAACGTAATGCCCATTCACTTGGAACAAGGAAAATGTAGTCTTTATTTCTCTTGTGGTCCTCTCTCACATGTACTAAACCGACTTGGATTAATTCTCAACCGTTTCATTTTAGTGGTTGGTTTTGAAGAATATACATTTATAAGCGTAAAAAAAGAATTGATATTTTTTGTTTTTTAAGAACATTACAAATGACGGTTTACTTGGCCTTTGTAAACCGCTACTCAAGTAGCGGTTTATCTGAAAATTAACCGCTACTCTAGGTAGCGGTTTGCTATGCCGAAAAAAAAAATCTAGCGTACTGTCCTACGTCGACGATATATAGGGAATTAATTGTAATTTTGGCACATAGAGGGAATTAAAACTCTCTCTGACAATATGTAGGAAAAAAATTCCAATATATTCCTTTTCAAAATTAGCTTTACTAACTAAAAAGATTAAAAGTAGATCTGAAATTAGAGGCAACAAGGATATCTTATTGGCAGATGATTGTGGCAGCAAATTATAATTGATTTATCTCTATTATATAAGGGAATGGGGGGAGGAACATGGTGTCCCCATCTGAATTACCCTTAATGATCTAATTAATGGAATAAAAAAATTACAAAAGAAAACAATTTAAGAACCCTTTCTCATTTCAACTTGCCATTCTTTTTTTTATAGAACTTGCCATTCTAAACAAGTTAATAATGGTATATGCATCAAATACTTCAATAAAAAAAATTAAATGGCTAAAATATCTTGACCTTTTTAAAAAAAAAAAAAGATGGTATATATGAGGTCCACCTGAAAAGTCTGAAACACTCACTCTCTTTGATACTCTTTAATTCAGTCAAACCAACTCATTATTTATGTTTAGCTCAAAATTCATTAACAAAAGATTAATACTTCCTCTATTCTGAAATAAGTGCAACACTTCTCTCTTTTACGTGAGAGCTTTTTGATAGAAGTGTTTCACTTATTTCAGAACAGAGGAAGTATTAAAATTTACTCACAACCTTTATTTGTTTTTTACATTAGCGAATTAATATATCTAAATTTATTTATTTATTAATCTTTCACATTTTAAGTTTAATCATAAATATAGTATGGATGTAATATATAATAGAATAACAAGTTTTGAAATTAACGCATGCATCGCGTGCATATGAGGCTAGTTTATGTTAAAAGCAAGTGATAATCTATTAAGGTGCATCACCATTATTAATGCTATTATTTTTGCTAATAAATTTTTTTGTTAGAAACAACCTTTTAAAAATTACTTTTTGCGAAAGACAACCTTTTAAAAAAATTATGGCAAAATACAGCCTTAAAGTAAATTTTTTTGGCACGAGACAACCTTTGGCCGGATTTGAGGGTTGACTGGCCGGATTCCGGTGTTGACCACCTCCCCTGCCCAGCGCCCCCTCCCCCGCGATTTCTGCAGCAGCCCCCTCCGCCGAGATTTATGCAGCCCCCTCCCCAACCCCTCCCCCCTGCCAGCGCCCCCTCTCCCGCGATTTCTGCAACCCCCTCCGCCGCGATTTCTGCAGCCCCCCCACCCTTCGATTTTCGCAAAACCCTTCGAATTAGAATTCCGAGTTGGATCTTGTGTGTTTTTTTTAAAATGGTGTTGCGCCGGTGTTCGAAGGGGAGGGGTGGGGGGTAGGGGATCCGCGTCGTCAGGTGTTGCGCGTGGTGTTCGAAGGGGGGGAGGGGTGGGGAAATCGATGGGGTGGGGGGAGGGGGGTGGGGGCAGCGGCAGTGGAGTAGAGGGAGAGGGCACTAGTAGAATAATTGCTTATTGCTGCGGTCATTAAGTGGCCTATTGCTGCGGTTTTGGCCGCGCAGCAATTAAGGGCGCAGCAATAGGTAATTACATATTGCTGCGGTTTTTAACCGCAGCAATATAGCAACCTATTGCTGCGGTTTTTACCCAAAACCGCAGCAATAGGTAGCGTAAATAACAAAAAAATTAATTGAAAAGTAACCTATTGCTGCTGTTGTTGGTAAAAACAACGAAGAATAGGTGAAGTCTATTGCTTTCGTTTTTACCAAACAACAAGAAGAATAGGTTGCTTTTTTTTTAAAAAAAAATACAAATTAATTTAATTCACCATAAACCTAAATTACAGATTCAAAATCGCATCGGAGAATGAGAAAGAAAAAATTTCATATAATCTCAAATGCAAAAGATTTCATATATCTCAAATCTCAAAAGAATACAATAGTACAAGAATTCAAAGACTACCAAATTGTTACATACAAACCAAGATGCAAAACTATTGCGAAAATCAGATGAAAAAACAAAATAAAAATATACTAAAATCAATTTGGTAAAAGATTTCATATATCTCAAATCTGGACTGAAAATTGCCAAATTGAATGCCAAATTGCCAACCGAGCTGGTTTTTTGAATTAGAAACTGAAAATTCAAAAAAAAAACACAACAAGACTTCAATTTCAGTGGGAACCCAAACCACCAAAATTATCATCCAACTCACTCGATTTCATGGAGGAAGGCAAGCTCGAAATCCATCTCTCTCTCTCCGAACACACCCGCGAATGGATCTACACCTTCAAATGGATCTCCTTCGCGCGCACGATCTACGGCGAAGGCAAGCTCGCGTAAAACCCGCCGGTGGCGGTTAAGAAGGAGGAGAGAACGAGTGTTGATTGCCGGTGTTGATGGAGATCTGAACGAACGAACGAGGACGAGAACACGAAGAACAAAATCGCTGCGAAGAACACGAAGACGAACAAAATCGTCCGGATCCGAAGTGATTTTGTCGAACCGCGAGTCCGCGAAGAGGTGCGAAGATTAACAGCCGCCGGGCGACGGCGACATGCGCCGACTCTTTGAAGACGCCGGCGAGCATTAAGAGGTGCGAAGATGAAGTTTGGGAGGATGAGAGGATGAGTGGGGTGAGAAGGTGCGAGAATTAAGAGGTGTTAGAGGCGAGTGATTTGGGAGGATGAGAGAGCCGAGTGATTTGGGAGGATGAGAGAGGCGTGAAGATGAGGCGTGAGAGGAGAGATGATGAAAATGAAAACAAAGCTCAACCACCAAACCCTAGTGGTTTTAAATATTTACCAAGGACCTATTGCTGCGGTTTTTAGCAAAAACCGCAGCAATATATTAAAATAAAAATATTTTTATATTATTTTAATATATTGCTGCGGTTTTTGCTAAAAACCGCAAGAATATGTCTCGGTCAAATAGTCAAACTTTTTCAAAAAATATTCGTTGAAACTATATTGCTGCGGTTTTACGTCGAAACCGCAAAGCAATATGGTTATTTTATATTTTTTCTTTTCTTTTTACGTGATATATTGCCGCGTATGGGTAAAACCGCAGCAATATCACCGCAACAATAATCAATTATTCTACTAGTGGGGGGTGTGGGCGGCGGCGGTGGAGTAGAGGGGGAGGGGGAGGGGGGGGGGGCAAGTGGCGGTGGAGTAGAGGGGGAGGGGTGGGGGGATGGGGGGTGGGGTGGAGGGGAGGGGTGGGGTGGAGGGGAGGCAAGGGGTTAGGGTTAGGTCAACGTCGGAATCCGGCGGTCAACCCTCAAATCCGGCCAAAAGTTGTCTCGTGCCAAAAAAATTTAATTTAAGGTTGTGTTTTGCCAGAATTTTTTTAAAAGGTTGTCTTTCGCAAAAAGTAATTTTTAAAAGGTTGTTTCTAACAAAAAAACCTAATATAATTAGATTATGATTGTTTCTTACAAAATAAGTAGTAATACAATCTTCTATTTAACTCTTCAACTCTCATTTTCTTTTTACGTTTTTCAAGGCCCGAATCAAATTTTCTAAATCGAGGAGGCATAATTGAAATAAAATTTCACACAATCACTAAACAACACAATAAATATTAATTGCAAAGAAAGATGAAGTTGGTAAATCATAGAGTGATACCTTGAGTTTATCGCATTTGCCATCTTCAGCGGTGTAAGGGTAGTTTTCTTCAGTGTTAAGGCCACCCTTTTGCTTGATAAATTCGAACGCCAAATCCATGAGACCACCATTGCATCCTTGGTTCTGCAATTCTGTGAGGTGTCGCAGTCAATAAGCTCTTGTTTATACGTGACCCTGTAGCTTGCATTATACTGCATCAAATGTGCACGAAATTTCAGTTAACATTGGTTTTAGCCTTTTTCATCAACTATATTTTTTATGCGAACTGGTTATTTAAAGAAAAGTTATCTACATTAAAATTTCTGCAGTAGTAGCAAGACTTCACAGTAGAAGCAAGCACAATTTCTGCAGCTAAATGTGACAAATCACGACATCACCTTGAAGATTTTAGAATGTAGTTTGAAGGTGTAATCATAATATATCATAGAATCGGCTCTAAAAGGTGCAGTGGCAATAATAAAATGAATGAGAACAACAAAGCATCACCAAATTAGTTACTAATAATTCTATATAAAAAAAATCAAACGAAAATCATCATAAAATTGAGAATTACCCAGAAATCGTTGAGCGAAATTGCGAAATTGTTCTACTAAAGCCCAGAAATTGTTGCTATTTTACTCAAAGTTCTCGAAAATCTTCAATTGATCAATGATAGTTGCGAAATCTTGAGCGATAATCCACGCATTTGAATGATATACACCCCGATTTATTGAACTAGCAGTTGAATCGAGAGCTAGAAGAAGTCGAAATCGAAATTGAAATCGAATTGGAGAATTTTAGGGCTTATGATTTCAGGTAACAAGAGAGAAGGAAGATCTGAAGAATGAATACCCAACGGTTAATGGAGAAAATCGAGGAGAGGGAGAGAGAGAGAGAGTGAGGAGAGAGAAATCTTTTGTTGGTAATACACTAATACGTATGAAGGGTGCGGTACAAACCGCAGACCCTAGTTCTTTTACTGGGCCTTGGGCTTTACTGATTTAATTTTTTTTAACTTGAGGCCCCTCCAAAAGGGAGGCTCTGTTGTGAGTCCCATTTTGGACTTGTTCAGGGCCGGCCCTGCTCTTAGGTGATGGTGGAATCGGCAGCATTATATCGGCAGGATCAGTTATTCTAACAAAGAAGGTTGTTTTTAAAAGGCCCTGATCATTTTTTCAAAGCAGGATCTGTGCCAAACTTTCTTTTCCCTTTTCTTTTTTGCTTTGAAATGTTTTTAGAAAATACCAAAATCATTTATTCTAATTTCTGAAAATGTTTTAAATAATTTCGAAAATAAAAAAAAATCTGAAAAAATTCTGAAAAATCCGAAAAATAATTTCGGCCAAAAAAAAAATTTGGGGAAATTTTTTTTTACCCAGATTTTCTCTCTCCTCTCCTCTACCCCTTCTTCCCTCAAATCTTCCATGGATCTTCAATTCTTCTAGAATTTTCAGTAGATTTCTTTCCCCGGATCCTTCTCTTTCCATCAAATGGTAAGAATTCATGAAGAAATCATGAATTTGTGATGAAAAGTTGTGAAATCGAAATTGTAATTTTCGATTTTGGGGGAAAATTTTCGGGAAAATTTTTCGTGAAATTTGTTTCACTTTTCTCTCTTTCATCTTTGTAAATTCATGAAATGATGAACTAACAAACCTAAAATTGATGATCCTATGTAGACCATGAACACCCGAAAACCATGGAAAGTAAAGTATGAGTTTTAGAATGAACAAACTTAAAATCAAGATTCTAGGTCATTATGAAATTGACAAAAACATAATTTGGTTGTTGTAATCTGTTGGAAAACCGCCAATTTGGGACCGATTTGTGCGTTTTTGGAGTATTTATGACCATTTTCACAGTAGAAGAAGAATTTCAGAGGAAAGAGAAAAATCGAAAGGTTGAAGATGAGGGTTGAAGAAGATGACAGAACCGATACTTTAGGTAATTACTAAAATGGGTTCCGGTAATTACCAAAACTTTGCAGAAACTAAGAGAAGTCTCAAAACCTCCAATTCTAAAGTGTATTGAAAATAAACAATTCAAATCAACAATCCTAAGTACAAATTAATCAATATACTATAAATGAGTTAATCCAAATAAGCCAAATAGAGTTATAAAGTCACACTATGTAAGAGATAAGAATGTCTTATTAGGTTTGGTCATGGCCAAAACATGTTTGGTAATTACCTAAAAGTATATGATATGGGGTTAATTTGGGCTTTTTAGTACAAGGAGGGACAATGGGGGCCCAAAACTGAAGTCAATGGGGTTTGGTGAGGTATTGAGCCTAATGGACCCAGTGGCATGATTGTCCAATCCCCATAGTGTGATTGGATAGGTTATGTAATACCCAAAACATGTTTGGTAATTACCTAAAATCATATGATCTAGGGTTGATTTCGGCTTTTTAGTACAGGGAGGGACAATGGGGGCTTAAAACTGAAGTCAATGGGGTTTGATGAGGTATTGGGCCTAATGGACCAAGTGGCATGATTGTCCAATCCCCATAGGATTGCTTTGATGAGTAATGGAAATGGATTGTGATTGGATAGGTTTGGTAATACCCAAAAGCATATGATCTAGAGTTAATTTGGGCTTTTTAGTACATGGAGGGACAATGGGGGCCCAAAACAAAAGTCAATGGGTTTGGTGAGGTATTGGGCCTAATGGACCCAGTGGCATGATTGTCCAATCCCCATAGGATTGCTTTGATGAGTAATGAGAATGGATTGTGATTGGATAGGTGTGGTAATACCCAAATCATGTTTGGTAATTACCTAAAAGCATATGATCTAGGGTTAATTAGGGCTTTTTTGTACAAGGAGGGACAATGGGGGCCCAAAACTGAAGTCGATGGGGTTTGGTGAGGTATTGGGCCTAATGGACCCAGTGGCATGATTTGTTGGAGATTTAGAGTATAAGGTTAGCTGATTTCATGATATATTATTTGAGTCACTTGGTAATTGTGTTGTTACTCGAATAATATATGTAATATAATATGCTATATGTTAGTCGTGTTTGCGAGGAATGTTGAATTGCATGGCTTTGCATACTTCAACGTCATATACTTGCGAGTAGTGGACAGCAAGCATGCTTGTGATCGATGGGCAGGGCTTGGCTTGCTCACACCCGCGCCGGTGGCAAAGTGGCCTTGGCTTGCTCGCACCCAGCAGCAACAAAGCTGGACTGGGAGGGTAGGGCTGGTCGCGACTCACGACCAGGGTCGCACCTCGCGACGTTGCCCAGCTCGCGACTCGCGATGCTGATCGCAGCTCGCGACGATGTCACTGACTTTTGCTGCTCTTTGCGTTAATTTGCGTGTTTTGACGGTTTGTCAATGTATCGTTTCGGATTTTCTGAAACAGTATAGCATTGTTATAAATATGAGATCTCTCATATGATGAAGGGGTTGAGAAAACAACTTCTCTCTTTTGCATACAAAATCTAAAGATCAAAATTCAGAAATTCTTCATCTCTACAAAATCTCACAAACTCATTTTCATTGAATAGTGTTCATAGTAAGCGTGACCACTATTGTTTTTCTTCTTTGTATCTCGAAGGTGAATTCCGTGAAACCCGTGCTTTACGATTAGGGTCGGAATATTACTTTTGGGAAAGTGATCCACGCCTAGAAGATTGTTCATCTTGTGACCCTTGTTATATTCGTATTTTTTCTAACAATCCAAAAGTAATAACCATTGCAAGATGACTTCAATTCGTGAAATGTCTGCAAATTTTCACAAACTTGACAAGTTCGAAGGTGTTGGCTTTAGAAGATGGCAGAAGAAGATGCATTTCCTTCTCACTTCGTTAAGTGTGGCGTATGTTTTGAGCACTCCCAAACCCGAGGAAGTGGAAAATGAAACTGTTGAAGAAATTCGGAGGAGAAACAAATGGGAGAATGATGACTACATATGTCGTGGTCACATCCTTAACGGTATGTCCGATGCTTTGTTTGATATTTATCAATTTGTTGAATCCGCTAAGATTCTTTGGGATGAACTAGAAAGTAAATACATGGCCGAAGATGCTTCTAGTAAGAAATTTCTTGTTAGTAATTTCAATGCTTTTAAAATGGTAGACTCTAGGTCGGTAATGGAGCAATTCCATGAAATTCAAAGAATCTTAGGGAGTTTTAAGCAACACAACAATGTGATGGATGAGACCTTTGTTGTTTCCTCTATAATTGACAAATTACCACCCGGTTGGAAGGATGTTAGAAATTCTCTTAAGCATAAGAAAGATGATATGAATGTTGAACAATTAGGTGCTCATCTTCGGATTGAAGAGGGCATTCGGGTCCAAGATGGACAAAAGGATGTCAATCCTAATTCTTCCACCGTTAACATGGTGGAGGATGGTAAATCAAAGGAGTCTTCTAATCCTAAGAAGAGGGCTAACAATTTCACCAAAGGCAACAATGGGAAGAAGCCTAAGTTTGGTGGAGGTGCTCAACGAGGTTGTTGGGAATGTGGAAAGCCCGGTCATTTCAAGAAGGATTGCACCATTTGGAAGAAGAAGATGAACAAAAAGAATGGTGGGAATGGTGAGTCTAGCCAAACCCATACCAAGCAAGGTATGTGTACACAAGTTTCACTTAATTCAAATCTGAATTTTGTGTGTAATTTCTGAAATCTTTTGTGTACAGGATGATTGTTCATGGTGGATTGATTCGGGAGCATCAAGACATGTATGCAAGGAGCGGTCTCTATTCAAGACTTTCAACGAGGTTGAGAATGGAGAAGTTTTTTACATGGGCAATGATTCTACTGCTAAAGTTCTAGGTGTAGGACAAGTAGAATTAGTGTTTAGTTCCGGAAAGCCTCTTATTTTAAGAGATGTATTGTATGCTCCGGAACTCAGGATAAATTTAGTCTCCGGTGCTACCTTGAATCGGTTAGGCTTTAAAATGGTGTTTGAAGCTGATAAATTTATATTGTCTAAGGGTGGTACTTTTGTAGGACTTGGTTAGCTTTGTAATAGTATGTTCAAACTAAGTATTTTGAATGCTTTGAAAGATACTTGCTTTGTTGTTGATGACAATTCTTCTCTATGGCATAATAGACTTGGTCATGTTAACTATAAGAAGTTGTATTCCATGTCTAAGCATGATTTGATTCCCTCTTTTGATCCAAGTATAGAGAAGTGTAGAACATGCATGTTAACAAAGATAACTAGAAATTCTTTTCCAAACAATGTGGAAAAAGATACTTCATTGCTTGATTTGGTGCATAGTGATTTATGTGATTTTCATAGCACTCCTTCCTTAGGGAACAAGAAATACATGATAACTTTTATTGATGATTATTCTCGGCTTTGTTATGTATACTTGTTGTTTACTAAGGATGAAGCCCTTGATAAGTTTAAGATCTATAAAAATGAAGTTGAATTGCAACCAAGTGACAAAGTTAAATGGTTTAGAACCGATAGGGGTGGTGAATTCTATGACCCGAGTTATTTTCAATCTACCGGCATTATACATGAAACTACAGCAGCTTATACGCCACAACAAAATGGTATAGCCGAAAGAAAGAATAGAACTTTGCAAGAAATGGTAAATTCTATGTTATCCTATTCGGGTTTAAGTGATGGTTTTTGGGGTGAAACTATGTTAACAGCTTGTCATATTTTAAACCGAGTTCCAATGAAAAAGAACGAGGTTACCCCATATGAACTTTGGTATCACAGAAAACCAAATTTGAGTTATCTCAAAGTTTGGGGATGTCGAGCAATTATAAAGTGCCGGAACCCAAACGTAAAAAGTTGGGTGAAAGGGGAGTTGAGTGCATCTTTATAGGGTATGCTCTTCATAGCAAATCCTATAGGTTCTATGTTATAGAACAAAATGACTTTTGGTCAATTCACACTATTGTGGAGTCAAGAGATGCAATTTTTAATGAAAAACGATATTCATCAATTCCTAGACCAAAGGATATTACTCCTAATACCAATATTCAAGCAATTGATCAAATTAACATTGATCAAGGAATTGGTCTTGATCAAAATAACATTGATCAAGAAGTTGATGAACAAACTCTTAATGAGAATGTTGCATCAACATCATCACAACCTAGGAGAAGTAAAAGGGCGAGAAAAGAGAAATCTTTCGGCCCGGACTTTCATGTATATTTGGTTGAAGGATTAAGGAGTTCCATAGTGACTAAGTTTCCATATATATTTAATGTGGAAGATGATCCTTTAACGTTTAATGAGGCTATGAGGTCTCAAGATGCCGCTTTTTGGAAAGAGGCAATTGATGATGAGATGGATTCCATCATGGGAAATAACACTTGGGTTCTAGCTGATTTACCTCCTAAGTGTAAACCAATTGGGTGTAAATGGATTTTCAAAAAGAAAATGAAAGTAGATGGAACTATTGATAAGTTCAAAGCCCGTTTAGTGGCTCAAGGTTTCTCACAAAAACCGGGTATTGATTATTTCGATACATATGCATCCGTTGCTAGAATCTCCACTATAAGGTTATTAATAGCTCTTGCGGCTATTCATAAGCTTGTGATCCATCAAATGGATGTCAAGACGGTGTTCTTGAATGGAGAACTAGAGGAAGAGGTTTACATGCGACAACCGGAAGGGTTTTTCGTGAAAGGTCAAGAGCATAAAGTATGCAAGTTGATTAGATCTTTGTATAGGCTAAAACAAGCACCTAAGCAATGGCATCAAAAGTTTGATGAGGTTGTGTTGTCTAATGGTTTCAAATTGAATAATTCAGACAAGTGTGTTTATAGCAAATTTGATGACAACGGCAATGGTGTCATGATTTGTCTATATGTAGATGACATGTTGATATTTGGAACGGATTTGTCACAAGTTGAGTGGACAAAATCTTTTCTATCTTCACAATTCTCCATGAAAGATTTGGGGGGAGGCGGATGTCATCTTAGGTATAAGAATTAAGAGAGACAATGGAAAATTGATCTTGTCACAATCTCATTATATCGAGAAAGTGCTCAAGAAGTTTAATGTTAGTGATTGCTCTCTTGTTTCAACTCCTATGGACCCAAGTGAAAAATTGTTGCCAAATGATGGCAATGTCGTGTCTCAACTTGAGTATGCGAGGGTTATAGGTTGTTTGATGTATGCTATAACGAGTACTAGGCCGGATATCGCATTTGCGGTAGGGAAATTAAGTAGGTATACTAGTAATCCTAGTATGGAACATTGGCAAGCTATTCGTCGAGTGTTAAAGTATTTGAGGAAAACCATGGACTATGGCTTGTCCTATAGTGGATATCCTTCGGTTTTAGAAGGGTATTCGGATGCAAGTTGGATCTCTAATAGAGAAGATCATTCCTCCACAAGTGGATGGGTATTCCTCCTTGGGGGGGGGGTGTTATACCTTGGGCTTCCAAGAAACAAACTTGCATTACGGATTCTTCAATGACATCGGAGTTTATAGCTCTGTCATCGGCAAGCAAAGAAGTCGAGTGGTTAAGGAATCTCATGTTTGAGATACCTTTGTTGCCAAAACCAATATCACCTATTGCTATACATTGTGATAGTGATGCAGCATTGGCAAGAGCTTATAGTCAAGTGTAAAATGGTAAGTCAAGACACATTGGTGTGAGACATAGTTATGTCCAAGGACTTATCAAAGATAGTGCTATCACTGTTGACTATGTGAGAACTACGTATAATCTAGCGGATTGTTTTACAAAGGCGCTAGCTAGAGATACGGTAAAGAGGATGGTAATCGGTTTAGGATTGGTGCCTATTGGAAATCACGAGTAAGGGAATCTTAACTTAACGCCCAATAAGACCTTGGGTCTTGAGTTCAATAAGATTAATTTCCTTATTTGATGATTGAAAGAACTTATATAATCATCCAAGGTAAAGTTCTTTAAATCTGTGATGATTTAAGAGGTTGTTTAATCTTAATAGGTCTCTTGACATTGTGCTTTGTCACAGGAGCATGCTTTTCTAAGAGATCTACTTATGTAAGTGCGAAGTTTGGCCGCTTCAAGGAGCTAGTGAGGCATAGCTTTGATGCACTTATGAATTGATATGGACACATGGCTAATTAGTGTCAAGTATATATTGGAAATGAGTAGTTAATCTTGTGTGTGTAATATCTTCAAGTTTTCATTATGTGTTGCTAATGGTTCAATCGTTTATCAACACCATTTGAATACGAATGCTTGGAATGTGTATTATACTAAGTGGAAGTTCAAGTCTTTGTACACTTTCATTTATGCATGAGGTTGTTTTGTTTTGATGATGCTTGTGCAATAACTATTTTTGTATACTCTAAATGGGGGAGGATTGTTGGAGATTTAGAGTATAAGGTTAGCTAATTTCATGATATATTGTTTGAGTCACTTGGTAATGGTGTTGTTACTCGAATAATATATGTAATATAATATGCTATATGTTAGTCGTGTTTGCGAGGAATGTTAAATTGCATGGCTTTGCATACTTCAACGTCATATACTTGCGAGTAGTGGACAAAGAAAGATGCTTGTGGATCGCTGGCAATGGGCTTCGCTTGCTCACACCCCGCAAGCGGTGGCGGGCCTTGGCTTGCTCACACCCAGCAGCCAGTAAAGCTGGACCGGGAGGGAAGAGCCTGGTCGCGACTCGACAACGGGTCGCACCCCGCGACGTTGCCCAGCTCGCGACTCGCGATGCTGATCGCGGCTCGCGACGATGTCACTGACATTTGCTGCTCTTTGTGTTAATTCGTGAGTTTTGACGGTTTGTCAATGTATCATTTCGGATTTTCTGAAACAGTATAGCATTGTTATAAATATGAGATCTCTCATATGATGATGGGGTTAAGAAAACAACTTCTCTCTTTTGCATACAAAATCTAAAGATCAAAATTCAGAAATTCTTCATCTCTACAAAATCTCACAAACTCATTTTCATTGAATAGTGTTCATAGTAAGGGTGACCACTATTGTTTTTCTTCTTTGTATCTCGAAGGTGAATTCCGTGAAACCCGTGCTTTACGATTAGGGTCGGAATATTACTTTTGGGAAAGTGATCCACGCCTAGAAGATTGTTCATCTTGTGACCCTTGTTATATTCGTATTTTTTCAAACATGATTGTCCAATCCCCATAGGATTACTTTGATGAGTAATGGGAATGGATTGTGATTGGATAGGTTTGGTAATACCCAAAACATGTTTGGTAATTACCTAAAAGTATATATATGATCTAGGGTTAATTTGGGCTTTTTTTGTACAAGGAGGGACAATGGGGGCCAAAACTGAAGTCAATGGGGTTTGGTAAGGTATTGGGCCTAATGGACACAATGGCATGATTGTCCAATCCACATAGGATTGTATGATGAGTAATGGGAATGAATTGTGATTGGGAGAGCATCCTCCACTTAGTATGTTTGGTCATAGCCAAAACATGTTTGGTAATTACCTAAAACCATATGATATGCGGTTAATTTGGGCTTTTTAGTACAAGGATGGACAATGGGGGCCCAAAACTCAAGACAATGGGGTTTGGTGAGGTATTGGGCCTAATGAACCTAGTGACATGATTGTCCAATCCCCATAGGATTGTTTTGATGAGTAATGGGAATGGATTGTGATTGGATAGGTTTTGTAATACACACAATATGTTTGGTAATTACCTAAAAGCATATGATCTAGGGTTAATTTAGGCTTTTTAGTACAAGAAGAGACAATGGGGGCCTAAAACTAAAGTCAATAAGTGAGGTATTGGGCCTAATGGACCCAGTGGCATGATTAACCAATCCCCATAGGATTGCTTTGATGAGTAATGATAAATGATTGTCATTGGGAGAACATCATCTACTTAGTAGTTTGGTAATCTTCAGAACATGTTTGGTAATTACCTTAAAGCAGTTGATTGGGGTTAATTTGGGATTCTTTGTACAAAGAGCTACAGTGGGGGCCCAAAACTCAAGTCAATGGAATTTGGTGAGGTATTGGGCCTAATGTACCCAATGGCATGATTGTCCAATCCTCATAGGATTGCTTTGATGAGTAATGGGAATGGATTGTGATTGGATAGGTTTGGTAATACCTAAAACATGTTTGGTAATTACCTAAAAGTATATATATGATCTAGGGTTAATTTGGGATTTTTTTGTACAAGGAGGGACAATGGGGGCCAAAACTGAAGTCAATGGGGTTTGGTAAGGTATTGGGCCTAATGGACACAATGGCATGATTGTCCAATCCACATAGGATTGTATGATGAGTAATGGAAATGAATTGTGATTGGGAGAGTATCCTCCACTTAGTATGTTTGGTCATGGCAAAAATATGTTTGGTAATTACCTAAAACCATATGATATGGGGTTAATTTGGGCTTTTTAGTACAAGGATGGACAATGGGGGCCCAAAACTCAAGACAATGGGGTTTGGTGAGGTATTGGGCCTAATGGACCTAGTGACATGATTGTCCAATCCCCATAGGATTGTTTTGATGAGTAATGGGAATGGATTGTGATTGGATAGGTTTAGTAATACACACAACATGTTTGGTAATTACCTAAAAGCATATGATCTAGGGTTAATTTAGGCTTTTTAGTACAAGGAGGGACAATGGGGGCCTAAAACTAAAGTCAATGGGGTTTAGTGAGGTATTGGGCCTAATGGACCCAGTGGCATGATTATCCAATCCCCATAGGATTGCTTAGATGAGTAATGATAAATGATTGTCATTAGGAGAACATCATCTACTTAGTAGTTTGGTAATCTTCAGAACATGTGTGGTAATTACCTTAATGCAGTTGATTGGGTTAATTTGGGCTTCTTTGTACAAAGAGGTACAGTGGGGGCCCAAAACTCAAGTCAATGGGATTTGGTGAGGTATTGGGCCTAATGGACCCAGTGGTTTGATTGTCCAATCCCCATAGGATTGCTTTGATAAGTAATGGGAAAGGATTGTGATTGGATTGGTTTGGTAATGCCCAAATAATATTTTGTAATTACCTAAAAGCATATGATCTGGGTTAATTTGTGGTTTTTAGTACAAGGAGGGACAATGGGGGCCCAAAACTAAAGTCAATGGGGTTTGGTGAGGTATTGGGCCTAATGGACCCAGTGGCATGATTGTCCAATCCCCATAGTGTGATTGGATAGGTTATGTAATACCCAAAACATGTTTGGTAATTACCTAAAATCATATGATCTAGGGTTGATTTGGGCTTTTTAGTACAAGGAGGGACAATGGGGGCCCAAAACTGAAGTTAATGGGGTTTGATGAGGTATTGGGCCTAATGGACCGAGTGGCATGATTGTCCAATCCTCATAGAATTGCTTTGATGAGTAATGGGAATGGATTGTGATTGGATAGGTTTGGGAATACCCAAAACATGTTTGGTAATTACCTAAAAGTATATATGATCTAGGGTTAATTTGGGCTTTTTTTGTACAAGGAGGGACAATGGGGGCCAAAACTGAAGTCAATGGGGTTTGGTAAGGTATTGGGCCTAATGGACCCAATGACATGATTGTCCAATCCACATAGGATTGTATGATGAGTAATGGGAATGAATTGTGATTGGGAGAGCATCCTCCACTTAGTATGTTTGGTCATGGCCAAAACACGTTTGGTAATTACCTAAAACCATATGATATGGGGTTAATTTGTGCTTTTTAGTACAAGGAGGGACAATGGGGGCCCAAAACTCAAGACAATAGGGTTTGGTGAGGTATTAGGCCTAATGGACCTAGTGATATGATTGTCCAATCCCCATAGGATTGTTTTGATGAGTAATGGGAATGGATTGTGATTGGATAGGTTTGGTAATACCCACAACATGTTTGGTAATTACCTAAAAGCATATGATCTAGGGTTAATTTGGGCTTTTTAGTACAAGGAGGGACAATGGGAGCCTAAAACTAAAGTCAATGGGGTTTAGTGAGGTATTGGGCCTAATGGACCCAGTGGCATGATTATCCAATCCCCATAGGATTGCTTTGATTAGTAATGATAAATGATTGTCATTGGGAGAACATCATCTACTTAGTAGTTTGGTAATCTTCGTAACATGTTTGCAATTACCTTAAAGCAACTTGATTGGGGTTAATTTGGGCTTCTTTGTACAAAGAGGTACAGTGGAGGCCCAAAACTCAAGTCAATGGGATTTGGTGAGGTATTGGGCCTAATGGACCCAGTGGTTTGATTGTCCAATCCCCATAGGATTGCTTTGACGAGTAATGGGAAAGGATTATGATTGGATAGGTTTGGTAATGCCCAAATAATGTTTGGTAATTACATAAAAACATATTATCTGGGTTAATTTGGGGTTTTTAGCACAAGGAGGGACAATGGGGGCCCAAAACTGAAGTCAATGGGGCTCAGGAGTATCGGGCC
>CANSZD010003253.1:0-124768 GCA_947648045.1 Beta corolliflora | reverse complement strand
GATATTTCTTCAAGAGTCGAAGCTCCCGCTCAATCCGTGGAGCGCGAGCTCGAACTTAAGTGAGGTTTCCCCTGCAAGTCGAAGCTCCCGCTCCAACAAGCCGGAGCGCCGCCTTCAATTTCTCGGCAAAGTGCCCGTATAACATGGGGACTCCGAGCTCCCGCTCCGGAGCCGGGAGCGCGCCTTTGGCTCTGTTTCTACTCTTCTTTGCGGTTTGAAGCTCCTTATCTCCATCCAAAGACTTCCTTTTGCCATTCCAAGCTTCGACAATCTCGATTAGGCCGCTACGGAACCTGAAAGAAGATAAGAACAAGTCATAGCATAGGGTGTTCACAACATTCAATCTTCACATGAATAGAAAGCTACCTACAACTCCCAAAAAGACTCAAAATGCATGAAGCTAGTAGATTCACTAACATTGAACAAAGCTAAGCTAAATAAGCATAAAAATGGACAAAACAAAGGCTTAATTAGGGTGGAAAGAGGCCATAAAAGCGGCCTTAAAAGCCACTTATCAAACTCCCCCAAACTAAGTCCTTTGTTCGTCCTCGAATAAAGAGAAAGCAGTAAAGTCTGTACACTAACTCACTTTCGTAGGATTCACGGTCAATTTTAGCGTAAATGATAAGCCCTTTAAACCTCAAAGTTGCCAAGGAGGACGAGTGTGCTCTCGTAAGGGTTTTCTAAGAGTTTGACCCATAACTCTAGATCTTAGAACCCAAGGCAAATCAAAAATAAATAAACCAAAGAAAATAAAAATGTGCTCTTAAGTGAGATTTTGAAGAGAAGCAAACACAAATGGATGCAAGAATTTCTAGACACTAAAAGTAAGCATGCTCAAAGATGTCCATAGGTTGATTAAAACATACCATACACTAAGCATAGAGAGACTAGATAGAGCGCAATTCCTCAAATTCTACAACCATACATACCGCGTTCTCTCAACTAGTTTCAAATTCGCCATTCAAGGTAGCTTCTCTAAACTCCGAAAAATGGAGCCGATAAATGTAACAAGAAATAGAATAGGAGAAGGTTACTCGACATCTCGACATAGCACACTCGCTCAATAGGCTTGATTCCAATCTTCCGCCACCGACAATGACTCAACCCTCTAAGGTCAAAAGGACTTTTTAAGGGTGGTAACGTAGGCTAGGGGTAAAGGGTGTGAATAAATTTGGATAGTGGTGCTCAATCCTAATATAGTGAAGTCTTAGTAGGAGCGAAAGAGCTAAATACCCATGAATCACAAATCATATTCAACGATTTAGGGATAAGGTTCCCCCAAACTTATTAAAACAAAAACATAACAATAAAATAACTATTTTTGGATTTTCTTTCTATTTCTCCCTTTTTTCATATTTTTTATTTTTTTATTTTGTTTCCATTTTCCCCGCCTTCTTTGACTTTGGGTGGCTTTTTCTATGAAGTTGCAATTGCATTTATTCAAGAATATACACAAAAATTTTCCTTTCCCCTTATTTATTTATTTATTTATTTTTTTAATATCACTCAAGACAATCGCTCTAACTTCACTATTCACTACAAGGGTGAAAAATAAAACAAGGAAGCAATTGGCTTGTATTGAGGTAATCAAAGAAAAGGATAAGGCTCAAAGAGTTAAGAGGAAGGGCAAATGCAAATAAAAAAAACCAAGAAAAAGAGAAAAAAAAAAAACAAGAATAGAAAGCCTAAAACTATAGAAATAAAAATAGTCACCGAAATGAACGCCTTTATCTTTCCCTAGAGTGGCTCGGTCGCGATCTTAGATAGATTAGAGTCAAGTTCTCGATATAAGTATGCAATGTCGAGGATCCATGCACTCAAAATAGATGTTGGGGCTTATTTTTTTGAAATTCCTCACATGGGATTATCAAGCAAATACTACCTTTAAGGTTTCAAATCACTAGAGAGAGCAACACCATCATACCACAATCCATGAATTAAGGTATTGTGCTCTCAAAAAGTTCTAACCACTACCTTACCATAGGGTATCCTAAAATCAACCATAAACATCTCAAAGCATGCGGACTTCTAACATCTAGGAATAAAAACATTCAAAAGAGTGGAGCTTCAATGATATTGTTTTCAACTCAAGAACAAAAGAAATAAATAAAAGAAAATTTTGCCTTGATTCATGCGTTTTTTTTTTAATAGCAAGAGATGAAAGCAAGTAGGTAATGGCACGTAATCAACACAATCACAAAAATTTAGCACTTAAACCCAGGTGGTGTTCATAACCACCAATGTAAAATTTAAAGCCAAGCAACCTCGAACGATCATCTTCTTTCCTAAACTATCCTAAAACTAAGCAAACAAGTAATTAAAAGGGAGTTGGAACGATCTCACCCATCATTGAAGCAATAAAGGCCAAATGCAATATCCGAAGTAAAGAGCATCTTCAAACCCTTGACTTCATCTCCGGGATACTTGCTATGAAAGGTCATCAACTCAAAAGAGAGATTAGTTCCAACAAGAGTATATACAAAAGGCGAGAGATGAGAAATTACATGTTAAGAAAAACAAACATATCTAGCTCAACATATAGCTCAACAACTCCTTAAGCTTGCAATGCCCCGAGCCATGACCCCCTAAAATTGCGCCCCTAGATCAAATACAATGCAAAGTACACCCCCAACTTGAATGGAAAACCGACCTCAGTGAGACCAAGGAATAGTGAAATAAAAAGGGAAAGGGGGAGGAGGGGGATTCATGGGGTGATCTAAGATCCACTTGGCCCGCCCTCATCGGGGCGGCGCCAATCATAATCAAGCTCGATCGGGGTCCCATCCTCACGCAAGGGGGGGCCATGGGGCTCCCAACCACCGTAAAAGTTGGGAGGGAATCCCAAGTACCCCGTATAGAGTGGGTCATGGCTATGCTCCGGTGGGATGTACCTATAGGCGGGGTCGTCGAAATAGTCACACCCCCCGGGCTGGGTATAGTCATACGGGGGAAAAGTGCACCGCTCCCTAATTTGGGAGGATGGGCCTTGCCAATAGGGATAGACCGGCTCACGAGGAGTGCCATCAATGTGCTCCTCTCCCCAACTTGGCACTGGCCCTAGCACTGGAGGCCAATAGGGATGGTTAACCGGTGGGGCGATTTGCCCTTGCTCCGCAAAATGGTTGAAAAGCAAAGAATTGTGGAGCGCCATCCCTTGGTTATTAGCCTCCAATTGGCCTACTTGCAAGCTTAAGTTATTAAAAGCATGTTCAATGTTAAAACTAGAAGGGTAGGAGTGGCTCATACCTCCCTCCTCTTGGGAGGGGTGACGTTCGTGCTCCACTCCTTGTGGTCTTGGTTGTCGTTGTTGTTGTTGTTGTTGGTGGTGTTGTTGGTGTTGTTGCCTTGCTCTGTTTCTTCTTTCAATCTCATTTGGATCAAGCTCTGAAGCATCAATCTCCTCAAATGGTACTCTCCATGGATTTGGGGTATTTGTTGGGGGTTCGGTCATGAATCTATTGGGGATCTTGCACCATATTGCACCCTTGATCAACCAAAAGGTAGCTCTAGATGTCTCTTTGGTGAATTTCATGTTCTTGAGGTGATCAAAGTTGAGAACCGACCCATAGTTCTCCGGAACCATCTTTACAAGTTGCTCTTTGAACCCGAGCTTATAAGCAAGCCATGTCACCATCCCTCCCAATTGGATGGGCCCTTTCATTCTTGTGTCTTGCTTGATGGTGAGCATCCTCGTGGCAAGCAAAAAACCCAAGTTAACTTTGTCGGCCGGGTTATATTGATCTAGCAACCTTCTTCCTTCACTTGCTCTCCATAGCAAATGTAGTTCTTGGTCGCTCATTTTTCCTAGATCTTGCCGGGAGAAGAAACAATACACCAATATACGATGAAAGTACCTCAATGCGGCATGATGGATTTCGGAGGCTTTGGATGAGTTAGAGAGGAAATCCCTAGACCCATCAGTTATCCTCTTCCACCAAGCTTGCATGTCGTAACCTTCAACTCCATCCCCAGAACAATCAAACACCTCGGCTCTAGGATCCCAACCAAAATACTCATTAAACTTTGCAAGGTTCATGGTGTGCTGGTCGTTGAACATCCTGAATTTAATATCAAACGCGTCCCCCATCTCCGTAGATGTCCTCTTGAATTCAAAGCTAGCTAAGAATTCTAGAGCTAAAGTGCGGTAGGTGAGGGGAGGTTGCGCGGGGTGGTTGTAGGTCTTATCTGTGGTAACCCAATCATTTGGGATTTGATTTTTAAGAAACGGGGCAAAACCGAGTGTACGGGCAAGGTCGCACACTTTATCATCAATCCCGAGGTGGAAACAAGTTATATGATCATAGAAAAGGGTTTGTTTCACCTCCCTCTTCTCAAGCTCACGAAACTTTGCTTTATGTTCGGGTTTGGTAAGGTTCACACTGTAGGTAGGTGAGGTGCTAGTGCGAGGTCTTTTCGAACCCATTACACCGGTATCAAACACAATAGTCAACAACAATAATCACCACCAACAACAAAATCAACCAACAAAAACCAGCAACAATACCCAAAGGTTGTAGAATCCAAGGATTTTCCTCAACAACCACTACAACTCCACAAGTATCCCCAAAAATTAGCACAATTAACCAACAATAACACCACCACAATCACCAATTAATCGATTTCAAGAACAAACTCAAGCCAAAACACCTAATTTCATCTAACACAAAAACTCCAAGGGAAGCCCTAACAAAACCAAGCACAAATACTCAAGAATAAGTAAAATGAACTTGATTAGGAGAAATTTTACCACAATTGGAACCAAATTCTTCTTCTTATTGTGCAAAGGAGAGTAAACCCGAGTGAAATCTGAAGTGACCCGAGCAAAAACCCTGAATTGATGCTAAGAGTTGAACTTGCAGTAGGAAATTTTGAGTAGAAGTGAGAATGGGGAACGTTTTGAGTGTTTTTGAGAGGAATTTGAGTAATATTGATGAGTAAAAGTGGTGATTTGTGGAGGGTTTGAGTGGAATGTGGGTGGTTTGAGGAGAGAGTGAGGGTTTGAGTGTGGGGGTTTTTGTGAGTATGAGTGAGAGAATGGGAGGGAATGGGGCTGGTATGCGTGTTTTGTTTTTAAGAACAGGTGCTCGAAGCTCCCGCTCCATCCCCAAAGCGGGCGCTCTGACTGGCCCTGTGTATTTTTTTTTCAAAAACATCGCCCGAAGCTCCCGCTCCACTGCCCAAAGCAGACGCTTTGACTTGAGTGGGCGCTCCAACATTTGGAGCGGGGGCTTCAAAATCTCGGCATTTGCTTTGCCTGCAACATCAGAGCGGGCGCTCCAATGTTTGGAGCGGGAGCTCTGAATCGAACACTTGGCATAAAAATTTGGAAAAATTGACAATAGAGGTCTCAACTTTGGGTGATAATTTTTAAAAGGTCTGAACTATTTATTAACTTGTGTAGGTCCCAACTTTAGGGGGTCTTAACTTTTAGCGGGCGTTAGTGACTTGAAACTGGCTTAATAGGTCATAACTTGTAAAACTTGGGTCACACCAGAAGGTTTAATTGAGGGAGGAAAGTAGGAACTAGGTGAGATTTTAAAAAAAATCGTCAGTTTTAAGTCACCGATGCCCGCTAAAAGTTAAGACCCCCTAAAGTAGGGATCTACACAGGTTAATCAATAGTTCAAACCTTTTAAAAATTATCGCCCAAAGTTCAGATCTCTATTGTCAATTTTTCCTAAAAATTTTCCTTTTACTGGGGCGGACGCTCCAAAAGTCTGGAGCGGGGGCTTCAGATTCTCGGCTTTCTTTGCTTTGAGCTTCAGAGCGGGCGCTTCAAAGGTTGGAGCGGGAGCTCTGTATCCAGAACTTACAGCTCTTTCTCCTCAATCGGGGGGAATGCTATTCTTAACATTTTTCGCTACCTTTCGAGTTGCATAATAGGTCTTGCTTCCTTAAATGGAGTTTGTTGTCACTATGCTTTCGTGATTCCGTATGTACTTATGCAATATGTAACATCAATAGCGCACTTTCTCTTCTCTTGCTTTAGGAAAGTGTATCACTAGGGATTCTACTCTTAATAGAATATGTGAACTTTGTCTTTGAAAGAATAGGTTGCTGGTAGGACAAAAAGGATGCGAGAATCCTCTGCTTGAGAACCGGAAGTGACATATGGAAAGATCTTAACTTTAACGCCCTCTATCTATTCTAATCTAAAAGAGCGTCTAGGCAAACCATGGAGAATTTCATTCTAACAACGGTTACTGAAACAGGAAAAAAAAAACTGGGTTGGTTATTCAACAGCAGATAGGCTTAGAGCTCCTACGTACGAACTGGATATTGAAAAGAGCGCTTACTCTTATTGCAGCGGAGTCTGTAACAGCTTATGTTAGCACAACAACCAAAGAGCTTCTTCTTGCCCTATTTAAAGAATATTCTGTCCATCTATGAATCCTTCCTTCCCTTACTCTAACGAGTAAGCAAATAGGAATTACCTTACTCTTGATTGGATTAACTATATATTCCGAAAGTGCCATGGCGCATTCAATTCCGGAAAACAGGGCATTCGGGGCATCTTCTTCTTCTTTGCGCGTGCATGGGATATCTTAATACTATTGATTCAACCAAAGCGGACATTAATTGCTGATCTAGCACACTTGCAAATGCCCAAGAAAAGAAAGAAGCGCCAGAGCTTGTTCGTGCACAAACTATTTTTTCGCAAAAGATCCGTTATCCCGAAATATTGGTAATATGTTCTCATACAATGTTGCTCCAATCTGACCTAGCTGGCGAGCGATCCCAGTTCACGGCAGAGAACAAGACAACAAGCGAGCGTACCTTTGTTCGCTTCTTCTCCACCAAGCACGGAAGTTTAAGGATACCTGGTTCGATGGCTGTTCTCTACTAACCACAAGGATATAGGGACTCTCTATTTCATCTTCGGTGCCATTGCTGGAGTGATGGGGCGGGCGCTCCAAGAAGTTGGAGCGGGGGCTTTAAATTTTCGGCATTCTTCACAATTAGAAGCGGTATTTGGAGCGGGCGCTCCAATACTTTGGAGCGGGAGCTCTGAGCCCAATACTTAGCCGATTTTCTTTTTCCCCTTTCCTGCACACATACACAACAAACCATACCCTATGGGGTTTAAATTAGCCCAAAGTAAGATGTAAGACTTAGCTTGAAACTCGACTCAACTATTGGTTAGATGAGCCGAGAGGCCGTGCCTCGTATTTCCCAATCAAACTAATATCCACCTCCTCCCTTGGGGAAAAATCCTCGGGATTTTACACTCCACCAAAACAAAATCAAAATCAAAATCAAAGTTCAACAATAACAAAATATGAACAATATATACAAAGGCGCTTGATTTATGGTCTTAAACTAGACCTCTTCATCTTTCTCAAATGGCTTCGGGGGACGAGTCGGTTGGGACCGACTCGAGCATCAAACAACCAAATTTTCCAATTTGTTCCTTATCGGAATATTTCTTGATTCTTTGGCCATTTACCATGAACCGAGCTCCATCTTCACCTTCCAATTCAAGCGAGCCATAGGGAGTGACCTTGGTGATAGAGAATGGGCCGGACCACTTAGACTTCAACTTTCCGGGGAAAAGACAGAGCCGTGAGTTGAATAAGAGAACTTTGTCGCCGACCTTGAAGTCACGATCTTTGATTCTTTTGTCATGCCACTTCTTGGTTTGCTCTTTGTAAAGCCTAGAGCTCTCATATGCATCGAACCTTAGTTCTTCCAACTCATTGAGTTTGAGCAACCTCTTCTTTCCGGCCAAGTCGGGGTCCATATTGAGCATTTTCATGGCCCACCATGCCTTGTACTCAAGCTCAATCGGTAGATGACACCCCTTTCCATATACAAGCCGATAAGGAGTAGTACCAATTGGGGTCTTGTAAGCGGTCCTTAGAGCCCAAAGAGTGTCATCCAAACGAAGAGACCAATCTTTCCTTGATTTATTTACCATCCTTTCGAGTAAATTCTTGATTTCGCGATTTGAGACTTCCACTTGCCCTTGAGTTTGAGGATGGTAGGAAAAACCGACCTTATGGTGCACATCATACTTTTTCAAGAGAGCTTCAAATTGCTTCTTAGCAAAATGAGACCCTCCATCACTAATGAGACATCGTGGCACTCCAAATCGAGGGAAGATGATCTTTTTGAGCAACTTCATCACTACCTTATGGTCATTGGTAGGTGAAGGGATGGCTTCTATCCACTTGGTCACATAATCCACGGCCACCAAAATATATTGGTTTCCACAAGAAGAAACGAAAGGACCCATAAAATCCACACCCCATACGTCAAAAGGCTCAACTTCAAGAATAAATTGTTGGGGCATTTTATTCCGTTTGGTTATTCCCCCCATTCTTTGGCATCGGTCACAACGAAGGATGAATGTGTGAGCGTCTTTATGCAATGTTGGCCACCAAAGGAGACAATCAAGGATCTTTGCTACTGTTTTACCAACACCATCATGGCCTCCACATGCAAGTGAGTGACAATACTCCAAAACTCCTTCAATCTCGTGAGTAGGCACACATTTTCGAAATACACCATCTGTAATAACCCATGTTTTTATGTATGTTTTAGTTCAAGCTCATTATGTTTATTAGTTCAACTAAACTTGAATATGAATGAGAAATTACTTGAGAGTTATTTTTTTTAAATGGAATTATGTTAGTGTGGGTTTTATTCAAATGAGGTATGGAGTAAATGATTTTAAGCTTAAAAAGGAAAATGAAAAAAAAAAAACCATTATCTCCTCTCTCTCCTCCTCGTGTCCTAAATTCAAGAAGCCAGATGAATACTCTTCATCTTCGTGTCTTCATAATCAAAAGCCAGATCATATCTCACATAGATCAAAACTTCTCTTCAACATTTCAGTTTAATTACCCAAGTAATTGAGACTTGGAGAAACCCCAAAATTGAAAACAAAACCCCAAACCATCTTATTTTCTCTCTCTTCTCTCGCGTCTCCCTGTTCTCCTTCTGCCGCGGCTTTGCCGGTGCCGCCGCCGCTGCTGCTTTTGTTGCTTGCCGGCGCTGCAATTGTTGTTGTTGCTTGTCACTTTTCTCTCCCCTCTTGGTCTGCTGTGGTTGATTCTCCCAGCGAGCCGCGAGTATCGCTGCTGCCAAGTTTTTTTCTCTCCCCTCATCTCTACGTTCGCCGCCGCCGTAGTGGTTCGACCACCACCGTTCTTGTTGTGCGTTGGTATCGTTATGGGTGCGTTTCCTTCGTAATTTATTGCTCATATGCCGAAATTATAGGTTTAGTGCAATTCATTCCTTAAGTTTTGATTATAAGAGGGATTGGTATCCAAGTTTTGATCTTTGATGAATTTTAATTTCTTTGGCAAGTTATTGATTTGGGTTTAAGCTCTTACTTATATTTCATCAATGGATATATGATTTACATGAGGTTTAGTGTTATGCATTCCTTTATTAGTTAAGACTTGGATGTTGGTATTGATTGCAAAATTAGTTTGTGAATTGAAATCTATTTAGTAATTGCTTTAAATGCATATTAACACCACAAAATGATTATTTTGATTGGAAGTATACAATCTCGGTTTTCATATTTACGAACTCAAATCGGTTGAGCCAGCTAAGTTGTTTTGTTCTTTTGGAGTTGCGAATTTCTGTTTTGGTGTATATAATTTTGATGATATTTCATTAGATTTGATTAATGGGTTAATTTGGAGATAGTCTTGAAAATTAAGAAGATGAGTTTTAGAGCTAGTTTCTCGAGTAATTCAAGGATTTGTAGTGATTCATGGAAGAGTTTAGAGGGTATGAGCAAGTCGATCTATTTATTATGATAAGAATGGTTGTTAATTGTTGTAATTATTTTGTGAGGTGATTGTTGGAGGATAACTATGGAGATATATGATAAGCTAGGATGGAGATCAAGTCTATGATTCGTGGAGTATCAATATTTCTATGAAAGGTACACACATGTTCTCCCACTTTCCAAATATATTGTTGATATTCCGATCAAATTATATAAACTATATAAGTTGATTTTGATATGTTTTCATAAGTTAAACTCGGGTTGTATCAAAAGTGGGTTTTTGGTACTAAATGGTGTGAACTACATGTTTATGAGTTCTAAGACGAAGGTAGAACTAAATTGCATGTTAAGTTCTATTGGCTATAAGTTATGTTGTTTTGAGACTCAATAGTATAAATTTGTTTAATGAACCATGTTTTGTGATATTAATAAGGCATGCACATTTGGTTCTAAATGAGAGTTTCACTCTATTTTCAATATTGTAAGTTTGATTATATGAGTTTAGTGAGTTATATATTATGGGAATGGATAAGGTTATGGAGCTCAATTATGATTTCAGAAAAGAGTTCGTATATATATGGTTATAAATGTATAAACTTTATAAATGTATAAACTTTAAAGAGCTCGTTTATATGGTTATTATGAGAACCTCGGTATCACATCTTGGTAGGATTAATTCTTGTTGGAGCTTCGTGCATGAATTTCTAAGAAATCAATTATGATATTTGATTACCCATTTCGAAATACATGCATTAGAGGTTAGAAAATATGGGTTCGGAGTTGTGGTTGAAATTTCAGAGTACGTTATAACATGAGTTTTGGGGGACTATTATTTGAGTATGAAAATATGCATGTGGTAAACTATGAACGAGTATAGTATGAACTGTTATTATAAGGAGAATAAGTTCAGATTCAAAAGGTGACATTATGTCATAAAAGGATACCAACAAGGACTATTTGAGGAATTTGGGTTTTGTAATATTTGAAAGTTATGTCAAAGTAGTTGTGGGGCGAATTAGTAGATCGAAGAATCATGTTTAAGAATGTTAACTATTATTTGAAAAGTGGAGTTGGGTGATTGTGTAAGTTTTGGAGTGCCAACGTCAATTAATGGGGTAGTAGCCGAGATGAAAATTATATGGGCCTTAAAGATCAGACAACTATAAAAGTATATATTGAGAAGTATATATTGGGAATGGGAGACACTCAACGTTGGGACATAAAAGTTAAATAAATGAGTTCTATAATAGTGATATCGATATAAAGGGGCTGGAGTGATGGTTTGGGGAAGTATCAGACATTAAATTTGAATTGTGTTGTCTAAGTCGAGGGAAGGTGATAACTGAGTTTGGAAACTTCTATTATGGGTATTAATGAGGAGTACAAAAGAGGTTAGGAGTCTTATTTTCTAATTGGAGGAGTAAGGATAGGAAATGGGAAGGTGGGGAAGAGTATAAAATGCTATGTATAGAAATCAAGTTAGATATCTAAGGATAATTAATTGGAAGTGAATTTTGGAAGTTCAACATTAATCTAAGGGTTAATAGAGTGGTTACAATATGTTTGTGAGTCTAAGAGATGTTATAACCAAAATAAGTATTTGAGACGGGATATTAAATATTGAGAAGTAAGATCTGAAATGTGAAGGTCATATTAGAGAAATAAAGGATCAAGATATGGGTAGTGATTCAAAAGAATATTAAATTAGTATCATTGAGCATAAGTATAAACATCGAGATCGGCTTAGCTGTAAAGATTGTTAAATAAGAATTAAATGAAAAGTTATTCCTAAGAGAACTTTTGTAACTAAGATATTAAGTTATATATGTAAGATTAAATTCTGTTTTGACTTTATGAGTAGTAAGCTACGTTTTGAGCTTCAATTATAATCAGCTTGAACTATATTTTCCTTAAAGTCCGTATTTGAAAGGGATTCAGCCAATGAATTTTATAAAAGGTTGATTTATACCAAGTTACTAGAAAACTCGATTATATTATACAAGCAATCTATTTGGGTATGTTAAATACCGAAAGTAATTCTGTTATGAGAATTTGAGACTTATGAACCTGAGTTTTCGAAAATACGAAATTTTGATTATGTATTATGATTCTGTTTTGTGAGGGGAAGAAGCTGCTAAAGCAGTGACGAACAACATTCGTAGAGCGGGTATTGCTCATTATGTGTTAGAGCGGGTATTGCTCTGGAGCGGGTATTGCTCCGTTATGTGGGGTCATGACCTAAAAGTCTTGCAAGCAGAATATAAGAAAGGTGGGGAGACGTCCCTCAAAAGTTTGGAGAGCCGGGTTTGCCTCCATTCGTGTTCCTTCCCTGAGTAAATATTTTGATGCTAAAGTATTGAGAAAAATTTAAGTTATATTTGATAATGATGCTGATATAGCAAGATAATTTATGGAAAGCTTTTGAAAAGTTACTCAGTATGTTCTTTGACATATTACGTTTGCATCCTTGGTATCTATCAAGGAATATCTTTGTATTTTAAGCAAGTATAAAACGTTTAAGAAGTATAAATATATTGGTTATGCGGAATCTTTGATGAGAAGATATATTTCTGTGATTTGTTTTAAGTACATTGATCCATGAGATATAAAAGCTCACATGTTAAGGTGATTTCTTTATTACGCATTTATTCTCTATAAAATCACTCAACAACTCGAATGTGTTTAAGCCACCAAAAAGATTTTCTGGTTGGACAGTGTGTACTCGGTTTCTGATTTTGTTCTTGGAACCCGTCCCCGGTGGGGGCAAGCGTTCAATGCTAATGATTTTTGCGAGAGAATGTGGAATCTAGCTCCTGGTGTGGTTTAAGGATCATGGTATTATAAGAGATGTTTTATTTTTTTTTTGATGAGCTATGGTGGAGATTATATAGTGTTATAGGAAAGAATATTATGGTGTTTTGATGTATTATATCGGAGATTCGATTGATCAATTCTTGTAATTGTATTTCTATTTTGGGATATTGTTGTGGGCCCATAACCCACAGGTCCAGGATCGTTTTATAGCTTATGTTTCCGCTGCGAATAAATGTAAAATTCAGGTTTATTAAGTGTTAATTGAGATTTGTGAATGCTAAGTGTGTTTAGCTAGCAGCTCGGAAGTGCGGGCTGTTACACCATCACTACACCTCTTGTACAAATGCGGATCATCCCAAAAATACCTCTTGACCTCCTTGAAAAACCTTTTTCTTTGTTGAAAATTGTAGTCATGAGGCACCACTTCACTCGCCAAATAATTAGCAATATCGGCGTACCAAGGGATTGTGTTGGAAATGATTGTCATGAGAGTGTCATCACGAAGCTCATCATTGATTGGTTTCTCCGCCTCACCATAGGAAGGATGGTCTAATGGCAACCGAGAGAGGTGGTCCGCCACTAGATTTTCACTCCCCTTCTTATCAAGAATCTCCATGTCAAATTCTTGAAGGAGGAGAACCCATCGAATTAGCCGTGGCTTGGCATCTTTCTTGCTCATTAAGTACTTGACCGCAGCATGATCGGTGTAGACGATGGCCTTGTTGCAAACAAGATAGGACCGGAATTTGTCAAATGCAAACACCACTGCCAACATCTCCTTCTCCGTGGTCGAGTAATTCTTTTGTGCATCATCTAGAGTGCGGCTTGCATATGAGATCACATTCAATTTCTTGTCCTTCCTTTGTCCAAGCACAACACCAACTGCATAGTCACTCGCATCACACATTAGTTCAAATGGGAGCTCCTAATTCGGAGCTTGCACAATGGGCGCATTCACTAAAACATTTTTCAAGGTCTCAAATGCCTTTGTGCAAGCTTCATCAAATCGGAACTCCACTTCTTTTTAAAGTAAACTCGTCAAAGGTCTTGCAATTTGTGAAAAATCTTTGATGAAACGGCGATAAAACCGGCATGCCCCAAAAAGGCACGCACCCCGGTCACCGAAGTGGGTGGGGGTAGCTTTTCAATCACCGCGACCTTTGCCAGGTCAACTTCAATTCCATTCTTTGAAATCTTATGGCCAAGGACAATGCCCTCCTCAACCATAAAATGACACTTTTCCCAATTTAATACAAGGTTCATCTCTTGACATCTTTTTAAGACTTTCTCGAGATTTTTTAAGCACTTGTCAAAAGACGAACCGCAAACACTAAAATCATCCATGAAAACTTCAATGACATCTTCAAGCATGTCGGAAAAGGTGGCGGTCATGCACCTTTGGAAGGTAGATGGAGCATTACATAAACCGAAGGGCATTCTTCGGTATGCAAATGTTCCATAAGGGCATGTAAAAGTTGTTTTATATTGGTCATCCGGATGTATAGGAATTTGGAAGAATCCGGAGTAACCATCAAGAAAACAATAATGAGAATGCTTTACCAACCTCTCCAACATTTGGTCAATGAATGGCAAAGGAAAATGATCCTTCCTAGTGGCTTTGTTTAGCCGCCTATAGTCAATGCACATCCTCCACCCCGTCACGGTACGGGTGGAGATGTCATTTCCCTTGTCATCATTGACAATAGTCATGCCACCTTTCTTAGGCACCACATGAACCGGACTCACCCATTTGCTATCCGAGATAGCATAGATGATGCCCGCTTCACGGAGCTTAAGAACCTCTTGTTTCACAACTTCCTTCAAAGTCGAATTCAACCGCCTTTGAGGCTCAATAGAGGTGGCATGATCATCCTCAAGGTGGATGTCATGCATACACAAGCTAGGGCTAATACCCTTGATATCATCAATACTATATCCTATGACACCCTTATATTTTCTCAACAACTCAATCAATTTTTGCAAGGAGATGTCATCAAGGTTAGCATTGACAATAAAAGGATATTCGCAATCATTCTCAAGAAAAGCATATTTGAGAGAGGGGGGAAGGGGTTTCAATTCTACCTTGGGAGGAGGCTTAGAACTCCCCCCCTTGGCCACGGTTTGGATCAATGGGAGCTCATCTTTGCTTTCTTGGGCATCCGTATGAGCTTCATTAAGTTGGGCTTCAATCTCCATGGCCTCTTTTGATTTTTCCATCCCCTCATTATCTTGGAGGGCCTCATAAAGCGTATCATGTCTCATGCTTTTTACCCTCTCATAAATAGCTATCTCCGACTCCACCAAGTCTACTCTCCACACCTTCTCTACCATAGGTTGTTTCAAGGTTTTCGAAAACTCAAACACAACTCTTTCATCGGCCACCTCACAAGTGATCATGTTGTTCTTGCAATTAATCACGGCTCCCATTATTTTAAGAGCTTCTCTCCCAAGGATAAGAGGAGTATGAGGGTCCTCCTCCATATCCATTATAACAAAATCACAGGGTACAAAGATATTACCAACTCGAATTGGTATATCTTCGAGTTCTCCACAAGGTAGCTTAATCGAGCGGTCGGCTAATTGAATTGTCTTCCTTGAAGGCACCATCTCACACTTGAGCAACTTTGCAATGGACAAAGGCATTAAGCTCACACTTGCACCCAAATCGGCCAATGCTCCCTTGGTCTCAAGATCTCCCAATTTCACCGGGAGAGTGAAACTACCCGGATCTCGTTGCTTGGGTTGCATTTGGCGTTGCACAAGCGCACTCACTTGGTGTGGAAGAGTGATGCATTGTTCATTGAGCTTTTTCTTGTTGGAGAGAAGTTCTTTGAGGAACTTTGCATATGATGACATTTGTGACATGGCCTCAAAGAAGGGAATGTTGATTTCAAGACCTTTCAACATGCTCATGAACTTGTTGTACTTGTCATTCAACTTTCTCTCAACTATCCTTTCCAGAAATGGTGGGGGAGGATCGAATCTTGATGGTTGGACATTTGTTGATGTTTGATTTTCTACCTCAACTTCTTTCTCCTTCTCAACACCCTCTTTTTGGGTTTCATTTTCTCCTTTCTCAACAACTTGTTCTTCTTTCTCCTTATCCTCCTCTTGTTGCACCGCTTTAGGTCCTTGGTAGGATCTTCCGGACCTTAGGGAGATGGCCTTCACATGGTGGGAGTTTGCGGGATTCGGAGTAGGTTGACCGGGAAACTTCTCATTTGAGAGTTGAGAAACCCTCTCGGCTAGTTGGGCAACTTGATTGTCAAGGATCTTTTGGTGAGAAGTGGTTTCTTGGAATTTTTGGTCAACTTTTCGATCAAGGTTGCTCAACTTTTGTTCAAATTATTGAGAAATATTTTTTATGTTGTCTAGGATAAGAAGATTGTCCGGAGATGGACTACCTTGGGGGTTTGAGGTGTTTAGGAAGGTGGTTGGGGGTTGGTTTGAGAATTGATTTGGTGGAAGGGGCTTGTTGAAGTTGTTTCTAGCATTTGGATGTAAATAGGGAGCTCCTTGGTTCGCTTGATTGTTGAAATTGGTTGGTCCACCATAGTCATTGAACCTCGGATTAAGATTGGGGTTAGGGCCTCTCCAATTATCCCTTAGCTTTGATCTCTTTGATTATTGAGATAACCCATAGCCGCCACATGCTCGGGGTCCTTACCAACACAATAAGAGGTGTCATGGTTGGTACCCCCACAAATTTCACATGAGAATGAGTTTACTTGTCGAGATGATGAAGAAGAAGCTTGCTCTTTCCCTAGCTTCTTGTCAAGAAGTTGCTCCATGAAAGCTTTGAGCACTAGGGGAAAAAAAAGGAAGGGCTACGCTGGAAGGGCTGCGTTTTTTGAAAAACGCAGCCCTTATAAGTAAAGGGCTGCGGTTAGCCCAAAAACCGCAGCCCTTTTAGTGAAGGGCTGCGGTTAGCTGAAACGCAGCCCTATAAGTAATAAAGGGCTGCGGTTTTGGGCTAACCGCAGCCCTTTATGGGCTTTTTTTTAAAAAAAAATTTTTGAAAGGAATTCACGGCTTAAATTGTTAATAAGCAGCTAACTAGGGTTCTCATTCCCTTCTCCCTCATTCTCTCTCCTCTCTCACATCAACCACAGCCTCCTTCTCCTTTCTCTCTCACCCCTCCTCCCTTCTCCCTCACCCTCCTTCCCTATCCCAGGCGAGACCCTAGCTAGCCTCCTTCTCCTTTCTCCCTCACGCCACCGGAACAACAGCGACACCACAATATATAATAGCGGCACAAAGAATGACGCAACAACAAAGCAACACCACGAAGGAGAACGTGGTTGATGTATGCACCAAAGCAGACCGGCTGACACAAGAACGACGCCACCAGCCGACACCAACGGGCCATCGACGCGGCGGCGGCGCAACAAGAACGTGGCAGCGGCAACCTTAACGAGAGGAGAGAGAAAATTGGGGGCGAAACGAAGGAGAGAGAATGCGACAGGCTTAACGGCAACAACGCCGTTGGTAATTTCGTTCGCCGGAGAACTGTTATCGGAAAAAGGTTTTTTCTTTTTTGCTTTTTTTTGTGTGGAAATTGTAATTGTGATTTATGTTTTGCTTCATTTATGGAATTCTTGGATTTAAACAAGCATGGAGAATTGTAATTATGGTGCTTTATTTTTTTTTCTTTTTCCGTTTGATTTTTGTCGGATAAATTGGTAACAAGATTGTTAGTTTTGATTTGAAGAATACGAGAATGAATGGTTTAGAGTTGTAATTGATGATATTTGTATCCAGATCTTGTTAATTTCGTTTCATGAATTTATATTTTGTACTGTTCTTTATAATTTCGTAATTAATGCTCAAATAAAAACAATATATACTCGGTAATTGTTTTTGGACATATTTCGAACTATAAAATGCAAAAACAAAAAAAAAATTTTTTTTTTTTGGGTGAGAAGGGCTGCGGGCTTTAGCAAAAACCGCAGCCCTTTGTACAAGGAAGGGCTGCGGTTTAGGCCCAAAACCGCAGCCCTTCCGTATTGGAAGGGCTGCGATTTTGGGCCTAAACCGCAGCGGGCTGCTGGCAAAAAACGCAGCCCTTAGGGCTGTTTTGACCGCAGCCCTTCCGTTTTTTTCCACTAGTGGAGTGACTCTTGGTCAAGCTCGAATTTCCCATTAAATTTTCCTTGGCTTATTCTCTTACCACCTCATGAATAGTTGCGAACCACATCCTCAATTGTATCTTTGAGTTGAGCTTGGGGAACTTTTCTCAATTGGCCTCCGGCTCCCGCATCAAGATTGGCTCTACTAATGGGATCAAGAGCATCATAGAAGAATCTAATAAGTAGAGGCTCACTATACTCATGATGGGGGCAAGCTCTAACGTACTCATTGAATCGTTCCCAAGCTTCACCTTGAGACTCATCCGATTCTTGTTGGAAGTTGGAGATCTTCCTTCTCATTTTCGCGGTCTTTTCCTCCGAAATAAACTTTTTTAGGAAGGCTTTGGCCACCGCCTTCCAAGTGGTCAAGGAGTTTGGCTTGAGATTCTTAAGCCACCTATAAGCTTTTCCCGCCAAAGATTGCCGAAAGAGATGCATACGGATGTATTCATAAGTGACTTGGTTCGATTGGACCATGGCGCACAACTCAAGGAACCTATCAAGATGCTCAATGGGATTCTCATGCGTGGCTCCGGAAAATTGCTCCATAAGCACCATTTGTGTATATTGTGGATGAATAGTGAAGTTTGTAGTGGTGGTGGGGAGCAAAATGCCACCGGTGAGCTCATAGTCCTCCGGATTACCAAAGTCTTAAAATAGAGGGTTGTCATCTTCGGCCATGGCTTCACTTGCCTCACTTGAGGAGTCAAAAAATATTTCCTCCTCCTCGGTTTGATGTTCAAATAACCTTCGAACTTGCCTCAAAGTACGGTCGATTTCCGGGTCAAGAGGAATGGTAGGAATACCTTAAGATCTCCTTATCATTCAACAAAGCTAAGCACACGGTTAATAATGACAACACAATAACAAAAAATGAAGATAAAAAGCAATTGATGGGTAATAAACTAAGTTTAAACAACTCATTGCCTCCCCGGCAACTGCGCTAAAACTTGATCGGTCCCCTAGGTGTCGTTACTTCCTATGGTTCTGGGTCAAGAATAAAATCACCCTAATCTAACTAACTAGCCTAATAAGGTAGTATAGCGTAGTAAGGGGTCGTATCCACGGAGAAGCTAGGGGTTTTACACTTAGTTGGAGATGCAATCAATTGACGGGAGTAAAAGGGGGTTTAAGTAAACAACTAGACTAACTAAGGCAAATAGAATAAGAGTGATTAATCAATAAGACAAACACTAGGGATAGGGGGAATCATGAAAATCACAACAACAATTTCAACAATATTTGGTAGGCAATGGTTCAAATCTATTGAGGATCTTGGTCCAACATCAAGAGATCACTCTCGTACACCTCTCAACACCGCCTACCCAACCCCGCCTATGAGGTCGTGGTCTACCCATCATCAAGTCATCACTAATATCAAGCTTGCTCTCACATAACCCAACATTAGCTCAAGATTCAAGCACAAAGTTGATCAAGTTTCATGCTTTAACAATAAAATACCTTGATTCGAGCACCAAAAGAACAATCACCAAAACCAACCAAACATCATTCAAAATCATCACAAAGTCCCATTATCCCCCTTCCCTAGCTAGAAATCTAGCCTAGGAAGGAGAAAAACATAGTAAGACTAGTAAAAGCAATAGTTGAAGGAGCAAACATACTAAAACGACTAAGCATGATTAGTGAAAACGAGAAAGATTGAACTTTTGAACAATAGACTACTAGGACTAATCAAGGCAAGCATAAACTAATTTAAACAAGCATAAAACTAAACAAATAACTAAAAATAAGCTAGGAAATAAGGATTAGAGACTAGAAATTACCAAAAGATTGATGCTTTGATTGATAAAAATGAAGAACAAAGGTTGAGTTACAACTTTCTCTCTCCAAAGAATGTGTTTTTCTCTCTCTAATTAACCTAGAAGAATGTGCTCATTACTTAGGACCCTCTTTTCAGGAATTAAAAGCTTACCCTAAATGTCTTAAGAGAGGGTATTTATACCCCTCACAAATACAACTCAAAGTAAGGGCAAACAGCGGAAAAAATCGGGAGCTGAACCATTCAGAGCTCCCGCTCCATGCGTGGAGCGCCAGCTCTGAGCCAAATGTAAGATATTTCTTCAGCAGGTCGAAGCTCCCGCTCCATCCGTGGAGCGCGAGCTCTGAACTTAAGTGAGATTTCCCTCCTGCAAGTCGAAGCTCCCGCTCCAACAAGCTGGAGCGCCAGCTTCAATTTCTCGGTAAAGTGCCTGTATAACATGGGGACTCGGAGCTCCCGCTCCAGAGCTGGAGCGCCAGCTTTGGCTCTGTTTCTACTCTTCTTTGCAGTTTGAAGCTCCTTATCTCCATCCAAAGACTTCCTTTTGCCATTCCAAGCTTCGACAATCTCGATTAGGCCGCTACGGAACCTGAAAGAAGATAAGAACAAGTCATAGCATAGGGTGTTCACAACTAGGGATGGGCATGGGTCGGATCTGGGGCGGGTCCAGCTAGACCCAGACCCAGACCCGTAAATTTTGATGTAGACCCAGACCCGCCCCAGACCCACAGGGTCTAGAAAATCTGGACCCTTACCCAGATCCAATGGGTCTAGCGGGTCCTGGGTCCAAAACGGGTCCAAAATGGGTCTCAAACTTATTAAGAGTTTCCATTATTTTTTCAACATGCGTTTCATTTACGGCTGTTTTATTAGTTATTAAAATGATAAAATACCAACATAATAGTCTAATACTTCTACAAAACATTCCAAATTAAAATATCCACAACAAGTTGGCTTTGTCCTGGTCGGTAATGGATAAAATGAGAAATTTAGGGATCGAGTACTAGACGCGATGGCTGCTTGAAAATCTAAAAATTCATATGTTAAGGTAAAAAGTTTTATTGCTCTTTAAATATTTATTATTATTATTATAATTGTATATATATATAAAAGGACATGGGTTTGTGGGGCGGGTCTGGGTCTGAATCTATCAGACCCAGACCCATTTTTTTACACCCAGACTCAGATCCGACCCAGACCCAATGGGTCTCAAAACTCTAGACCCAGACCCTTTAAAATGGGTCGGGTCCAACCGGGTCTGGGTCGGGTCCTGAACCCATTCCCATCCCTATTCACAACATTCAATCTTCACATGAATAGAAAGCTACCTACAACTCCCAAAAAGTCTCAAAATGCATGAAGCTAGTAGATTCACTAACATTGAACAAAGCTAAGCTAAATAAGCATAAAAATGGACAAAACAAAGGCTTAATTAGGGTGGAAAGAGGCCTTAAAAGCCACTTATGAGGTACGTAGGTCAATGTTGGGTGTTGTTAAATTATAACGAGCGAAGATGGACTTGCAGCCTAAAATCCTGGAAAAATGCTAACTTTTAGGATTTGAACCAAGCAACTTTCCCTTTAGTAGATCAAATTGGTGCGGATAACCCGACAACCCATGCGATAAAATAAAATAATAAATGTTAGTCTTAGCAAATATGAAAGATGTAAAATAATGATAAATTATATATTATATACTATGCCATAATGCAATTAAATAATGGGTAAAAATTGTAAAAGAATATAATATGAATAAGCATACAACAAAAGAATGCTAAATTAATAAAAATTTAAATTTTGTGATTCTTTTTAAACAAGTCATAAAAGCTCGAGTTAATTTTGGGTTATTTGATCAATTTTGGTACAAGTCCATTTGAATTGCATATATTCATATCAAGTCTTTTGGGAGCTAGTTGATTTGAGTCGAGTTTGGATAAGTTAGGGTCTTATCCAATTTTCAGAATGTCGAATCTTCATTTTCGATTCAAATCGAGTCTTTTGAGTTGAATATTTTGAGTCGAGTTAGCATTGCAAGGTCTACTACCTACTAGGAAAAGTAAATATGTAAGGCTCTGTTCTTTTGAACTTATTTTGGCTGAACTGAAATTAAAATAACTGAACTGAACTGAACTGAAATTAAATTAACTGAACTGAAATTAACTGAACTGATAGATACTGAACTGAATTGCATATTTAATTGTCTAAAATAATAATAATCGATAATAATCAATAAGTATTAACATAATATTATCTATACTTATTATTATTATTATTATTATTATTGTTATTATTATTGTTGTTATTATTATAATTATTAAATAATAATAATAATAATAATAATAATAATAACAATAATAAAAATAATAATAATAACAATAATAATAATAATAACAATAATAATAATAATAACAATAATAATAATAATAACAATAATAATAATAATAATAATAATAATAATAATAAAATAAATAAATAATGACAATAGAAATATAAAAAAATATAAAAATATTGTTATTATAATTATAATATTAATAATAATAACAATATTAATAGTAATATTGAAAACAAAAATAATAATTAGAACATTAGATAAGATTGAACTGAAACGAACTGAACTGAAATTAACTGAACTGAAATTAAATTAACTGAACTGAACTGAAATTAACTGAACTGAAATTAAATTAACTGAACTGAACTGAACTGAAATTAACTGAACTGAACTGAAATTAAATTAGCTGAAATTAAATTAACTGAACTGAAATTAACCGAACTGAAATTAACCGAACTGAACTGAACTGAAATTAACTGAAAATAAGTCCAAAAGAACAGGGCCTAAGTCTTCTATGTATTTGTTCTCGATTTAATTATCTATGTGGAAAAAGTCTATCATATCATAACGACGATGTTATCTTGTTAGAGTGAAAACGTTATTGATATTGGATATGTATCTTTCGGGCAATTGATCGATGTTTTCCTCATAGTTCACACCTTTTAAAAAAGGAAAAATTATTTTAAATAAGTCAACCTTTGCACGGTCTTCCCATTTTAAGTCTACCTTTTGATTATCCCTGATTGAGTTAGGCTTGTATGTCTGTTTTCTTCTATTGAGTTTTAACCTGTTTGTGACTTGTTTAATAGGTTACTTATGATACGTGTTACAATGTCCCACCCCCACCCTCGCCTCCCTCTTTGTTTTAGAAGAAGGGACTTGTAACACATATCATAAGTAACCTAATAAACAAGTCACAAACGGGTTAAAACTCAATAAAAGAAAACAGACATACAAGCCTAACTCAATCAGGGATAATCAAAAGGTAGACTTAAAATGGGAAGATCGCGCAAAGGTTAACTTATTTAAAACAATTTTTCCTTTAAAAAACATGTGAAAGTTACACGACACAAATATCGAAATGCAATAGTGTGATTGGCTTAGGTTGTTATTTTGGTTAATCAACAAGTTGTGTGTTTATATTTGTCTAGCCATTTAATTACACAGACTACATATTTTTGCTATATAACCATGTATCTAATGTTTTCATATCATTCACATATTCCTTGTGTTATCTATCAACAAAGACATGAGTTAACAGTTTTATCATTTCATAAGTAACCGATAAGTGTATTTTTAACGTACTAATTGGACCTTTTTACGCTCCTATAAATCCACATTCTCCCATTTTCTTCTCTCTTTCATCTTCCTTCTCATTTATATTCCATTCACTTGATCATAGTGACAATTTGCTACAATTTTGTTGGTCATTTTGACTGATATTATAGCACAATTGCTCTCACCTTGTTTTGCCATTTTCTTAATGTAGGTGGGACCACCTACGACGATTACAAGTTCAAGATACGACAAAGGAAGCAAAGAATAAAGAGCCTAAGTTGAGCAATAGTGCGCCCTATAAGTGATCAGATAGCGGGTCGGACCGCCTAAAAAATTTTAGCCCACATGTCAGGTTAAACCGCCTATAAAAATTCAACCCACATATCGAATCAGACCAAATTTTGGGCAGATTTTTCGTGTCCAAAATCGGCAATTTCGACCCATATATAGCCGGGATTTTTCTGGCCAAAAATTGGACCGGGCCAAATTTCAAGCTAAAAATTATTTTTGAGTTGCCCAAACCCATCCCCAAAAAAAAGATTGGGTTGGGCTGCAATAATTTTGCCCAAGCCCGAGCATTTTCGGGTTGGGCTATATTTGATCAACTCTAGTGTTCTCTCACTATGCCCCATATCTGCCAATAAAAAGGAGCACAAAAGAGGGCTAGTTGCTCTTGCACCTTTTTCTCAATAGGTGCGCCCGTACCTACACACTTGAGCAGTTCTAAGGACCGTATGATATATAGGTGCGCCCACACTTGTTTCTATTGTGCGCCTGCACCTATCGATGTTCTAGAAAATTTGTAAGGCACTTAGTGCCATTTAAAACACTTCTTTGACTTATTTTCGACTTATGCTTTATTTTAGGAAAATATGCCAAAAAAAACCTTTTAAAAGTTCAATTTTGTGAAAAAAAATATTTTAAAGCATTCTTTGTAAAAAAAAAACTACAAACTTAATTTTTCTTGCAAGATGAAACCTATTCCCATTTTCCGGTGTGGTTTTTCTCAATTCCAGAGTTGACCCTTCTATCTTCCTTTAACCCCTATTTCCATTAACTACAGTACCACCCCTATGCATCTCAAAAACCACAACGGAAAATGAAAATAGGTTTCATCTTGCAAGAAAATTTAAGTTTGTGGTTTCTTTTTGCAAATAATGCTTTAAAAGGTTTTTCTTCGCAAAATTGAGCTTTTAAAAGGTTTTTTTTGACAAATTTTCCTTTTTTTATTCAGTTAGAGACATTATTGGGGTTTATCATTAGAAAGAAAAACACTTAGATAACTTTTTTATTTTGGATTTTAGTTTGAAGATTTGTTGATTCCTACTACTTTGAGGTAATGATTATTAAGAAATTTTAATTTCCAGTTTTAAGTTTTCAATCATTCATCTTTTCATTGTTATTCTCTCCTTTATTCATAGTTAGATTAATTTGATTAGAGTTTGATAATTATTTGTTTTTATTCCCTAATCCCTCATACAAATTCTTGGTGGAAATCATCAACTTTATAATGTTTTAATAACGGCTCACGCTTTTTTAATGATCTTTTTTATGGTTATGCTTGCGATGATAGGTGGATTTGGGAATTGTTCTGTTAATCATGTTTAGACCTAGATTGTTTACAATTTCAGATTTTTATGCTCAAAATTCATGATTAGTGAGTAGTTTTCAGTCTAAGGTTTGGGTGAAAGTAAGAATCAAAGGATTTCTTTGGTTGTCAATGTGATTGTGGTTTATTAATGATGATTATGCATTGAGACCTTAGGGTAGATATTTCCGAAAGATGATACATGCGACTATGCGAGAGATTTTATAACTCACAAAGATCATATACGTTTCCTATATTTTTCTATAAGTTTCCAACTTTTGATACTAATTAATCAATCTATTACTATGTGCGAGGATGTTTTAGGTTACACTATTATTAGAGTTTAGGAAAAAAGTTCGACCGAACTAAAAACATAAATAATATAAACCAGCTTATGACAACTGACGAGAATTTGCCAAAATCATGTCCGAGATATACAAATTTTGTACATTAAGTGGCATTTTCGTAAATAAAATATAATCGATATTAATTCGTAGGGGTTAAATATTAAGATGTGATTTTTTCTTAATAAAAAAAGTTTTTATAAAAGAAAAATTACACTTAATATCTTACTTATACAACTTAATATTAATTAGCATTTATTTACAAAAACAAGAAAGTTTGTACATCTCGTAGATGAACTGAGGCTCCCTTACTTATGACTTAGTGACTGATTTTTGTATCCTAAGCACCTACATTGATTCGAAAAGAGATACATGTAGAAATAGCAAAGTTTTCTAAAAGAGGGATGACAAAAATCTAACTGTTAGACATTGGCTAAACATCTAACAACCATGTGGCAGCACACAAGTGGGTGCACATGTCATGCTCTTATTTGTGCAAAAAATATTACTTTAGCAATTTTGAAACTTGTATATCTCAAAAAATATGTTTAAAAAAAATAAAAAAATATACCAATATTCATATATTTTTATTCTCTACAAATAGACATCCATTTTGATATAATTTCATCACATTTTTATTTTACCCTTCTCTAACTATTATTTAGATTTGTGGAAACACAAACACTATTTGTTTATACACAAACAATATATGTTGTGTACACAAACAACATACGTTGTGTACACAAACAATATTTTTTTTTTATAAAGGTAAGGAAAAAGAAGGTTAGGAGACCCTCCGCACGAGGGGAGCTCCAACCTTATCGTTTACAAGGATTGAATGGAGAGCTGAATGAGTACAATTTTCAATACAAAAACTAGAATCTATGAGGTGGCCAACATTGGCAATCCAATCTGCTGCTTTGTTTGCTTCCCGGTAGACATGTCGAATAGTCCAAGAAGAAAAGGAGCGGAGAGAAGTGTGGATATCCTGAATGATGTGGGCGATCTGCCAAGGGGGGGACCAGATGCCTTTGATGGAGTTGATAACCATGAGGTTATCTCCTTCGATGTGAAGATGAGTAATAGCATTTTGAATAGCTAGCCGGACTCCATGCTGAAGGGTTGTAGCTTCTGCCACCGAGACTGAAGAAGTACCAAGGTTTAAGGCTGCGGCTTTGACTAGGTTGGCGTCGGGATCTCTGATGATAAAACATGCGGCTGCTGAAGAATCACGAATAGAACCGTCGAAGTTGAGTTTGAAAAATGGAGATGATGGAGGCTCCCAAGCCACCAAGATTGAAGAAGAATACTTAGGAGTGAAGGGATGGAGAGAAGAGTGGAAAACGGGGAGCCAGAGGAATTGCAGTAATCAACTGCATTCCTAAGACTCCATTCTGAGAAAAGAAATTTTGCTTTATGAAGAATCCTATGAATATTAAGCGAGTCGTTATGAAAGATGATATTATTTCTTTCTTTCCAAATACTCTAAATTAGGAAGACAAATTTAGAAGCGTAGCTTTTATTCTTTTTAATAGTAGAAAAAGTATCTAAAAAAGTAGCACTAGTTAAGGAATGAGGCAACCAATCATTAAGTTCTTTAAGCTGCCAAAGGGGGAGGAGCTTTGAACATTGTCCAAAGATGTGATCAATGGATTCCTCCTGGGTGGCACAAAGGACGCAGTGACTAAAAGGGATGATATTTCTTTTTGTAAGGGTTGCACGAACCCCAAGACTATTATGGTAGATCTGCCATAGAAAAATCTTTAGCTTTGGCGGTATATCGAGATTCCAAATCCAACGGTGACGCCATTTTTCCTTGCTAGGTGGGAGGTTATGAGCCAACCAAGTAGCGGACTTCACTGTGAATAGTCCTGAAGGACTAGGGCCCCAACTAGGTTCATCAGAGAGGGAGGCAGACGGTAGCGGAATGCCTTTAATGCATTTGATGATATGTTCAGGGAGAAGAGTTTTTAATTTGAGAAAATCCCAAGATTTATCTGGTAAAATTAAATCTTTTAATAGCAGGTTAACATCAACCTGGTTTTCATTTAACTTTAAGATGGTCATTAAGTTTTCCTCTAGGCACCAGTTATGGAGCCAAAAAAGAATTTGAGAACCATCTCCGATTTTCCAACGAATGCCTCTATGGAGTAATGGGCGTTGAAGTAAATTTTTTTTCCAAATGGGTGAATCATTTGGCTTAGGTTTATAGTTAAAAAACGATTGATTGTGAAGATATTTGTCGGAAATGAGTTTAACCCAAAAATTATTAGGTTCGGTGAGAATTTTCCAACCAAGTTTGGCAATAAAGGCTTTATTCATTGGCAAAGTTTTTTCTAAGGCCTAAACCCCCTTGGGATTTTGGTCTGCAGATTTTATCCCAGGCAATTAGCGGGGTTGCATTTTTTTCCTTATTTTGACGCCAGAAAATCTTCCTGTGAAGAGAATCAATAGAGGTAGTAATGCCAGGTGTCAACATAGTTGAGGCGCATGTATATGCCGGTAGGGCCTCGAGGTTGGCCTGGATCATAGTTAATCTCCCTGCTTTGGAGAGGAAGCCATATTCCCACAAATTAATTCTTTGCTCTGTTTTTTGGACAATATGGGAGAGCTCTGCTTTAGAAGGATGGTGGGAGCTGAAGAAAATTCCAAGATATCTGCCGAGGGACGAATTAGGGAGCATGTTATAAAATGGCTAGCTAAAGCCACTTTACGAGGCTGGTTGACCTTTTTGGAGAAGATGATCGATGATTTGTGGAAATTAATTAATTGACCAGAGATGGTACAGAAGTCATCGAGTACTCTTTTTAGATTGGTATAAGCTGACGTAGTAGCTTTGCAAAAGAGTAGGCTATCATCCGCAAAAAGGAGACAGGGAATATTAGCAGTCCTCGGAAGGAGTTTAAAGCCAATGCTTGAATTGGGGACTTGGCTTTGGATAGTCAATTTCCTTATTAGCACTTCCATGCAGATAATGAACAGGTAGGGCGATAGGGGGTCACCCTGACGAAGGCCCTTGGAGGGGCGGAACCAGGGTGAAGGTTGGCCATTAACTTTGATTGAGTATGAAACATTTGAGACACATTCTTTTACCCATGAGATCCATAGGGTGGGAAAACCAAAAGCACGAAGAGTTTCCCAAAGGAAATCCCATTCAATTCTGTCATAAGTTTTTTCCAAGTCTAGTTTTAGTGCACACCAACCAGTCTTATTTTGAGATTTATGGAATGTATTGAGAGCTTCTTGAGCTATTAGGAGATTATCATGAATAGAGCGATCTTGAGTAAAAGCATTTTGTAGGGGGCTTATTTCTCTTTGCAAAATTGGTCGTAAACGGTAAACCAAAATTTTTGATATTGCTTTATAAATAGTGTTGATTAGGCTAATCGGACGGAAATGATCCGGGGTTTCGGAAGCCTCTTTTTTGGGAATAAGAGTGATCATAGTATGATTTAGTGAAGGAGGGAGTTTCCCATGGAAGAAGAAGCTTTGAATAGCAGTGGTTACTTCTCTTTGTATGATGGGCCAGTAAGCTTGGTAGAATTTTGCACCAAAGCCATCGGCGCCTGGGGCTTTTAACGGATTAATATCAAATATAGCATTTTTTATTTCTTCGGCGGACCGGAGCAAGGAGTTTATCGGAGTCTTGTTGGGATACGAAAGGGTTGATAAAGTTCAGATCAATCTGTTTATTTGCGAAGTGTGAAGATTTGAATCGTTTCTTAAAAGAATCTGAAAGAAGAGCAGTAAGATCGTCATGAGAGTCAATCCATTGGCCAAGATCATTTTTTAATCTAAAAATAGTCAAGTGGGCCATTGTTTTCTTCATTCTATTATGGAAGAATCTAGAGTTGCGATCCCCATGAGTGAGCCAAGTTTTCCTTGCATTATGACCCCAAGCTTTTTGGTTAAAAAGCAGTTGTTTTTCTCTTTGTAAAATGAGACGATTAATATGCTTAATTAGGATTTGATTATACGGTTGTAGCCATAGTTTCCGTTGTATTTCTTTTATTTTTTCGTCATTGTGGAGTAGTTTATTTGACGTGTGCTTGTACTTTGTTTTAGCCAAAGATTTAAGTTCAGTTTTAATGCGATTAAGCTTTTGCTGAATACGATAGAAACGCGAGCCTGTAATTGGAACAATCCAATTTTTCTTAACAATATTATGCGAGTCATTGTCAATCGTCCAAAAATTTTGGAACCGGAAAGGAGGCGGTTTAGTGATTTCCTCATCATTGGTGGAGAAAAAGATGGGTGCATGATCGGAAACTGTAAAGTTACCATAGAAAATAGTGTTATTGTCGAAGCAGTCGAAGAAACTTTTATGACAGATGGCCCTGTCTAAACGTTCGTAAATGATCTCGTTGTTATGGTTGCCTCTCCACGAAAAAGCTTGTTGTAAACAGGGAATGTCTATTGCTTGAGAATTAGTCAAGAGGAGGGGGAGTCGGTGAAGTTGGTTCTGTTTGAGAGGACATCCGCCTAGTTTATCGTTGGGAGATAGCATCTCATTAAAATCCCCAAGCATAAGCCAGGGGAAGGGGAGAGTAGTAACGTAGTTATTCAAATAAGTCCAGAACGTATCCTTTTCGACATTTTTAGCCGGGCAATATGTGCCCAAGACTGAATACATTTTATTGTGTGGCTTGTAGAGAATGTCGAGATGAACCAACGATCATGAGAGTAATGATTTTGAACTGTAATATTGGAGTTATTCCAACACACCCACATTCCACCGACATGGTTAATTGGGTCAACAACTAATTTTATTGTGAAAGTGAAGAGCCTTGAGAATTCGATGGCTATTATTATTATTAGTTAAGGTTTCAATGACGAAGATAATATCCGGTTTATATTTGTTCTTTAGGTAGAGTAGCTCACTCAAAGCTTGGGGTTTTTTACCCCCTTGGATATTCCAGCATAAAATTTTCATATAATAAACGGATTGGTGAGATAGATTCGTTTGGTAGGTTTATAATAAACCTGTTCGTATATAGGCCAAAAAAAATGGCCTCATTACCTTTCTTCCTCTCCTTGTTTCAATTCTGATATGAGAAAATAGGCCTGCCATAGAAAGAAAACAAGTCAGGGGGTGTATAACCACCCCTGTGCATAAGCGAGTGTCAAGCACTCGGTTCGATAGGGCTGCAAGAGCCGGGTCAATGGTAGGTTTATAATAAACCTGTTCGTACATAGGCCAAAAAAATGGCCTCATTCCCTTTCTTCCTCTCCTTGTTTCAATTCTGAGATGAGAAAATAGGCCTGCCATAGAAAGAAAATGAGTCAGGGGGTGTATAACCACCCCAGTGCAAAAGCGAGTGTCAAGCACTCGGTTCGATAGGGCTTCAAGAGTCTGGTTACTTAGGTAAATATACATGTGCGAGTGATGGAGCAGTCGATTCCATAGGGATTGGGTAACTCGATCCATAAAAGAGATAAAGAATGAGAGCACATAAGCCTTCAAGTAAATAAATAAAGGCGAGTGAGTTAAAAATAGGAAAAATTAACAAGAGCAGGCCCAACTATGGCCCCCCTTCCATAATAGATCCCAACTTTTGAATACTCCACAAATAGCCCCAACTTTGGGGGTTGTTTTACAATAATGGTCCAAGTGGAAGGGTTACCTGGTTCAAGAGGTAATTTTTTTTTTTTCTAAATTTTTTTTACAAGTTTAAGGGGGTTCCCCTGTTGACCCCTTGCCACCTCCACCCCACTGCCGACCCCCCGCCACCACCCCCTCCCTTGCCGACCCCCTCGCCACCCCCTCCCTGCTGACCCCCCTGCCACCCCGCTCCCCCTCCCCGCTGACCCGGTACCACCCGCTCCCCCTCCCCTGGCTGCTTCGCGACCCCCTCGCCACCCCCTCCCCTGCCGACCCCGTACCACCCCGCTCCCCCTCCCCTGGCTGCTGCGACCCCCGCCACCTCCCCTCCCCTACCCTTCCAACAAACCGCCATTTATCTTGCCAACCCACAACCAAGTATAATCCACCGCCGGAATCTAACAACAAGCGTTTTCGTCTATAACCTCGTGAGTCCGAGTCAACGACAACACCACTTAAAAAAGACGTAATTTACCGAACTTAGACTGTTCGACGGCTACTAACCAATCGGACGCCCCACTTTCTCTCTCCTCCTCGTTGTTCCGGCACCACTTTCCTTCGGCGGCGTCGACCCACCACCCCCTCCGATTTCCAAGACGAACCCTCCCCGACCCTCTTTCCCCCACCTCGACCAACCGCCGCACCTACCTCTCTCTCCTCTCGACAAAACCGAAACCCACCAAATTAGGGTCGACGAGGAATTGTTGTTCTTGGGTAAAGTCGTGGGGTTGCTATAGGGTGAGGTGGAGGTGATGGTCCGGGCGTGGGGTTGCTAGAGGTGGTGGGGGTGGGGGGTAGAGTCGTAGAGAGAGGGGGGTGGAATTGTTGTTCTTGGCCGGTAAAAACATTAGAGGAGTTACAATGGCGAGGGGAAGGGGTGGCGAAGCAGGGGAGAGGGTGGCGAGAGGTGGCAATGGTGGTGGTTTCAAATGTTTACCTGTTGTAGCGGAGTTAGGTGACTATTAGGACCATTAATGTAAAGCACCCCGCAGTTGGGGCCGGTGTGGAATAATCAAAAGTTGGGATCTATTATAGAAGGGTGGCCATAGTTGGGCCTGCTCTTGTCAATTTTTCCTAAAAAATATAATGGACCACAATGCATGGCTAGAATTTTTTTCCTTGGATCTGTAATTCATGGGGTAAACAACTGGCTTAACAATCCTGCAACCAAGTAGCACACGGTTAGGGGGTGTAATAACACCCCTGTTCTTAAGCGAGTGTCAAACAACATACGTTGTGTACACAAACAACATACGTTGTGTACACAAATACTATTTGTTATACGTACAAAAACTATATGTTTATCATGAAATTCATATGAGGTTGAGGTGGTGGAGTAGTGGCATCGCTTCCCACCTCATATCCCTCGGCGCCTGGGATCAAACCTCATGACATTAGAGGATTTCCTTATCACTCGTGCCAGCCCCTTCATCTTACCTTAAAAAAAAAAAATCATGAAATTTATATATTTTTATTATCTACAATAAACACTATCTAATTATACACAAACACCTATAAAGTATGTTGTTTGTGTACACACTGTTAGATGTTTGGCAAATGAACAGTTAGACATTTATCATCCCTCTTTCTAAAACCCTGTAAAACCCTTCCCACCTCTGAACAAGTTGTTGCAACCCTCTTTCATGGCGGGCTCAGCAGCTAGGAAAAACGAATCCATGAAAAAGAAGAACAAGAGGAAACTCGCAAATTCCCAAGATACACCAAAACCCTCAAAAACAGCTCGCAAGTTTAACAATACTCCTAAAAACGAAGAAGAAGAAAGATGCGCCGTTGAAGAGGCTGTAACGCTGGAAAACATGGAGGTAAAGGAAGAAATTTCCATGGAAAAAGAAGGGAAGCGTCAATGGAGGAACTTAAACCTTGTTTTGGCAATCCAAAACAAACAAATGAATACCCACAAGTAAGATGTTGCTAATTCAAATTATGCTCTTTGCTATATGTTTAATTATTGGATTGAGAATTGAGTTTATGGGTTTTTAGGATGAAGTGGTCAAGTTTAATTGCTGTTTACAAATGAATAGGTAGTTGCTTAATCGTATTATAGTTGTAAAATTTGTATGAAAGGTGAAGAATTTACCAGGTTTAGTCTTTCAGCATTTGCCAGGTCATAATGTACAAGTGCAATTTCCTAATGACCAAAATGAATCTGATGCAGGAAGGTAGAGTTGATCTTTGAGTTTTTGGATTCGAGGGCGGATAAAGGAGATAATGACACGGAGGAGTTCAACACCTTGAGTATTTCAAGATTAATAGCATACACTAGTAATTGGATTCAGTCTTTGTTGATTTCCTCTGAAAAGAAAATTAGAGCTGGAGATATGGAGTCTGAGGAGTCACAGTTTTTGTTGGATAGTAGATGCTGGGAGATACTGAGAGTTTACCTGAAGGAGTCTGAAAGACTAAATGTATCGTTGAGCTTATCGCGGGACCTATTAAGGGTCATTTCATGTGTGGCCAGGAGTGTGCTGTGTTCATCTAATTTTGTAGATATTAGAGAAATCACTTCTACTCCTGTTGAGTTTCAACTATTCAATACTGTGAATGACTGCATAAAGTTGCTATTTTCTTCCCATGGCCGATTGCTGAATGAAAATCTGGATTTGTGGGCAGTGGCTGTTAGCTCATTGCTTGAACTTGTAATCAGAGTTTATACTGATAATCTTCAAGATAGTAATGTGCAAAACTTGGTCACAGAATTTTCATGTTTGGTGCTTGAGCCGTTCTCCAAGTTCCTGAGGCTGCACCCCTGTCGCAAGAATGGATTTCGTGATTTTGTAGATAAACTTGTTGAACCACTGTTGAATCTGCTAGGTTTGTTGCAAGATCAGACCAGGGACGAAAAACCTGTTTTGGTGCAAAATTTGTACAAGTTGGTAGAGGAGATTCTATCTTATGGATTGTTTCATTCAGTTCACCTTGAAGAATATCTCAGCTTACACATCACAGATAAGTACAGTTCTTCAACTGGTCACAATTTGGAAAATGCTAAAACAGTCATCAAAAGTTATCACAGACACCTTTTTGACAAAGTGGAAAAACTTGTTTCCGAGAGAAAGACACAAGCTTTGTCTGGTATAGGAGAATTGTTACGCTTGTTTGTTGTTAGCGTGAAAAAACTGAAGAAGGATTCACAGGATGCAATAAATTTGACCTCAGAGAAGAGCCTTACCACTGTGACTCCTGCCTCAGAAATAAGAAAGTCATTTTTTGATTTCTTTGTGCTCACAATGGAGCCATTGTTGCTTGATCTGAAGACGCATCTTCAGTCTGACATTCAACCTGGAACTTCCTTACTGAATGTTTACTACACTCTTAGATCCATGAATAAGATATTGTCTAGCATGGTCTACGAAAGAGCCTATTTACGAATGGAGGATAATTCTGGAGGAGCCTGTCTGAATTTCTTCAAGATAAGTTATGGTCTACTGATGTCGTGTTATGCCAAATTTAATCAACTCTGGCTGTCAACATGGAGTAATGATAGTTTTGAGCAAGTTGAAATGTTGAATCTAATGGCCAAAGAGTTCATTCTCATAGTTGGAAACTTCCTGGAAATAGAGTATGAAGTCATTGGTGATGACTTGGATAGTATATGGCTTATGATTCTCACCTGTTTAACATTAGCACATTCTTCAGAGGATGTATCAGAGCTGGTTTCAAGGACAATTGACCTTGGATGCCGAGTGGTTAACCTTTACAGTGAGCTACGCCAGGTTAGTGCAAGGTGCAAGTTTTGGTGACTCTTTTTTTGTTGACTGTGATCCTAGCATGAAGTTGAATTTTGAAGTTAACCTTGTACTGCATTATCATGTATAAAGCTTTTTTGTTGACAGATCAATTTTTTTCTCCATTTTTCAATAGTAGGCTTATAATTTTAATGGAACTCTAGGCGTTTCAATAACAGGACGTAATTGATGGCAAGTGTTTTTAGTCCCAGTTCCCATCTTTAAAACTCCTAGTTATGCTATTGATTCTCCTACAGATCTTTTTCCATTAGTTTTGATTCTTTTCCTTTATGCTCAGTCTATGTCATCTGGTTCAAATACTTGTGTCAGACATGTGTATGTGTCCAAGTGTCAAAATCAGCTATTCTACTAGAAATATTCCATGATTTTGGTCCAAAATGAAGTATCAAGTGTCTATGCTGTTGTCAGAGTTTCAAGGATCCAACACTAGCCACATAGTGTTCAGTTGCTTGGAATTAGTTACAAATTTTAATTCCCAATGCTCTGCATGATGTGGTTGTATAGTAATTAGATCTCATTATAAATCTGTTGGATTTTCTAAGGGCTGTTATATCTTCATAAATTATTATTATTTAAATAATGCTAGACGTCAGCCAGGGAAGGTCACAAAATAATTACTCAGGTTAAAAGATGTACAAATAGGACTTTCACAGTTGCTGCTGGAGCCTGGAAGTGTTCCATTGTCTTGCAAGTCCTACGGTATATGGTAGCGTCCTAGCATGCTTGTTTGGGTGGGGGGTGTTAGGCTGAATGTATTTTTCGTTTGTCATTTTATTGGAAAACCTATTTCTTTTGCTGTCTCATACTTCCTTCGTTTCTTTCTGTTCTTCCTATTTTGAATTTGGGGGGACCAAGGAGCATCCTATCAAATCTTGGTAATATGTAATATTTTATGTAAACTTTTTACTTTTTGATAAAGTAAGAAAGAAAGAGAGAAAAGTGTAGTAAATTGGATAGTTGGGAAAATAATATTCCATATGGGCCCACTTTTAGAACAAAAAGTAGGAAAGTGTAGTAAATAGTAACTTCAATGGGGGTATTGTAGGAAAAAGAAAACACCCAAAATATAAAACATTCAAAGTAGGAAGAACCTTTTGAAACGGCCTAAAAAGGAAAACAGGTACAACAAAAAGAAATGTAGGGAGTATAATTATATTATTTTTCAAAATATTTTAGGAGGAGGATATATACTTTGATATCCCTTCCATTTGCTTGGTCTGATGGTATATTATTGTGTAGGTGGATCGTGCTGTTTTTGCACTATGTAAAGGACTCAGACATCTATCATTTTATCAAGGAGAAGGTGAAATGAAGTATTATGAGCTGTCATCAATCAACTCCTCTCTTCATTATCATAAATTTGCCAAGTCAGGTGGTTTGCTATTATATTCTCAAAAGTTTAGGCTGGCTGTTTGTAATGTGATTAAATCTCTACCTGAAGGGCAGGCCCTTGATTTTATTCAAACTCTATCTGTTGATGTTTTTGATTGCCTGGAGTGGATTAAAGTTGGAAGTTTTGCGATGGATGAACTTGAACTTGCAGATTCCTACTCCTGTAGATTCAGTGCCCAAGCAAAACTTTTGGGGATGGTTTTATCTGAACTTTATACCCTGGTTCTAGATTCTCTTTCAGTTTCTTCTGGTTACAGTTACCGTATGGGGGAATCTATCCAAGAACTGATTTTGATGCTATGTCCCAGCATGAGGCATTTAACTACTCTAGAGCAGGATGGTCCTGATGGATTTGTTTCCTCAGTATTAGGAATAACTCAAAGTAAGAACATGGAATGCAAAAATGCCTTACTGGAGAATATTCCCTTGCTTCTTCTGTTCTTCTTTCGTGTGTATGTATCCTGTCGAAGCTTATATCGCCAAGCACTGAGCCTCATGCCTCCTGATTCATCAACAAAGATGTCAAAGGTGATGGCTGACTTTTATACAGCATATTCTGGTGAAAATTGCATGAAGAGGACTAAATTTAAAGATAAAGGATATTTTTCCTGGGTCAAATCTTCAGCTTCTCTTCTGAGTATCCTGCAATTTATAAAGGATAATTTGTTCCACGAAGGTTCAGAAGATTACTGCTGTTTAATTTATGTAATGCATATCATGGCTTTACAAAGAGTTGTTGATCTACGTAGGCAAATTCACTGTGTGGAGTATATTTTGCGGGGAAGTGAGTATGGAAGAGTGGGCAAATTGACGGATGGTGCTGCTCTATCAGATCCATGCAAAGGCAAAAGAAAGCAAGAGAAATTAGAAATTTTTTTGTTGGCTTTGAAGCAAGAGGCAACTGGTCTAACTGGTTTCATCACGGAATACCTTTCCAATGTGGATGAGAAACAACAGCCTATCTCCATCCCTAGTAGTAGAGCTACAGATAGTCCATCCCCACAGTACATGGTCGTTGATTCATGGGATTTGGGTGTCTGTACAGTGAATGAAAAGATGCTGCCTACTGCAATCTGGTGGATTATTTGCCAGAATGTAGATATATGGTGCAGTTATGCTTCTAAGAAGAACTTGAAGTTGTTCCTTTCTCTTTTAATCCTTAATTCACTTCCATGTAGAAGATCTGAGGAGTTTAAGGAGCAGTCTGAGGATTATGCTGGCGAGGCAATGAAAGTTACCAAGCATCAAATTTCACAGGAATTCCTGCATGACACCAGTTTCTATGATCTAAGAGTAAGATCTAGTGAAGTTTTTCTGGATCATCGAAATTTGTGGCTTGGCTTACCATTTTGAAATCATATTATCTTGAGCATTCATCTTTTGATTGAGATTTATAAACTCAGGAGCTGTCGAGATCTTTCTCTGCTATCTTGTTTGTGATCTTCAATATTTGTGTGGACTACCCTTGTGTTTGAAGGGCTCTTTTTCCTCTCTTTTCTTTTGTTTTTTTTTCCTGGGGGGGGAGGGGGAGAGGAAGGTGGCAGCTGTTACACTTACAGTACATCATCAATATATGAAGAGACCTATCACCATCTCCGTTATAATTATCATTGTTTAAAAAGTCTCAAACATAAGAAAGACAATTTAAAAAGACATTTAAGATGCAGCTCATGATGAGGCAAACTCAGTTGGAGTCTAGGTTGATGACTAAATTTGCTTGATTAACCCCATTTGTGATTTTGAATTCTTGTATGCCTAATATCTTGTACAGATGTATATTTTTTGTCAACTTAAGCATGGTTGTGTTAGATTGTTGTCATAAGAGACTTGATGTGCTATAAAGTTGTGGGAATTATGATACAGTGACATTTATGCTAGTAACTGAGACAGATCTCCAGAGGTAGTATGGTCGCCTGAAAGTGAGGTCTTAGTCTTGGTGCACCTACAGGATGAGATGGAAGATACCTTAGGGTAGGGGAAGGCCTAAACTAAGTCAAGTTTACTTTTAGACATGATGTTGCTGACAGTGTAGATTGTCTCAAGTGGCCGTGCTTGGCAGTTAAAGGCCTATGCAGAGTAGGGGAAATCTTTGGATGGTCATGGGCACCTATACAATGGTATACATGACTAGGTACTCTCTAGATTCCAGTATCTATTGTCAGTGTTGGTAAAGGACAAAGTTACATACAGAAAAGCCAATTAGGTCGAAGTTGGAGTGTCACATGACTGGGAGTTCAGAGTAACTTGTAAGAATGAAGTCTTTAACAAATAAAGTGTTTTGACTTGGGTGCTAGAATATACATCACATGTCGCAGCTTTTGAAAATGGTTGTTTTGATCAAGTTATAAACATGTTGAAGATGAGTGTTTGATTTCAAAATCCTCTACTGTGGTATTGCTAGAAATTCCTTTCTCCTGATATTTGAAAGATACTGTTAATGTGGAAGTCTTTTCCTTTCGCGTCTTTTACTGTCTAACTTCCATTTTGTACAGTCTTTCTTGATGTCTGAACCTCTTAGGGTTTTGCCTGTTACATTACTGTGCTAGTCGGCAGGTTTGACTTTTGAGATTATACATGATCATAACGATGTATTCTACTAGTTTGTTTGCAGGTATATGGGATCCATGATTTGCGATGGTTTGAAGAAGTGTGTAACCCAGTTATTTAATGATTCCACAAACATCGGTTCAGAACTGGGTTCATCTGATTGGGCCAGTGTGTTGGGCATGCTTCAGAACTCAAAGGATTATCATTCACTTCAACCAATGTGCATCTTGCTGCTTGTCGAAGTTTACTGAATCTTTTGTGCATGATGGTGGAGATCTCATCAGAAGTCAAATCTTTCTCATCTTCTGTGATATATTTAATCAACTTCGAAAGGTCATGTATTACAAATTCCATAATCTGATGTTTTTCTAATGTTCTTATTCCTCTTTGATCTTTCTTGCTTTCTCTCCTTTAGGTTTTGTCAGCTGTAGTTGACCCATAATAGTTCGTTCATCTAAAATGTGTCTTCATTGTTCAGGCTTATAATTGGCAGCTTACTAGATTTTCATGGGTCACTGCATGAGCATTATGAGTTCCTTGGGCTTTTGGTTTCATGCCGCAGATCTATGAAATATCTATTAATGGCATTTTGTGTGGAGAAATCAGAAGTGTATAATTGCACAAAGGTTCCAATATTGTCAGAGGTGCCATCATCAATTCTGTGGTTGTTGGAATCTGTCAAGTTAGTCATTACTTGGTGGAATACCTTGTCACCACAGCAAAATAATAGCCAGTTTAATGATATGATTGTCTCACTGATGGATCACACTTCATATGTGTTCTTCAACCTATCCAAGCATCTATTTGGTTCAGCAATTTACTCGATTGTGAGTCCTAAGATAGCTGGAAAGTCCGATTTCGACTGTGAGGGCAATCAATCAAACAAAACTGATTGTTCCACGACAATATTGTATGACATAGAAGCTTGCAAAAGTGTGACTATGATAGTTGAAGCATTGGAGGAGGAGACAAAGAGATTCCTTCTCTCCCTGAAGGAGGCCTTCAGTAGTGGAGATACGGAGTTTGATGTATTACCAGCAGAGCTGAAGAAATTATCCTCTACAGTATCATGCATTCAAGGTTCTTTATGGGGATTGGAGTGTGCTTTGAATGATATAGTTACAAGGGGGTGATGATTTGAAAGTAAAATTGATGAAGTGTAAGCATAACATCATGGCTAGAGTAGAGAGTTTCATGGGTATATTTATGGAGCTCTTAGGTATTTCCTCTCGATTTTTTCTTCACAAGAGTCACCCAGTAAAAATTGTGTGTGATGGCCAAGGGCCACTGAATTTAGATGATGATAACCGTGTGTTGGGAACAAATGCATCTGTAATGATGGGCCATAATTATGGAGGTGAATCCAAACTCGCAAATCAAAAAGGAAATTCAGGAACTGAGATGATGACCTTGGCTACATCTGGTCTTCAAAATGGTTCTGATTCTAGTCGAAGGAAGAAAAGGTCGAAATCAGATAATTTACACAGAGTCATTAATGGTCTGACAGACTTTGGCTCATTCGATTACAACTGTCTTAGGCTTGATTTGTTGGGCAGCTTCTTGAATGGTGAAAATCTGGATGCAGCATTTTTCTTGAGAGGGTTACTTATTGCTTCTTCAGCTATTGTGAGGCTAAGCATGCTGATTGATTGTTCTCCGTTGCCATCCAACTTAATACAAATTTTTCTGGGCTGCTCTGAAGTATTGTTGACGAAATTTTCTGAAATGCTCAACTGTCCGAGTCCTGCTTCTTTTGTTTTGTTAGATGGCACTGTCAAATATCTCGAGGCAATGGGGAGCGTGTTTACATCAACTAGTCCCATTGCAACAAAAGATGTCTATGCCAAACTGGTAGAGTTACACTTGAAGGCTATTGGAAAATGCATTTCTTTACAAGGAAAACGAGCCAAGTTAGCTTCTCATGTTGAGTCAAGTGCCAAGATATATGCTGAAGGACAAGTTTCTGAATCAATTGTCAGCGACCCCTCTCTATGGCTTAGACAATCTCAAGGCTAGGTTGAGGATGTCTTTCAAAGCTCTCATTGAGAAACCATCAGAACCACTCCTTTTATCTGCTTTGCAAGCTCTAGAGCGAGCACTAGCTGGTCTACAAGAAGGCTTTACGGTGATCTATGAGGTGAAGAATGAAAGCACTACTGGGGGTAGAGTTTCTTTAATGGTTGCAGGTGCTGTTGATTGCTTGGACTTGCTTCTTGAAATCTATAAAGGTATCATCTGTTCAAAACTTATGCTGAACATACTTTGCAAGTTGATTTTTGTCCTTATCCCTTCACAATATTGGAGACCTCTTTGTATTGCTGTCATGACATCTTCTCTGGTCACAGGATCTAATTTCTCTTTATATAGCTGCTTGAGTGAAATTTTTACGTACCTTTACTTGGGAGTTGGGATTGCGATAAATATGAGACCAGAGAATGCACGTTTAGCTAAGCAATATATGAAATGTTTACTTACCTTTACTTGAGATTTAAAATGAGAGGAGAGTAATGCATGTTTACTAAACATTGTTTAGTGAAGCAATGAGAGGAATTTAAGCTAAACTGGTGAGAGGAGGCTTGGTCAGTTGGTTGGTTTTGTCCTGCTGAGGCACAGAGATAAGCCTGTCTTAATCACATATCCGTTAGTAACTTGAGCTCAATAGTCAGAAGGCATCTAGACAGTTAATGTTTGAAATTTGCAGTGCTTGGTTTGTTTTTAATTGTGCCACCTTCTTCTGATCTGCTGTGCCGTATGGTCTCCTCCATGATAATTAGCTGTTAATAGGTATTGCTTTAGCTCTATGATCAGAAGACCTAATTCTCTATTGATTCTTTCAAATAACTTGCTTTATTCATACTGATACTGATGCTTGACTCATATATGTAACATGATTGATGTCTGACTCTGTTGCAGGGAAAAAGCAATTGACTGTGGTTAGAATGCACATCAATAGTATATATGCTTCATTGTTCAACATTATGGTTCACCTACAAGGCCCCACAATATTCTATGCAACACCAAACAAAATTGCATTAGATAAGAATCCTGACTCAGGATCTGTAGTTCTCATGTGCGTTGAGGTATTGACCAGAATTGCTGGAAAACGTGCTCAATATCACCTGGATACTCATCATATAGGACAGTTTCTGCACATACCAGCAACACTTCTCAAAGGTTTTCGCTACACTAGAGCAGGAAAAGCTTCACAAAGTTCCATAAAATTGGATGGAAAAGAGTGTGAGGAACTTGAAAGTCACTTCCTCGTTGACAGGCAGTTCTCAATAAACTTATTTGCTGCGTCTTGCCAATTGTTGTGGACAGTTGTTAAACATCGCAAGAGGTATAAATCTCTTATATTTTGGGTCTCTATTTTAAGTAGTCCTGTTCATTGTCCTTTTCTTTTTTGGTTCATGAGACATGAACAGCTGTTTCAGTCTTGAATTCTTTGTTTTGCTTGCTAGAATATGTCTCTCGGACTTTGGACTCATATCAGAGATGAATGTATACAAGTGTTAGACTAGGATATTTTATGAACATTTTCCATTAGTTATAGTCCAAAATGAAGTGTTAAAGTTTCCATATCCATTTCGGAGTGTCAAGGACCTGATGCGGCTCCTTAAGGTAAATGAAGGGTCCTAGTAACATAGTTTCTAGATGGCTGGAGTAGGCAGGCCGTTGTCTCATGTTCATAATTCCCTTTTAAGAACTATATATCTGCTTGAATAAGCATCCCGTGCTTCCAAAAGGATGTAAAGTAGAATGTGTTATGTTCTTTCTGGTTTCGGATACCACTAGTATATTTGCTTTCTGTAAGTTACATCTATGTTTACTGACTGTGCTATTATCTATTAGCGAGTGTTTACGGTGCATTGCCCTTCTTCAAAATTCACTTCAAGTACTCCTCCATTGTCTGGAGATTGTAAATAACGAATCAGAAGACAGAAAGGCTTACTTTACGTGGGTTGTGGAAGAGGGAGTAAAATGTGCCAGTTATCTGAGAAGGGTTTATGAAGAGGTATGTGCTAAACGTAACAGCTTTTATCTGCCTTTCATCTTAGTTATTGTATTAATGCATGTTAGCTATTATGTAGCCTTCGAGCTTTCTGTTACTTGGTGGTTGAATTCATGGTAATTTACATGACTATTATTATCCTTTCAATTTCTTTTCAAATAATTAAGGTGACCACGAAATTCTCTATGGAGGTAAGCATTTAATCTTGCACATTTCGTTGATTCACCTTTACAGAAATTTTTTTTGCTGATCTTTTGATGGTTCCTTTGACCAATATTTTCGATAAGACTTGCATTGGTTTTAACTTGGCTTCTTTTATCACGAAGCTTGCACTTTGCTGAATCCGTTCATCATAGTTTCCTCTTGTTTTTTTTTTTTTCTTTATTTAAGTTAGTGAAGCTGTGAAGGGATTTTTTTTTCTTTTGTATTGTATTGCATGTATTGATGGAAGCTTAGCTTCTAGGAAGGGCTGGACCAATCCCGGGGGATTACAATAGATAAACAGAACTACTGATTTTGTAACCAATCTCTGTCATCTCTACTGACTTAAAGAGTCTTGGGTATATTTAATATAAACTTCTTTTTTTTTGTGATGTGTGCATTCTTTATAGGGATGTAAAACACAATAATCTCATAACACACTACTATCCTGCCCCCAAATGTGGTATGTCGGACTGGTTATGTTCAGATAATTTGATTTACATCTGGAAGAATACATCATAACACAAGTTCAGGAAATGACAAAGCTCTTGTTTCTTGTTGTGATCGTGAAATATAGATACTGCTGTACTGTTGATTTTCTTAATTTGTTATGTTCTTGAGAGCTTGTTTTGAGATGGCTTAAAGGCCGAGTCATCCAGTTCTCTCTCTCTCTCTCTCTCTCTCTTTCTCTCATGCATGCTCTATCTCTCTCCAAAATTCCTAATATTGTATGAAGAGAACGTTCCCTCTGTAATTTTTTTTCCTGGCCTATTATCATTTGCAGATTGGACAGCAGAAGGAAGTTTTCGGTCAACATTGCTTTATGTTCTTATCAGATTACGTATGGCTTTATTCAGGATATGGTCCACTTAAGAGGGGAATCAACAGGTATCTTTCTCCTTTTGGACTTCTGGTATGAAGAGCATAGTAAGATATGATAATCAATCTTAATTCTTTCAGTCATGGGGAAAAAATCTTTACGTTTTCTTCGCTCCATACTTCCAGGGAAGTAGATGAAGCCTTAAGGCCAGGTCTCTATGCTTTGCTAGATGTTTGCTCAGCAGATGATCTTCAGTATCTTCATACTGTATTTGGAGGTAAGCACTTTACTCAAACTGTAAAGTCAATAAATTATCTCCTGTTGTGTAACATACATAACTAGATATTTTACTCCCAAATTTCTAATTAGTAGGAGAAATTATAAAAGGAATAGACTACAAATGCATGTTTTGACATGAGTGAAAGGCAGTTACTGAGACATCTGTGTTCTCCTCCACGTTTTTTTTGTACTCGTCAGGAAAAATAAATTCAGATGACTAATAATGTTAGGTTTAATAAGTTCAGAGCCAATAAGGGCAGGGCACCTAACAAATATAGGTTTGAATAAATTAAGTTCAAGGTTAGTGAGTTGAGGGCTAATAAATTCAGATAAGTTGACTTCAGGGCTGATAAGTGAAAACCGATGAGAGCACTTATTCCAATCTATCTTATGTTGCCAAGGCATAAGAAGCACATGTATAAGTATATATAACTCCATTGCGATTGCTTTTTTTTTTTTGAAAGATTGTGATTGCCTTTTGAGTTTTAATGTAATGATGGTCTTGTTGCAGAGGGTCCTTGCCGAAGTACCTTGGCGAGCTTGAAGGATGATCACAAACGGCAACAGTATGAAGGAAAAGTGTGACGAGGAAGACATCAAATTGTGTTCTCCTTCTCGGTTTTGATGGCTGTTTATGATTACTGCAACAGTTTCGAAGCTCTGCATTATGGAGAGTGCAGGTGCACCTGCATACAAATTTTGTGGTAATTGGGGTCTGGGACATCTCAACAAAATATAGCAGTGTCACATTGCTGATTTCTTCTTAACGGCACAACGCACAAATCCAGCAGATAATGCTGCTTCGAGATCAGCAGCTGCTTTTGTCTCAATGAGGATGATGCTGGAGGAGAAACTGGTCTTCTGTCACACAGTCTGACCAAACCATTTTTGTCAAGCCAATGTATTGTTTTAGCTCTCTCTTAACTTCTGATTTTTTTTGGTTTCTATTTAACTTGTACAGATATTTGTAGGTATTACACCATTCTAAACTTTTCTACTTTTGCCTTTTTTGTTTTAACTAATGGATGGTTGGAACGATTTGACACATGAAAATTGTCTTATACGAAAAATTGTGTTTCTTTTTTCCTTCTTTACTTTTTCTTCGTCACAAGATAGTTAAACTACATGTACGAGTGGCTAAGCCCAGACAAGCCTATAAAAGAAGACGATCTAATTACACTTACATCGTGCAATAACCTGTGAGCTTTATAATCTCTATCTTACATGTGGGTGTGATATTAACACCTTTTTACATTCTCTATGTCATGTGCTCATGAACATATAACATAATAAAGAAGTGTACGAGCGTGTAACGTTACACCCAGATATAAGATAAACATCTTGCCGAGAATTATATATCTGTTTCAAGCAAACCCATCCATTTGTATCCAATAGTTTTAAGTGGAACAAATTATGGGGGGGGGGACAGACGGACAGTTGCCTTTATATTATTACAGATCGATGATCAAAATATCCCACTTATTTTTGTCCAATACCATGCATCAACCTATCATATCTAACACCCACTAATAATTCAAGTTTCAATGCTACAAATTGACATCTGACTATCTTTTTCCCCTTCATTTTAGCTCCCTCCTCTCCAAAAAAAAAAATTACATACAAAGTCCTTAATCATCAAAGGAAATAATGGTTTACTGTGATTATCATTCATATCCAAGAAGAGATCCCTCTATCTGTGATGGTTTAACTCTAAGACCTCTTCCTTACCCAGTTCTGTTAATTTTATTAGTTGTATCCATTTTCCTTGGCATAAAATTCTACTTTGTTTCTGATGAAGCTGCTGAAACCACTGAATTCCACATTAATTGGCTGCTCTTGCTCACACCAATACTCCTCATCTTCACTGTTAAATTGCTATCATCCTTCCAGGGTCGACGAAGGCGGTCCTACGGTGGATGCAACACCGAAAGGTGGGCCCCGGCGAGTTGTTGCTGCTTTAATTGCCGTGGTTATTGTGCTGCTTCAGTACCTATCTATGGTCCTTGTTAGTTGATTTATGTGAGAAAATACACTATTGGTGTTGGAACAAATATAGCACTTGTAAGTAATTGTTATTCCTACTATAGTATTTTGTGGATTTTTTAGCTGGTAAAGTATTATAAAGTTGTAAGTGATACTTTAGTGAATTTCATCTACATCACTGTATTTTAATTTGTGACGTTTATGTACTACAGAGATGGTCTATACACTATACAACCCCCAAAAAACTTAGCACATTAGTATGTTTTATGTATCAATTATGCTATTGATAGTTATGTTGTTTAGTAATGCAAAGTTTTTTTTCTTGAGGGGCAGTATTGCAAAGTTGAAGTGTGGAAATGCAACCAATAGATTACTGGATCATATTTGTGTAAAGCGTTTTGTAAATTACTTATTGTAATTAACGTCCAATTAAAACATTCGAATTTAAGTTGAGTGCTTATGTGACTTTTACTCCTACTTGGCTATTTTTTTATTAAATTGATCATAGACTTCTATTTTCTCTCAAATGATTTTTACATAGTGCGATTAGTGGATCTACAGTCATGAAGTCCTGCTTGCATAATCCTGTATTATTTCGCATAAACTTCTGTATTGGCAATGTCGAAGTGTTCGGACAGTAGCCTAACTTTCTTACATGTGGACTGTGGTACCACTATTAGCGAAAAATAAATGGAGATTTGTTGTTCCATCATTTATGTACTACTTATATGTGCCATTTTATTTCATTCGTTGGTAATATTAGTATAATTCACCTGTTTTAATTAAAATATAGAAACATACTATAATGAACCAATGAGAATGAGTAAAACTCAAATTGTACACAAAATATGATACACAAGATATGAATTCGACTTAGAATGGGTTGGATTCTACAAGAGAAAAAGGAAATGCGTGGGTCAAATGTATATATGGAGGATAGTAGTAAGAGGAAACCGAGAAATAAGGACGAGATTTAACAGTTCACCTTCTAAGTTCTAAATCATTGATTATTTGCTTGAACACATTATCAAAAATTAAAGGTAGGGAGTAAAAGCTTTTCTTTTACCATTAGTTAGGCTTCCAACCATCAATTTTATCTTACGTTCAGTTGATTCTCTCTCACTTGGTCACTCTATTAGTGAAGTAATGCACTACTTTTAATGAATATGATTATTTACTTGTAATGGTCATAAGCTTGATTAGATGCCTAGATGGTAGGAAAAAACTGTCTACCCACCGGGTAGACTACCCACCATTAATAAAAAACTTGTTGAGGGTTGTGGTAATGGAATCCAACTCAACATAATTACTATTTTTTAATGCTCTATTAGTAGTGGGTTGTCTACCCGATGGGTAGGTGTAACAATGTCCCTAGATGGTACCTTAACGACTTTGTAGTTTTGCGAAATTTGCTTTAATTTCCTGTTCCACCAACTTTTATGTTGACTTCTTTTTACATTCAGACCCACCACTAACAAATGGAAAAGTAAGGAAGAACATGGTTTTTTATAAGTTGTTGTGTGCAATGATACTAAGAATGGACTAACAATTACAAATCACTTTTTAGAACAATAGTAAGTTAGTAACTACTTTAGGTTTAAAAAAAGCAGATAGTAACTTTAGTGAAAAAATTACTACCTTATTTGAGATAGATTCAAGAAGAAATAAGAAGCAATTTTTAACTTATATTTATAACTTATATTTAAATATTTAGTAAGTTAAATTCTATTCAACTGCGTGCATACAAACGGGAAGCCCTTGCAAAGAAAACACTTATTATAGTTTTGTTTGCAATTTACCCTTTCTAGACAATTGAATTAACAATTTCACCTTACATGCATGCAGGGGAAAGAATGCTCAAAAGGCAATTTCTTAAAAATATGTAATTTTTTATTTTATTTAGAAAAAATTGATTCTAATAATCTAACCTTTGGGCCGTTCACTCAAAATAATCCCACCTTTTGATAATCCGCCCTTTTAACACTATCCGCTCATTTTGAACCGGGAGAACGGGTTAATCTCACACGTGTCTTGTTCCAATTTGTTTCTGATTTAATTACTTAATTTAAATTTTAATTAACTTAATTAAAACAAATAACTACCAACACCACCACCAAGGCACCACTGCCAACACACCATCACCAAGGCACACCTGCCAACAACACCACCACCAATGCTAAACACCCCCATTTCGGCCCACACCACCACCAACCACCACGATACAGCCGCACAAAATCCCTCCCCACCCCCACAGTCTTAAACCATCATCAATTCCTCACCACCATCTTCAACCATCAACAGTTGGAATCTTGAAAACGTATAAAAAAAGTAAAAATCACAAAACAAAGCTGAATCGAAATACATAAATTAGTGGTAAAAAAATCGATTAACTAGCGAATTCGATTCCACCACCGGAATTCAGTCTGAACTTTGTATCTAACAACGTTACAGACCAACGCAGGATAATCGAAAATTGAACATTAATTTGATTTTTAGTAGGGTGGGGGTGGAAGTGGGGGAGGGGTTATTCGCAGGGGAGGGGGTTGTTCGCTGGGGTGGGGGGGTTGTTTGCAGGGGGTGGGGAAAGGGTTGTTCGCGGGGGGAAGGAGGGATGGGGATTGATAGTCGGGGGGAGGAGGGGTTGTTCGCTTGAAGTGGGGGAGGGGTTGTTCGCGAGGGGTGGGTGGTTGCAGACGACAGGGAGTGGGAGTGGGAGTGGGGGTGGGGGTGGTCACAGGCCCAGGTGGTGGCAGTTGAGGCAGGGGAGATGGGGGTGAAATAATTGAGAGAGATTAGAGAAGGGAGAAAAACGAAAAAGAAAAATTAATTTTACCATTTCATCAGGTAACCGGTTTTATGGTTCAAAATGAGCGGATAGTGTTAAAATGTCGGATTATTAAAAAATAATCAAAAGGTAGGATTATTTTGAGTGAACGGCTCAAATGTTGGATTATTATAATCAAATTTTCCATTTATTTAGAAAAGTCAACACTAGCTAAATACTACATCTTTTCTTTTTAATCTAGCATTTTGTACTTTGACACTATTCACGTACTTTACTTTAACCATCATTTGTGATTAGTACCTAAAGAAATATATGTCATGATGGGATCTTGTTAGATTCTTCTCGACATATATTTTCTAAATATCAACTTTTTATAATTTTTAGTTGTATATGATTAAAGATATTAATACTGCTCAACTTTGGTGGAGTGGTGGGAAGCTCACCTCATGACTTTGACACAAGTACGAACCCCACTACCTACTTGTCATTAGGGACTATGGATTACTTATATCCCCGCTACTCTGAGTTTGACTTGAGTTGGGATGGCCGATCTGCTGCGAGGCTTTGCCCAGGTGGGGCCCTTCTTCTTACCAAGGATTTTCCCGGTGGGGCCAAAAAAGATATTAATGGTTAAAGCAGTACGTTTGACGAGTGTAAAAGTTAAACTGTGTAGGTTAAATAGAAATAGAGTGAATACATGATTTTATACATCATATGTTTATCGTGGGTAACTCACATATTCACATATTTTTTGGGGCCACCAATTACAATATTTTATTAGTTTTAAGGACGGAGGGCCATATATTAAGGTGGTATCATCTACTATAACTCTATAAGAGAGGCTAAGAGCAATATAATAATGTTCAATTATGAGTCATATGCTTTTTTTTTTTGAAAGGATTATGACTTATGAGTCATATACTTAACCAAAAGATGAGAAAGACTAATTATATAATTACTAGTCATCTAAATCTGTAGAGAAAATGGTGGACTCAACTTCAAGTAAAATTACAAATTTATCCATAGTCATAGACTCGTATTCTAATATTTGGCTATCTAAAAATTAGCTATTTAGCCAATTTCTAGCCAAAACAACTCTATTACTAGACATGATTATTTTACGTAATTCTTCGTTTTCCCTATCATAGCCATAATTAGAACACTGGAGTCTGGAGTCACATCCAGAATTCTTCTTTTTATAAAAAAAAACAAAATAATAATAGAAAAGCACAAAGACAAAATCCAAAGAGATACCCCCTTTACTTAATTACTCCCATATAAAATATCCCACCAATGGCTTCTAATTCCTATCACACACCTACTTATCCTCATCTCAACCGACTTCATTTCTTTGGCCATTCTTTATGTGGGTAGACTCGCTTCACCAGAACTCAATTAAACTCTATATTTATGGTACATTAGTTTATTAAGTATGCATTGTTGTTTTATGCTAGATTTTGTTGTGTGACCGATGTATTTCTAAATTATATCTTATTTAGATGGCTTTGTAGACTGACGGCCCGTTTGGTTAGTGGTTATAAATAGTGGTAATGGTAATGAAATTTAGTGTAAAGTTGTAAAAAGTTAAATGTCGATAGAATTTGGGAATGAAACTTTATCACAAAACACGGTTCCCTTTATAAATTTCCATTACTACCCAATACCACCTTCCCAAGTGGTAATGGATAGTAATGAGATTTTAGTAAGAAAATGGATATCTTGGGATGGAGTAAGATTACCATAGGTAATGACATTGGATTTCTAGGACAAATTTACACTATAACGTATTACCATTCCCACCATTTATGACCTCTTACCAAAAGTAGTGAGGGTTTTGTAATTATTATTATTATTGTTGTTGTTTAAGTAATTAATATATTTAACCCGACATTATTTAACATTAAATCCATTTTTCATACTTGTAGAACGTTCACAACCTTGTTTGTATTCCTCTTGAGGTTGAAGTTTTTTTTTTGGGAGTGGGGAGGAAATAGGAAAAATATAGAAGAAATGGTTATAAGTCAAAGGTGGTGGTGCTCATTGGTGCTACTAATAAGCCCAGCTTTGTCATACTAAAATTATAGAGATTTCTTGGTTCTCGTGGAATCTTAACCGCCTATGTCATTTATGACGCGCTACTTCCTAGCCAATAGTTGGTGATGTTTTGGTATTACTAAAGTTGGTTGTGTCTTTTACATTCAAGCCATAATTAGTGCTATTGAGGCTAATTTTGCCTTTATTAAATAAGTGATCAAAGTATCATACAAGTACAAGAGCTCGAAACTCGTGCTATTCGTCGAGACTCTCGATCAGCTCTTACAACCTTAATTATCTATTGAGAACATCTAATTATAGGTAAAATTAACTCATAATAAACTCCTTGTTTGGGTACTACACCCCTGCTTTAATTTTTATTTAGCAGGAGAACTAGAAATAATAAATAGCTACAAAGATTACAAGGATTTTTATCATATGCATACGTCTGGGTATATCATGCACATGGTACACCAAAGATTATTTTTTTGCTTATTTGTACGTAGCTCTCACTTATGAGTATATTTTGCTCATTTGGAAGATTTCAAATGAGTAATGAGCAAAAATCTAGCCTTGAGTATGCCATGCTCAGTTGCTCGCGGACACGGTACACCAGAGTGTATGATAAAAGTGTAAAATACAAAGTGTAGGGCTAATAGTCAACAAAATCTTGAGGTTAGATATTATTTCCTTCAGTTACAAGATCTTCTCGTGCATACATGATACATCAAGTTCCTCAATCAAAACTACTAATAGAGTAATAGTGCACCCCAATATGTAAAATCTAGTTCTTGCCAACTTGATTACTCTGACCTAGAAAATGGTCCAAACCACTTGGCTTGAAACGAAGATTGGTAAGAGAGCAAAACCAGAACCACCACCACCAGCACCGCGACTCCCCAAGGGAAAGAGGCCGCCGTCTGATAAACCGCCGTCGATTGAGACCCAAGTTTCTTTGAATGAGAGAATAATTGAGAATACAACCCTCCATTCATAAGTAGGGACCCTAGTAAAAACATTACTAGCAAGGGAAGCAAGTAAATGACAAATTGAAAGTTACGTTCAGTCTGAGCCTTGTAATCTGCATGGGATGAGAAGTATAACAAGAGAACAACAATAACAAAAATGGCTATCAAATGGAGAGGAAGAGTTGATATAAAAGACATCAGTGATTGATTATTTCTCCACCCATGTCCTGATCTGCTTCTAAATTGCATACATGATTCCATTTTTCTCTCTTTAATTTGATTTTTATTAGATTAATCTCACTTTGAAACTATTTTTTGTGAAGTATATCTATTGTGATTTTAATGTATATGAAAGGATTGTATACTTGCTGTATTGTACATCTGATTTTGAGAATACAAGTTGGTTTTGGTATAAAGTATAAACCCAATTGAGTTAGCTAGCTAAGCAAACCTAATTAGCAACTCTAGCCTCTGGCAGTCAGCTTTTAAAAATGACTTTGTCTATACTCAAAGAATTGATGCCCCGTTAAAGAAAAAAAATTGAATTGATGATGCCAGCAATTTATGTAATCTGACAGTAGATATTAACTACTCCCACTCCCCATAATAAAATAATCTTTTTTTTTTTTTTACATTTCCAAGGCGTAACTTTTTTTTTAATATCTCAAATTCCGTATTAATAAAAAATATAAAAAGTTTGATAATATGACAGTAGAATAATATAGAATATTCGGTCAAAGATTTTAAAGTTTGACCCACAAAAAATGAAGTAGGCACTATATTATGGGACGGAGGGAGTATTAAATTTACTTTACACACATAAGCTAATAAATGTATTTTCCATATGAATCAAAAACAAGAACAGATGGAGATAGTAGTTGGAAGAAATGTGGATATTAGCGTGGATATGTATGGATAATTATTGAAATATCTTTTTTTTGAAAATTATAGCAAATAAAATCCGGTGAATCTAGTTGGATTGCTTGAATTGCTACAGGCAATTAGTCAATAATTTATTTGATTATCATCGAAGCATAAATAATTTTAGAAACTGATTAAATAGAACATTAAATTTCTAGGCAGCAAATATATATTTTGACTTTAATTCGAACAATCAGATTATTTACATTATCATCTTCATATTTCTATATAGGCTTTTACTATATTATTTAACTAGGTTTTATACCCGTGCAAAAATGCACGAGAAGTTTAATTTTATGTAGATATGTTTGGGTACATTTTTTCATTAAATCAAATAGTACAGAATTTGAAACGTTCAAAAGGTGCAATTCATGTAAATAAAAGATCAATTCAAGAACAATAGGAACGGATCCAATTAGATTGAATAAACAACACAGAAATTAGACTATGAATGACAATGTAACAAAATAAATGAAATATTCAAGTAGGTTAATATAATGACTCATGAGTATTGATTACACATTTTAAAATACTTCATTATACACTATGTTAGTGGTTACACACTTATACTCGAGATCCCGTAATCTTTATCACAAATTAAAATTTTCAATCCCCTTTTGCTGGTAACTGTTGATATGGCCAACTGAGCTAAAATCATGGTATCAAAATTTATAAATAATTAATGAAATATTATATAGATAAAAGTATTGACATATCTAATAGTTTCGACTATGTATTAAATATAAATTAATAAATTCAAAGAGGAAATACTTTATCCATTTCGGTTAAGAAAACAATATGACTCTTATTCCAATATAGCGCTTGAAGAAAGTTGTACATGCATGCGTGTTCTTTATAAATGAATAGCAGTCTAATTTTTCCATTCTAAAATTTATATGTGTTTCCTCTTTAATTTTTTTTATATACATTTAGTACATGGGCTAGATTATTATTATGTTATTAATTTGATGTCCATAATATTTCATTAATAATTTATAAATATTAACACGACAATTTTGGGAAAATGTCGATCATAAAATCTTAAACTTATAAAACAAAAATATCCCGTGCAATTTGCAATGATCCAAAACCTAGCCTTCTCACTTTCACCAATTGTATAATTTAGACCCTTTAGTCTAATATTATCAAGTATATTTTTAGGAAAGCCAAATATTGTTATTGTTAATTTCAAAATAAAAAAATTTCCCGTGCAATAACAAATTGCCAAATCATCGAGCCCTTCCACTTTCACCAATTGTATAATTTAGATCATTTAGCCTAATATTGTCAAGTATTTTTTTAGGCAAGTCTAATATTATTGTTGTATTTTTCAAAATAAAAAATTTAGATATTTATACTTACAACTTGTTGTAATGCAATGTTTCCATATAATATATTTATGCTACTATAAGCATTAATTTATAAACTCTAACACCAACCATATTACTTGTAGATCCTCAAAAGGGTGAAATGGCATAAATTTTCCAAACTTTGTTTCATGTAGCACAACCAATTTGTGTCTTTATTTATAAGTGTCCATAATATATTTCATGAATTAGAATCACTTTAATTTATTGCACTACCTTAATTTTTTTAGTGACATTATTTTCATTACAAATGTATTATAAATTTGGTTCATCTCATAGATGATCTAGAACTTTATCAAGATATCTAGAATGGTGGTGATAATAATTGTAATATGCTATAAGTTGAGATAGTGGCGTTCTCTTTGTGGTGATGTCGTTTGTTTGCTTTGTGAAATTTTGCTTGTGGCTATACTACTGTATGCTTTGTTTACATTATTTTATAGTATGTTCACACAACTTTCATCCTTATATGTATATAATAGTGGAACTTTTATGTTGTTTGATTGTCCTTATAACTTATAAGTACGAAGCTAAATAGTTGGTCTTACTTCTACATATTTAGATCAGTTTATGTTCGATATTATCGGTATAAATTATATCTATATATTTATGTTTCTCAAAATTGTTGAGGTAGAGAAAAGATATGAAGTTATGCATTGCAGCATAAAGCTAAATCTCTTGAAAGTTCACCAAGTTAAATATTGGAATTTGTTTCATAGTTTGCATTTTTCTTCTTATATACTTATATAGATAGATAGATAGATAGAATATAGATATAGTCATATTTAGTCATATAGATATGCAAAACGTCTTGGTGGATCGGATTTAAAATAATTTAGTGTGCACCCAAACTGACTTTATCACATAAAAACTGACTACATTTGAAAAAAAAATCTACTATATCATACGAAAACTGACTATATTAGAAATTGACTATATTATACAAAAAATAACTACATAAAAGATGATTATATCATACAAAAACTGATTGTATTGTATCAAATGAAAACTGACTATAACAAATGAAAAATGACTATATCATATGTTTTAGGTGCACGATAAATTATTATACACCCCATCCATGCAAGTTTTTTTTTCCTTTCACAAAGCTGATTATTAAAGCTACGATATCAAAGATACAATTTTTCTTGTGAACATCTCTGTAAAATCTCAGAGCCACAATTATTACAATTTTTCTTGTAAAAATTACAATACCCGTAACTTTCTATATCTTCTCGAGCTCTCTTCACCTCCTAATTAAATCTCTCTACCTCTTCTCCCTCTTGAAACTTCTCTCAAAAATGGCTTCTGAATTTCCACTAAAATCTTTCCCAAAAAGTTTACCTCTTTTTCTTTACAAAGTGGGCCTAATAATGAGTTATATGCACTTCAATTGCGGTTTCTTATGAATATATAGAAACTTTAGCTGATGAAGATGAAAAAATTTTGGAGGTAAGTTTTTATGAGGTTAGAATCAAGCTTCCCACTAGTGAATCTTCTGAAAAGCTTTTGAGGGTTCGTCATACCGTGAGTTTTATTTAATTACTTTATTTAGTGGTTTAATAGTTTTTTTTCTTCATTTTTGCAACATAATTTTTGAAGAAAAGATGGAATATCAAAATGGGTGAGTTCTCTCTTGTGTTTTTGTTTGTGTAGTGGAGGGATGGAGAAATCAAACATATATGAGAAAGATATTTATAGTGTCGGATTTTGGTTCATATGAATGTATACAATATATTATTGATGACATGATTTTCCCGAAAATTATGCTACCAATTTAAAATTCCGGATTTGTAGTGCTAATTAACATTTCCATCCTATGATTGATTGAATCAACATCACACACTTCCAAATTTTAACCGTTGATGATGAATGATAAAATGCAATTTTTTCTAGACCATTGAATTTATATTGAATCAGTTGCTTGAAATAAGGAATTAATTTTTTTCCATTAATATTGTTACCAAATCAGCAAGATTTCATATTTATATCTATGGTAAGTGAACATGCTATACACATAGATAGAAGCTTATAGATAGTTTAACAAACGACTGCCACGTCAGCCAATCAACTTGCTTCTGCCACATAAGCAAATCCTTATTGCTTTATAGTATTATATAGATGAGAATATTTGAAAACACTCAAAAATCTACTATGTATAACACTAGTGGAAAAAAGCCTTAGTAGCGGTTACTCTCTTTAGCATTTCTATTTCTTCCTCATAACACTAGTGGAAAAAAGCCCATCGGATCCGTCAAAACCGGTCTTACAGATCCGGTTTTGGTCCGGATCAGATGGGCCCAAAGCAGCTCGTACAAATTAACTGATTTGATCCTAAACCGGATCAGTTAAGACCCTACTGATCTGGTCAATAGTGAAAATCGGATCAGTTTATGGCAATAATCGATCCGATTTTCACTATTTACCTGGATCGATAAGGGGTCATTTTAAATAAATGAAAATTTATGCTGCTGCCTGATAAGTGCGTTTCTATCGCGCTTTATAGGCTCTTTTTAGCTTGTTTTGATCCTCTTTCTCCCCTTTCTTCCCTCTTTCTTCTTCATTTCTTTCTCTATTTCATTCACTTGATCATTTTTTATCATAGTGATATTTTGCTAGATTTTCGGTCAATTTTGACTGGATTTCTAGTACATTTGCTTTCACCATGCTTTGCCGTGCTTTGATTACAGGTGTGACCTTTTCAGAGGTTGAAAGTTGGGAGATACGACATAAGGCGGGAGTTTTGAGAAGCTTGCCCACACAAAAAGAGAAAGAAGTTGAGTTTTGAGCAGTGCCTATGGTGCGCCCGCACCTAAAATTTCGTGAGTTATAGATCAGTGGCTGTGGTGCGTCCGCACCAGCCACTGAGGTGCTCCCGCACCTATCTGGTGTGCCCGCACCACTCACAAAGGTGCGCCTGCACCACTCACAAAGGTGCGCCCACACCTTTTGACGCATAGAGCTACTCTGAGATTAAAAAGACTAGTACGCCCGCACCTGTCATTATGGTGCGCCCGCACCTGTCATTATGGTGCGCCCGCACCATTTAAGTTACCTTTTAACTAAGTTCTCCTTTGCATATGATTGATGAGGAAAATAATTCGATTAAAAGGACAGGTTAAAAGGTAATAACTTTCTAGCTAATTACATCACATTATACACCGTAAAAGCTTGAATTAGCAGTTGTTGTGGTTAAACAACACAAACACCCCTTACATAATTATATTGTACCATAAATAAACAAAAACCAAAATCATTAACAAAAATCCAAGTTTTAACAGTTCAACCAAATCCCTGCCACCCACCCTTTTTCATTTTAAGCATGACATATTTTGATTCTCTCTTCCTTGCCTTTCCATTTGCTGTCTTTAGATTCTACCTCAGTAACATGACTTCTCTTCTCAGCTCTTGTTTCTCCTCCATTAACCTCAAAATCACTTCTTTCGGCCACTTAGTAGGCTCTTCAACATCATATCATATGAATAACCTACACGCCCTTGTATCAGTCTCAGCATCATAGTCAGGACATGCTACAAACCTTCTACTAGGGTTGTCCCTTGTCCAAGCTCTAATTTTGGTCATAAGAAAACCACAATGACATCCTTTGGGAGTTAGGGGCATGGAACCACAAATATTATTTCTTGACATTGTGCTGCATAGGAGCACAAAATAATTAAATTAAAATTTATATTCAGTGAAGAAAATAATTTTAGATTTCATGTCCATAATTACAGTTGGTTTATACCTGTTTAAATGAAGATGCTAATGTTGGTTTATTGCGATTGATGAACAAGACAGTAGATATCTTTAGGAAGGATTTTTAAAAGATTGGATTTTTTGGATGCTGAATTATAGTTGTTGTTGTGGTTGCATTTTGGCCTATTTTGCAATGTATATATGATTTTTTGATCGTTGAAGAATCATGTTGTATTTTTGAATTTTTCTGCAGTGAATAACTATCACTTTTGTAATTAATGTGGAAAAATATTGTTCCTTTTTTTCGGTGCTGATAACGGTTATTTATCAAAGTTTAGTATCTAAACTAACGTCTGTCAGCTTTTAGTACCCAAACTGCAATATTTTTAAGTTGGGTACTCTAACTAAAACTTTGGTAAAAGTTAAGTACCTTCCTGTACTCTGTAATTCGGGAGACATGTACAAGAAGTGTAACATTTAGTTTTACACACACAAATAACATATATGGCGTGTTTACGTGTTACGATAACAATATTTCATCTATCTTCTAAAGATTTCGATATACTAAAAACAACTAAAGATGAAAACTAGTGTTAAATAAGAGTAGTTTTTAGTGGTGGCACTATTTTATAAAATTAAAAGATCATTGACTTTTAGGTAGATGTATCTTTTGTAGTAGATTTTAAAAGGTAGTATAACATTTATATATATATAGCTTCTCGTGTTTATTTATCAGCGCGTCTTGCGTGTGGCACTATTTATAGGTGTGGCCGCGCGCGCGTTTGTCAGCTAGCCAACACATTTTTAAAAGGTCATATCTCACTCGTTTTTCATCAGAATCGAGCTTTTGACCAGACGTTGGAAAGATATCAAGCCAAATTTTCATCTCCAACTTGAATTTTCCAAAGATATTGAGTGTTCTGTGAGATATGGCCTTTTGAAATTAACCCTTGTGCACAAATGTTTATAAACAAACGGAGTTACTCTTATGAGCAAATGAAGTTACTTATATGAATATGTGGTTACTCTTAACAATAAAAAGGAGTCACTCCTATAAATAAATGTGGTTACTTTTAAAACAAAGGGAATACTAATCATTTTACTCTTATGAACGAATGAGGTTACTCGTATGAAGAAATGGGGTTACTTTTGTGAACAATTAGGGTTACTCGTATGATTAAATAGGGTTGCCATATGATTAAATAAGGTTACTCATGTGAATGAATGAGGTTACCCGTATGAATAAATGAGGTTTATTTTTTGAATAATTTGGGTTACTCATATGATTAAATAATATAACATTGTCATATGATTAAGTGAGGTTAATTAGCTTGTATGAAGAAATGGGGTTACTTTTATGAACAATCGGGGTTACTCGTCCGATTAAATAGGCCTGTCGTATGATTAAGAGAGGTTATTCGTTTGAAGAAATGAGGTTAATTTTGTGAACAATTGGGGTTACTTTTATGATTAAATAGGGTCGTTGTATGATTATGTGAGGTTAATCGCATGAAGAAATGAGGTTACTTTTGTGAACAATTGGAGTTACTCTTATAAACAAATGTGGTTACTTTTGAAGTTGACCCCTGTGCACAAACATTTATGAACAAATAAATTTACTTTTATGAGCAAATGAAGTTGCTTGTATAATATGTGGTTACTCTTAACAATAAAAAGGAGTCACTCCTATAAATAAATGTGGTTACTTTTATAATAAAAGAGAATACTAACACGTTTACTTTTTTGAACAAATGAAGTTAATTGTATGAAGAAAATGGGTTACTTTTGTGAACAATAGCGATTACTCATATGATTAAATGAGGTTGGCGTATGATTATATGAGGTTACTTTTGTGAACGAATGAGGTTACTCATATGAAAAAATGGGGTTACTTTTGTTGACAAATGCGGTTACTCGTATGATTCTATAGGGTCGTCGTATGATTAATTGAGGTTACTCATATGAAGAAATGGGGTTACTTTTGTTAACAATTGGGATTACCCGTATAATTATATAGGGTCGTCGTATGATTAATTGAGGTCACTCTTATGAACGAATGAGGTTACTCATGTGAATAAATGAGGTTACCTTTGTGAACAATTGAGGTTACTTGTATTGATAAATGGGGGTTACTTGTGTGAACAATTGGGGTTACTGGTATGAATAAATGAGGTTACTCATAAGTTTAAACTAAGTTACTCATATATATGATTAAAGTAGATTACTCATTGGATTAAACAAGGTTATTCCAAAAACTAAACGAGGTTACTGCAAAAAGTTAATGGGGTTACTCATATAATATTTTAGGGTTATGTATACAATAGGATAGGTTACTATTATAAAGAAAATGGGATTACTTATGTAAACAAAATGGGGTTACTCATATGATTAAACAAAGTTATTCCAAAAAAAAATTGGGGTTACTCATATAATATTTTTAGGGAAATTCTCATTGGTAACCCTTTACTATTGAAAATTATATTTGGTAACCAATCTCAAAAGTTTATTCAAAACGTGACCTCTTAGTTAGTATATTATTACCAGACGTGACATTAATGAGGTAATTGGTTAACTTTTCCGTTAAATGTCATCTTTAAACACACCATCCCCTGCACCCCCACCATCCCCGCCCATGCCGCCCTCATTCCACCCCCACCCCCGCCATCCCTCACTCCACCCCCACCCCCGCAACCCCCCACAACACCCCCCCACACGCCCCTCTGCAGTTCCCCCACCTCATTCCCGGAGCCGTCGCCCCCCCACACCACCCTTCGCCTCCTCCCTCCTTGCCTGCTTTGTCCCTTTCCCCTCCCTCCTCTCCTACCCTTCCCCCCTTCGCATACCCTCTTTCCCCGCTGCCCATCGCCCCTCTCCTACCACCCTTCCCCCTTCCCGTCGGAAGTTTATCGGGAGGCATAGCTTTCTTAGCATCCATAATCTCACTAAGCGCACCACTAGCAGATGACGTAGCAGCATCAACGGAATTACTGTACCGATGTCTAAGTCTAGCGTCGGAAGAATTATTCGTCGGAATGCGGTGATCTCCGTCAACGGAAAGTCCAATGTCGGGTTCCGATCTCTTCAGCGGAGGATCCAGTGAATGGATCCGAGGAGAGTTCCATGTCGTCCGAGAAGCGAAAACCGACCTCGGAATGTGCACGACGATGGTGCGGGCCACGGAACTGGTTCGGGCTCGGAGAAGAGTGAAGAGCGTGGAATTCGCAGAGGTGATGGTAGGATTTCCATTGGAAGAAGGTTTGGTAGGATTGCCATTAATGTCGGGATTAGGGATTGAGGTTGGTGGTGGTGGATCTCATTTCATTTCCATGGTGAGAGTGGTGTAGCACTAAATGGCTAAAAACATGAGATTTAACGGAATAATTAACGTAAAACGTCATTAATGTCACGTTTTATAAAAAATCAATACTACAAGGTCACGTTCTGGAATAAGGTTTTAAATTGGTTACCAAATATAATTTCCAATACTACAAGGTTACCAATGAGAATTTCCCATATTTTTAAGGTTATGCATAGTAATAAAAGGGTTACTCTTATAAACAAATGAGGTTACTCTTGAAAACGAGCTCAAGGGGTATTTATCAATCATTATGTTCTCCACTTTTCTCCATTAGTAATCTATACTAATATATTAAAAGGCGTTCCTAAACAAGGAATGGTGCCACGTGGCGCTCTCCCTATGGGGATTTTACTCCATGCAATTAAAAAAATTAGAAGTTTCATGTTATAGGGTTCGATCTTGTGACTTCAAGTTGATATACTAAAGTCTTAACCACTAGACCAAGTGTTATTTAGTGTTATTATTTTAAAGTATAATATTAATAAATGAAAATTTTCCTTACCCGGGGCATAGCCCGGACCTAATAACTAGTTAATTAATCAAAATAAAGTCGAAATCAACTACACACAAAACCAACTGAAATTCAAATAAAAAAAATAAAATTTAAATCAAAATACAAAACAACTTCAACACCCTGCTATCTGAAGTGATAAAACAACTTCGAAATATAACATGAAATTTGAATAAAGTGAAAGTGTGTGTTTCATTACTTTGTAGTTTACAGATTCATACCCCACCAAAACAATCTCTCACAATTTCTTCATTGCTCGGAGCTTCTCTTCTCAACAGTTGAACTGTGCCACAAAAAATGGCGACAAACTACAAGTTACTTCCAAATTATTCACCTTCAACTCTTTTATCCCATTTTTTTCTTTCTCTCTGTTGGAGATTTAGAGTATTATGTTAGTTTAATTCATATTATATTATTTGAATCGCTTGGTTATGGTGTCGTAATTCAAACAATATATGTAATACTATGCAACGTGTGGTTCGTGTTTAGTTTCGTCGAAGTTTGATGAACAACGAACACTCGCTCAAGCAATCGCACCAAGAGGCACCTAAGGGTCGCATCTCGCGAGTCTTGGGCATGCGCTGGAATTGCTTCCATTGCAACTGTCAGACACTGATCGCACAGTGCGATCAGTGTCGCATCTGGTGACCCGCGACTCGCGAAGGTTGTCACACCTCGCGACATGGCTGTCTGGGCGTGTTTTACTCGCGCTGATTCGCGATTCTTCTGACGGTTATTCAAGGTTTCGTTTCGGTTTTCTGAAACAACGTAGCATTGTTATATATATGGGAACACTCATATGATGAAGGTTGGTTGAAAAAAAAAACTTCTCTCATTTGCACACAAATCTCTCAAGATTAAAACAGAATTTCTTCATCATTCCAAATCTCTCAAAAACTCATTTCCTCTTGATAGTGTTCATAGTTAGCGTGACCACTATTGATCTTCTTTGTATCTCGAAGGTGAATTCCGTGAACCCGTGCTATACGAATAGGGTCGGAATATTACTTTTGGGAAAGTGCATCACGCATAGAAGATAGTTCATCTTGTGACCCTTGTTATTTTCGTAATTTCCCTAACAATCCAAAAGTAATATACTTGCAAGATGACTACAATTCGTGAAATGTCTGCAAATTTTCACAAACTTGACAAGTTTGAAGGTGTTGGCTTTAGAAGATGGCAAAAGAAGATGCATTTCCTTCTCACTTCGTTAAGTGTGGCGTATGTCTTAAGCACTTCCAAACTCGAGGAAGTGGAAAATGAAACTGTTGAAGCAACTAAGAAGAGAAACAAATGGGAGAACGATGATTACATATTTCGTGGTCACATCCTTAACGGTATGTCTGATACTTTGTTTGATGTTTATCAATTTGTTGAATCCGCTAAGATTCTTTGGGATGATTTAGAAAGTAAGTATATGGCCGATGATGCTTCTAGCAAGAAATTTCTTGTTAGTAATTTCTATAACTTTAAAATGGTTGATTCAAGGCCTATTCTGGAACAATTTCATGAAATTCAAAGAATCTTAGGGAGTTTTAAGCAACACAACATCGTAATGGATGAGACCTTCGTTGTTTCTTCTATAATTGACAAATTGCCACCTAGTTGGAAGGATGTTAGAAATTCTTTAAAGCATAAGAAATATGATATGAATGTTGAAAAATTAGGTGCTCATCTTCGGATTGAAGAGGGCATTCGGGTCCAAGATGGACAAAAGGATGTCGATCCTAATTCTTCCACCGTTAACATGGTGGAGGATGGTAAATCAAAGGAGTCTTCTAATCCTAAGAAGAGGGCTAACAATTTCACCAAATGCAGCAATGGGAAGAAGCCTAAGTTTGGTGGAAGCGCTCAACGAGCTTGTTGGGAATGTGGTAAGCCCGGTCACTTCAAGAAGGATTGCACCATTTGGAAGAACAAAATGAACAAAAAGAATGGTGGGAATGGCGAGTCTAGCCAAACCCATGCCAAACAAGGTATGAGTACACAAGTTTCACTTAATTCAAATCGAATTTTGTGTGCATGATTTCCGAAATCTTTTGTGTACAGGGTGATTGTTCATGGTGGATCGATTCGGGAGCATCAAGACATGTATCCAAGGAGCGGTATCTATTCAAGACTTTCAAGGAGGTTGAGAATGGAGAAGTTCTTTACATGGGAAATGATTCTACGACTAAGGTTCTAGGTGTAGGACAAGTAGAATTAGTTTTTAGTTTCAGAAAGCCTCTTTTTTTAAGAGATGTGTTGTATGCTCCGGAACTTAGAAGAAATTTAGTCTCCTAGTGCTACCTTGAATCGATTAGGTTTTAAAATGGTGTTTGAAGCTGATAAATTTATATTGTCTAAGGGTGGTACATTTGTAGGACTTGGTTTCTTTGTAATAGTATGTTCAAACTTAGTATTTCTAATGCTTTGAAAGATACTTTGTTTGTTGTTAATGATAATTCTTCTCCATGGCATAACAGACTTGGTCATGTTAACTTTAAAAAGTTGTATTCCATGTCTAAGCATGATTTGATTCCCTCTTTTGATCCAAGTATAGAGAAGTGTAGAACATGCATATTAACAAAGATAACTAGAAAATCTTTTCCAAATAATGTGGAAAAGGATACTTCATTGCTTGATTTAGTGTATAGTGATTTATGTGATTTCCATAGCACTCCTTCCTTAGGGAACAAGAAATACATGATAACTTTTATTGATGATTATTCTCGGTTTTGTTATGTGTACTTGTTGTTTACTAAGGATGAAGCCCTTGATAAGTTTAAGATCTATAAAAATGAAGTTGAATTGCAAATAAGTGACAAAGTTAAACGGTTTAGAACCGATAGGGGTGGTTAATACTATGACCCGAGTTATTTTCAATCTACGGGAATTATACATGAAACAATCGCGGCTTATACACCACAACAAAATGGTATAGCGGAAAGAAAGAATAGAACTTTGCAAGAAATGGTAAATTCTATGTTATCCTATTCGGGTTTAAGTGATGGTTTTTGGGGAGAAGCTATTTTAACGGCTCGTCATATTTTGAACCGAGTTTCACTGAAAAAGAACGAGGTTACCCCATATGAACTTTGGTATAAACGAAAACCAGATTTGAGTTATCTCAAAGTTTGGGGATGTAGGGCAATTGTAAAAGTGCCAGAACCCAAAAGTAAAAAGTTGGGTGAAAGAGAAGTTAAGTGCATCTTTATAGGGTATGCTCTTCATAGCAAATCCTATAGGTTCTATGTAACAGAACAAAATGACGTTTGGTCAATTCACACTATTGTGGAGCCAAGAGATGCAATTTTTGATGAAAACATATATTCATCAATTCCTACACCAAAGGATATTACTCCTAATACCAATATTCAAGCAATTGATCAAACTAACATTGATCAAGGAGTTGATATTGATCAAACCAACATCGATCAAGAAGTTGATGAACAAACTCTTGATGAGAATGTTGCATCAACATCATCACAACCTAGGAGAAGTAAAAGGGCGAGAAAAGAAAAATCTTTCGGCCCAGATTTTCATGTATATTTAGTTGAAGGATCAAGGAGATCTATAGTGACTAAGTTTCCATATATATTTAATGTGGAAGAGGATCCTTTAACGTTTAATGAGGCTATGAGGTCTTAAGATGCCGCTTTTTGGAAAGAGGCAATTGATGATGAGATGGATTCCATCATGGGAAATAACACTTGGGTTCTAGCTGATTTACCACCTAACTGTAAACCAACTGGGTGTAAATGTATTTTCAAAAAGAAAATAAAAGTATATGGGACTATTGACAAGTTCAAAGCCCGTCTAGTAGCTCAAGGTTTCTCACAAAAACCGGGTGTTGATTATTTCGATACATATGCACCCGTTGCTAGAATCTCCACTATAAGGTTATTAATAGCTTTTGCGGCTATTCATAAGCTTGTGATCCATCAAATGGATGTCAAGACGGCGTTCTTGAATGGAGAACTAGAGGAAGAGGTTTACATCGACAACCGGAAGGGATTGTTGTGAAAGGTCAAGAGCATAAAGTATGCAAGTGGAATTGATTAGGTCTTTGTATGGGCTAAAACAAGCACCAAAGCAATGGCATCAAAAGTTTGATGAGGTTGTGTTGTCTAATGGTTTCATGTTGAATAATCCAGACAAGTGTGTGTATAGCAAATTTGATGACAACGGTAATGGTGTCATGATTTGTCTATATGTAGATGCCATGTTGATTTTTGGAACGGATTTGTCACAAGTTGAGTGGAAAAAATCCTTTCTATCTACAAAATTCTACATGAAAGATTTAGGAAAGGCATATGTCATTTTAGGTATAAGAATTAAGAAAGACAATGGAAAATTAATATTGTCACAATCTCATTACATCGAGAAAGTGCTCAAGAAGTTTAATGTTAGTGATTGTTCTCTTGTTTCAACTCCTATGGACCCAAGTGAAAAATTGTTACCAAATGATGGTAATGTCGTGTCTCAACTTGAGTATGCAAGGGTTATAGGTTGTTTGATGTATGCTATGACGAATACTAGTCCGGATATCGTATTTGCGGTGGGGAAATTAAGTAGATATACTAGCAATCCTAGTATGGAACATTGGCAAGCTATTCGTCGAGTGTTAAAGTACTTGAGGAAAACCATGGATTATGGTTTGTCCTTTAGTGGATATCCTTCGATTTTAGAAGAGTATTTGGATGCAAGTTGGATCTCTAATAGGGAAGATCATTCCTCCACAAGAGGATGAGTATTTATCCTTGGGGGAGGTGCTATATCTTGGGCTTCCAAGAAACAAACTTGCATTGCGGATTCTTCAATGACATCAGAGTTTATAGCTCTGTCATCGGCAAGCAAAGAAGCCGAGTGGTTAAGGAATCTCATGTTTGAGATACCTTTGTTGCCAAAACTAATATCACCTATTGGTATACATTGTGATAGTGATGCAGCATTGGCAAGAGCTTATAGTCAAGTATATAATGGTAAGTCAAAGCACATTTGGTTTGAGACATAGTTATGTCCAAGGACTTATCAAAGATAGTGCTATCATTGTTGACTATGTGAGAACTACGTATAATCTAGCGGATTGTTTCACAAAGGCGTTAGCTAGAGATACTGTAAAGAGGATGGCAATCGGTTTAGGATTGGTGCCCATTGGAAATCACGAGTAAGGGAATCTTAACTTAACGCCCAATAAGACGTTGGGTCTTGAGTTCAATAAGATTAATTTCCTTATTATTTGATGATTGAAAGAACTAATATAATCATCCAAGGTAAAGTTCTTTAAATCTGTGATGGATTAAGAGGTTGTTTAATCTTAATATGTCTCTTGACATTATGCTTTGTCAAAGGAGCATGTTTTCTAAGAGATCTACCTATGTATAAAGTGCGAAGTTTGGCCGCTTCAAGGAGCTAGTGGGGCATAGCTTTGATGCACTTATGAAATGATATGGACACATGACTTCTTAGTGTCAAGTATATATTGGAAATGAGTAGTTAATCTTGTGTGTGTAATATCTTCAAGTTTTCATTATGTGTTGCTAATGGTTCAATCGTTTATCGACACCATTTGGATACGAATGCTTGAAATGTGTATTATACTAAGTGGGAGTTCAAGTCTTTGTACACTTTCATTTAAGCATAAGATTGTTTTGTTATGATGATGTTTGTGCAATAACTATTGTGTATACTCAAAATGGGGGAGGATTGTTGGAGATTTAGAGTATTATGTTAGTTTAATTCATGTTATATTGTTTGAATCGCTTGGTTATGGTGTCGTAATTCAAACAATATATGTAATACTATGCTACGTGTGGTTCGTGTTTAGTTTCGTCAAAGCTTGATGAACAACAAACACTCGCTCAAGCAGTCGCACCAAGAGGCACCTAAGGGTCGCATCTCGCGAGTCTTGGGCATGCGCTGGAATTGCTTCCATTGCAACTGTCAGACACTGATCGCACAGTGCGATCAGTGTCGCATCTGGTGACCCGCGACTCGCGAAGGTTGTCGCACCTCGCGACATGGCTGTCTGGGCGTGTTTTACTCGCTCTGATTCGTGATTCTTCTGACGGTTATTCAAAGTTTCGTTTCGGTTTTCTGAAACAACGTAGCATTGTTATATATATGGGAACACTCATATGATGAAGGTTGGTTGAAAAAAAAAACTTCTCTCATTTGCACACAAATCTCTCAAGATTAAAACAGAATTTCTTCATTATTCCAAATCTCTCAAAAACTCATTTCCTCTTGATAGTGTTCATAGTTAGTGTGACCACTATTGATCTTCTTTGTATCTCGAAGGTGAATTCCGTGAACCCGTGCTATACGAATAGGGTCGGAATATTACTTTTGGGAAAATGCATCACGCATAGAAGATAGTTCATCTTGTGACCCTTGTTATTTTCGTAATTTCCCTAACACTCTCACTCAGGTTCCTTTTTTCATCTTTTAAATCTGCGGTTTGAAACGTTTCGTCTGTTTCAAACAACAGATGAGAGCAATAGGGTGGACGACTAAAGGGAGGATGAGAGAGAAAGAGCACTAGGGTTAGGGATATGACTAAGGAAGAGATGAGGGAGTAGGAATTTCCTCTGTAATTTCTGTCTGGGCTTTATATATGGGCCGGCCACACCTATATTCATAGATGTGGCCGGCCACATATAAGAATTTATTTTTATTTATTTGTTTTGCTATATTGCTATTTAAACATCTAATTTTACCGAATACGTAATGATTTCAAAAACTATTTTAAAAGTTAACCTCTAAAAACTAAAATCTAAGAACTAGTATAAACAATTGACCATAACTATTGCAACAACCGTACTATTTTAAAAGTTAACCTCTGAAAACTAAAATCTAAGAACTAGTACAAACAATTGACCATATCTATTGCAACAACCGTTACTTCTCCGAACAGGCCATATATATATATTGACAAAGTACACAGAGATATAAAAATTGTTACAGGAAGATTATAATTAGGAGAGACAGAGAGCAATATTTAATTACAATATTTAATTACAATCTTTAATTACGCTGAACACACACTAAATACATACACTATAGCTAGCTCTCCTCCTAATCTGAGAAAAAGAATAACTCAAAAAAACTTTAAGAAAGAATTAAGGAAGAAAGGAATATATCATACATGGAATAAATGGAATCAAACTGCCTACATATATAACATGCCATTGTGTAAACTGGTTTTTTTTGGGGGGGAGTAAAAGTGTAAAACAATAACAAACCATTAAAGTAATTTTAGCAGAAAAGCCTTGAACTTTCATGGCTTCAAGCCTTCAACCTAGGTGAGATAAACCCTGAGTCACAAGATGAGCCATAGTTGAAGCAAGAATCGCGGTCGGATCACCAAGAAGAATGGAGATGACCGTCCTTAAGAAAATCTTGAGTATTTCCACCCACTTGATGCTAGAATTTGCACCAAATTTCTTGGACTTAGTCGTAAGAGGTAGCTTCATTCCCTGCGTTAAGGCCAAGGACGATTCTCCACTAGAGGACGTGGAGGTGGAGGAGCTTTGCATGGCCATTTCCATTACACAATGCACGTGAAAATTATAGTCATCATATTTGGAAACGTATGACCACCCTGGGATCTTCTTTCTTGCACCTGTGTTTTAATTAGTTATATTATAAATATCCATTTAAGCTTATGCAATAACGTAACTGTACTTATTAATTGATGCACCGAGTATAATAGTAATATAATTTCATAGTGCAATTATTAAATATCAATACACTTACACCACATTAAAAGAATGAAAAAACAGAAAAGGAATATATATACTCGCATCAGAATAGATAATTTAATTCCGAAGTTATCGATATATTGATATTTTCACGTTCTTTTTAAATAGGGTTATTTTATAATATGCTATTATTGATGGAGAAAAAGAATATATAAGATTTAAATTGTCAGAAACTTTTAAATCTGGATTTAGATGACCTAGATTTATTATTAAGCTAATTATTTTTTTTCTTAACATTATTTTCCAACTCAAATAAGGCGAATTTAGTTATATCATTTGCTAATGCATGGTTGTCAAAATGTTAGCATACCGCACACGTATACAAGTATACAACACTTTATAATTATACAACGGTTGCATGAAATATTTTCAGAAAGAGTAGTATACTAACCGCCAAGCAACTTTCTCTTGCACCATGCACAACTGGATGGTCCTTGCTTCTCAAGCCAAAAAGTGATATCGCCAACGCTAATTTTACTCTCTAACTTAGCACATTTAGGATGGAAATCCAACCCACTCTTTGAACAATGATATAAAAAGCCCTTTATCTTCATGCCACATGCATCACAGCTTGTGATGCACTTGGTGCAATTAACCCTAGTGCAATTAGCACCAGGGAGGGGCCTTTCAAGAAATTGACATTTTTGCCCTTGAAATGTTATTTTAGGGGGAGCAAACATGCATTCATGGTGTAAATCATAGTTGCACCGTTCACATCTGTATCGTGGCCCTGTGCCATCCATCCTACATCCATCACATGTGTATAGACCTTCGTAATTGACCCTCATAAGGGGATGCTCTTGGTGGCTTGGGTGAGTCCCTTCGTTGTTCGTCATGGCTCGATACGTCGATTTTAAAATTTATCTAGCAACATGACATATATAAGATTAATCAATTAACACAATCAGCAATGTTACTCCTATATATATAAGTCCTCTATTTTTGTGTAAATAGTTACAATTTTTTTTTTTAGTGTCACCAAATGCACATGTTTTTGACAGTTGGTATCTTTAAATGCATATTACTAATAAAAAAAATTAAATTATCACAAAAAGTAACCATTTTATACAAGTGAAGATGACTTGTACCTTACTTAACAGTTGTTAGCTCTTTTTTTTGTCAAAAAATTGACTATTTCTTGGAGTACTGATCAGCCTTGATTATTGTTGGTAAAGATTTAATGATCTTTGTATGAGTAGATGATTGATCTACCAAAATCAAGCAGAAAAAATATGACAAAATTAAGTTTAGCAAATATTATGGATAATTAACAATCTAGGGAAGAAAGAAAAGAAATTTATGAAGCGAAAAAAAAAGACAAGAGCCAAGCTAAGAATGGAAGCTGCAAGACCTTTTCTGAAATTGCAATCTTATACAAGTATTGTTGATGATAATTCCATGCATATCGTATAAGTACTATATATAGACGACGTATCACTGTATTTCTTCTAAGTTTCACCGACATTCATGAGAAATTTCCTAATCCCAAGGGCAAAAGTCAACTACATATGAATGTCGTCAGTTATCCTCAGACATACTTGTAGTGACGATCTTTACAAACATAATATATCCCAAATCTAATCAAATTTGTGTCGCATGCGTGTATTAGTACGTAGGTCTAGATCTCCAAATAAAACTCACTAATTATTATAAATTGGTTTTGAAGTTGGAAGATAATCAGATATGTCTCGGAACCTACGTGGTTTGAAATGATCAAAGAAGAGACTATATATAGAAAGAGGGATGATTATCATAATTGGACATCAGGTTTGTATAATGTATAGTAATTCAGTTATAATACAGTGATAATATATACTATAATCTATTATAAGTTTTTTATTTTGGTTGTGGAAGTTCACTAATATGGATTATTGATTTGTGAAAGCATATATTTTGACTCTTACATATTATAAGTATATCTTTGTCAGATTTTTCTTTACTTTTTCAATAAAACGGTTATGTTAATTAAACATATTCCTTACACATTTCTTAAAATGGTACTCCCTCCGTAACACATTACTTGCAACATTTGCCAAAAATGGGTGTAACATATTACTTGCAACAATTTGAAACTTTCCATATATGGCAAAATTTAGCATGTAAAATGTCTCACTCATGTAATTTCTCTCTCCTACTTTTTCATAATTAATATCCTTAACCCATATGATTTATCTCTCCTACTTTTTCTTTCCTCAACCCATGTGATTTCTTTCTCCTACTTTTTCATAATTAATCTCCTTTACCCATACTTACCAAATTTTGCCTAGGAAATCCCCCTAGTCCAATTGTTGCAAGTAATGTGTTACGGAGGGAGTATTAAGTTGGACAACTGTTAGAATAATGTAACATTTTGTAGAATATTCTTTATTATGTAAATATCTCAAGGATGTGTAATCCTTGATTACCTCGTGTAACTTAGGTAGTTTAGTATTGTTTCCTATTTTGTAGGCTACTGTATATGTTGCTAACTCATGATTTGAATGAATGAGGAAAATCTTCTTTCATGGTATCAGATTGATCCTAGGTCATTTCTCTTCCTCTTCCCTGCTTTCTCTTCTGCTGCACACGACCCTCTTCTCAGGCCTCCTTCTCCTCTCGATCCTCTTCCCTGCTTTCTCTTCTGTTGCACACGTCCCTCTTCTTAGGCCTCATTCTCCTCTCGGCCCTCTTCCCTGCTTTCTCTTCTGCTACGCACGACCCTCTTCTCAGGCCTCCTTCTCCTCTCGGCCCTCTCCCTCCGGTCAGCCACCATGACCGACGACAAGTCTTCTTTTGATCCTGCTCTTGTTGTCTCCAATATTTGGAACCACATATCCATCACTCTTGCCATGGAAAACGTTCAATATTCAACTTGGGCGAAATTATTTAAAATCTATGCTCAATCTCACAAGGTCATCCATCATATTATTCCACTCGAAAAAGGGAAAGAGAAGGTCCCTACGACGGATGACGAAAAAGAGCTATAGTCCACCCTTCATGCTACGGTTCTCTAATGGATCTATGCAACTATTTCCGATGATCTCTTATGTCGACTGTGGACGTCACGTAAATTTGTTGAACTATGCCTTGAATTATTTATCTGGCACTAGGATTAACCTAGCACGGGGGTCTCGCTGCCCCTGAACCTTTCGGTATATGTTATTTAATATATCGAGTCTGTTTTATTTTCAGGCTTAGACCCATCTGTTTAGGTTAACTAGTAGGGTACTATATAAACCCTATTAGTAACCTCTGCCTCAGTATTATGTAATCTGTACTATCTCCTAAACCTAATAAAATGTTTATCCTCTGCATGTGAATGTAGCTAACACATTGTTAGTGAACCACGTAAATTCTTGTGTCGATTGCTCATTGTTATTGGTTTCGTTAATTGCATCCGTCACAACATATTTGCAAACTGGTATCAGAACCGGATCTATTAAGGTTTGAAATATGGAATTTTTCGATTTACAAAGATGTCTGCTTTGAACGTGAAGATCGACAAATTAAATTCACCGGGAGGAATAGTTTTGGTCTATGGCAGATCAAGATGCGAGCCCGACTCAACGGCTACAAATGCTTGGAATCGCTTACCCGATATTTTTCAAGATAACAAGAACTCCCGTGTCGTCACTCTTGAACAAGAGTTCTCTAATACGTACATGGAGGATTTTCCTAATGCCTCCACATATTGCCAACATCTCAAGAATTTGTCGTATCAACTCAAAAATGTGGGAGCCCCGATCTCCAATAACCGCCTTGTTCTCTAAATGTTTTCCGGTCTCACGGATTCCTATAACTAAGTAGCTACTCTTATTCGTCAAAGTGACCCTCTTCCACCATTTTATCAAGCCCGTTCCATGCTCACCCTTGAAGAAGCCGGCTTGCCAAGAAAGCTTCTACCTGTTTGGGTACGACCATGGTTGTTCGTGACTCTGAGGACTCCACCATTTTCTGAAAATTCCAACTCACGCCCTTCACCTAATGGTGGGAGAAATAATAGAAAAAATCGTTCCAATGGAGCCCATAAAAATCCTGGTGGTGGCGAGGCTAAGGCCGGTGTTAAGGGTGCCAGAATTCTGGTGGTGGTGGCGGTGGCAGTCGTGGAGGCCACGGGCAGACTGGGGGTGCTCAGGTGGCTGGACATGGGACGCAGGCATCCCCTCCTAATTTGTGGCCTTAGTCATGGGGCCTCTAGCCCATGCCTCCCTCTCCCTATCCAACTCTTCCTTGGGCCAGACCACTACCTTACTCCCCATATGGGCTAGCGTGTGTCTTGGGGCCCATACCTCAGCAGCAGCCACAGTAGGCATATACAACTTCCACAAGGCCTGTTACCTTTCCTCCAAGCCCAATTGATATAGAGGATGTTATTTACACTTTTGGGCTCACTCCTCTGGACCCAAATTGGTACATGCACACTGGTGCAACTTGCCATATGACTTCTAATTCAGGTACTCTCTCATCCTATTTTAATATGAGCAAATGTCATGGTATAATTGTTGGTAATGGTAGTTCAATTCTTATTCATGGTTATAGAGACACTCACTTACCTTACTTCTCCCCGCTCCACTTTAACTCTAAAAAATGTTCTTCATGCTCCCAAAATTGTCGAAAATTTAATCTCTGTTCGTAAATTTACCACCGATAATTCTGTTTCTGTGAAATTTAATCCTTTTGGGTTTTATGTGAAGGACTTTCAAACGAGGAGGCGGCTCATGAGATGTGAGAGCCGAGGAGATCTCTATTCTATTTCCACCACTATCACTCCACCATCTTCTGCTTTGCCTATTTAGCATCCACTTTATGACATGAGCGCTTGGGTCACCTGGGAACACATGTTTTAGATTCTCTTAGGTTAAATAAATTCATTGAATGTAATCAAACTCCTAAATCAAATGATTGTCATTCATGTCCCCTTGGAAAACTTGTTAAGTTACTTTTTGTTGCTTCTACTTCATGCACTGTTATGCCATTTGATATTATTCATGCTGATATTTGGACTTCACCTGTGTTAAGTTCTATGAGTCATCGTTATTATCTTGTGTTATTGGATGATTACTCCAATTTTGTGTGGACTTTTCCTTTATCTAAGAAATCTGAAGTGTACTTCCTTAAAAAAAAAAGAAATCTCAAGTGTACTCCATTTTTCTTTCTTTTCATGTTTCTATCCGCACTCAATTTGAAAGAGATATTAAGAACCTCCAATGTGACAATGGACGGGAATTTGATAATGGACCTTTAAGGGATTTTTGTGCAAAAAATAGGTTAGTTTTTTGGTTTTCATGACCCAACTCTTCCTCACAAAATGGCAAAGCCGAGCGAAAAATCCAAACCATTCACAACATTATTTGCACTCTCCTTGCTCATGCTTCCATCCCCCCCCCAATCTTTTTGGCATCATGCATTACAAATGGCAACATACTTACTTAACATTCTTCCCAGCAAAGGCTTAGCTTATCAAACTCCTCACAAAATCCTATATCATCGAGATCCTTCCTACTCTCACCATCGGGTTTTTGGGTATTTGTGTTATCCTTTAGTTCCATCCACCACCATTCATAAGCTTCAAGCCCGCTCTACTCCGTATGTATTTTTGGGGTATCCTTCTCATCACCATGGTTACAAATGCTATGACATGTCCTCCCGCAAAATTATCATTCGTCGCCATGTCATCTTTGATGAGACTAAATTCCTTTTTGCCACAATACATACTCCCCCTAGTCATGCATATGAATTTTTGTATGATAGCTTATCCCCAGCCATAATTCATACGTTGGCTTCCTATTCTGTGCCAGTCCAGTAGCCTTCCCCTCATGAATGCCAACGAAATTCCAGCCCATCTCCTCTTGTGAGCTCTCAGCCTCTCCCTTTGCAGACTTCCCCATAGCTCCAGCCAAATTCAGTGTCAGTCCAGCCCGCTAGGTATTGCTCTCATTCCCTTTTGTTGCCTGACCCCTAGTCTAGGCCCAACGAGTCCCCAGGCCCACACGCTGGGCGGTGTCCCTTCCCCACTCCTTCTTCTCTACATAACACCCAGTCCAGGCCCACACGCTGAGCGGTCTCCCCTACTTGGTCTAGGCCCAAACGCTGGTCTGCATCTTGCAGATCAGCCCAGCTCTCTAATTCCTTCTTGGTCTTCTCCTCAGCCCATTTCCAGTTCACCTCCAGCACTTTCGCGTCCGGTTACCCGCAGCCAACATGGAATTTACAAGCGCAAGCGTCAGCTTAACCTTCACACCAATGTTTCTAAATCCCCCTTGCCCCGTAACCCCGTGAGTGCTCTCTGATGTGAATTGGAAACTTACCATGACTGATGAATTTAATGCTCTTATTAAGAATGGGACGTAGGAGTTGGTGCCCCATCCACCCAATGTGAATGTTATTCGTTCTATGTGGATTTGTACTCATAAAGAGCATTCTGATGGTACTTTTGAGAGGCATAAGGCCCGTCTTGTAGATGATGGGCAGACTCAACAGGTTAGCATTGATTATGGAGAGACATTTAGTCCGGTTGTCAAACTGCCTACTATCCGTACTGTTTTGAGCTTGGCTTTATCTAAAGCTTGGTCTATTCACCAACTCGATGTGAAGAACGCCTTCTTACATAGAGATCTTAAAGAGACTGTTTAGATGCATCAGCCGCCGGGTTTTGGGATCCTGATAATCCCACTCATGTTTTTCTCTTGAAGAAATCCTTATATGGTCTTAAACAGGCTCCATGAGACTAGTACATGCAGTTTGCTGATTTTGTTTCCACTCTGGGCTTCACTCATAGTAAGTATGATAATTCTTTGTTTATATATCGATGGGGCTCTGATATGGCCTATATTTTGTTATATGTTGATGACATCATCTTAACTGCCTCTTCTAATGCTCTGCATAAGTCTATTATGGCAAATATTAGTTCAGAATTTGCTATGAAGGATCTTGTGCCTTTGAGTTATTTTTTTAGCATTGTTGTTGCCCATCATGCAGGTGGTTTATTTTTGTCTCAACGCAAGTATGCTCTTGAGTTCATTGACCGTGTTCATATGTATAGACACATAATCGTGTCTCCCCATTTAAGGATCCAAAGATGAAACATAACATGGTCTTAATTGGTCCGACCCAAGGGCAGAGCAGTTCAAAGAGCCATCCCAAAACTATTTCGAAAAGTGTTAAAACCCTATTTTAAAGGCCATAAATAAGATTTCAAGCCCAACTCTTTGAAAAGCCCGTTTAATCATTCATTGATAATTAATTGTTTTATTTCAATAAAATAAATATTTTCAAAGATATTTTTTATAGTTAAAATCGGATTTTATCCCGTAAAATCAGATTTCCGAATTAAAAGATAAAAGAAAATCTATAACACGCGTTTTAGAAAACTCCGGCAAAGCCACGTCAAGAGCCGGACCGATGTGCGTCGGGCGCACCTCGCCCACCCGTGTCGGCGCACCAATCCGCACCCGACATGTGGAAATCCGATTCACGCAGTCCTACGTTAAACGCCCTCTCGCGTAAGACGCGGATTTTCTTTCTTATCTTTTTCAAAAGCGCGTACCAAGTGTACGTTTTCTATTGGGCATGCCGCATCATGCACGTGACACGTCGGCATGCGCCAGCGGCACTGGGCGCGTGAGGCGCAGTTCTGTTTTTCTTATGAATAGGCCTGATTTCCGTACAGATTGAAGGACGACTTTTACACACAACTCTCGACTCATATATTACGAATATCTTAAGAACCTCTTTACGAACTACAAAATCTCCCTAAAAAAACTCATACTTTTCAAACACAAACACATTCAATATACATACATTCGGACATTCGATTTGCGGGGCTTCACGATTGCTCGTCCCGAAGGTTGTCAATCTCGCGACCCAAGCCACGGTATAATCCCGAGGATACTTAAATAAATTATCTATTTTTATATTGAAGTTACTAACTGTTTCTTTCATGATGTAGATCTTTAATATAAAAATCGTGTCTTTGTATATTCTAATCCATTTTCTATACTTTATTTTATATTCTTATTATTATTCATATCTATGCATATTATATGATTGTCCTGATTTATTGCTTTTATCACCCACATGTTATTTTTGTTAATCAAATACCTAAAGAACTGTTATACTATTAATCAGATTAATTTGGACAACCTGCTAGGTTCCCTGTAATATTATTGCCTAAATAACATATCACTAATAATTAGTCTTTTTATGTGTTTCCTGAACCAACCTAGACTAAATATTTTTTTAGGGTGTATAAAATATTATATGATTATTCTTTGGCATAAAATTTGTTGTGAATCGATATTTAGTAGAGGCCAAAGAATGGGCAACATGGTTCCCGATTGTGTTGTACCCTCACCCTCGAACTCAAGCTTTGGTTCATTTTGACCATCTATGGAGTCTAGACGGGAAAATCTACATTGGATAAGTCCCACAATTTATCCCTACGGTTTCCCATATCCAATTAGGTTTATGATTCTTCCTTTAAACAATTATTGGTGACTTCAAAACGTTTCAATACAAAAACCTTTACAGTGGGATAGTCAGATAAATACGCGCTCACACCGCGTAGGCGAAATAAAAACACGCCTACAGTATGTCTTCATGCAAACTTCTCCTACCCCCGTGGATTCAAAGCTCAAAATGAGTGCTAATGCTAGCTCTCTATATGAGGATCCTTCCCATTACCGTAGTCTTGCAGGGGCTCTCCAGTATCTCACTTTTACTAGACTTGATATTGCTTATGTCGTACAGCAAGTCTACTTATTCATGCATGATCCTGGAGAGGAGCATATGCATGCTCTTAAGCGCATTGTTCGCTATATTCAGGGTACTCTTGATCATGATTTACACTTGTATCTTTCCTCGACTTCCACTCTCATTTCCTACACGGATGCTGATTGGGGTGGTTGTCCTGATACTCGCCGCTCTACCTCAGGCTATTGTGTTTTTCTTGCATGGTGACAACTTGGTCTCCCGGTTTTCCAAAAGACAGGCCACATTGTCCCGTTCTAGTGCCGAGACCGAGTATCGTGGTGTTGCTAATGTCGTTTCTGAGTCTTGCTGGTTACGCAATTTCCTTCTTGAGCTTCATTGTCCTATTCAGAAAGCTAGTCTAGTCTATTGTGATAATGTTAGTGCCATTTATCTGTCTGGTAATCCTGTTAACCATCAGCTTACTAAGCACATTGAGATCGATATCCATTTTGTTCGTGAAAAGGTTGCTCGTGGACAAGTTCGTGTTTTACATGTTCCTTCTCGTCACCAGATTGCCGATATTTTATTCAAAGGTCTCCCTCTGGTTCTCTTTGAAGATTTTTGAGACATTCTAAGTGTCCGGTGACCTCCCGCTTCGACTGCGGGGGTGTGTTAGAATAATGTTATATTGTGTAGAATATCCTTTATTTTGTAAATATCTCAAGGATGTGTAATCCTTGATTACCTCGTGTAACTTAGGTAGTTTAGTATTGTTTTCTATTTTGTAGGCTACCTTTTGTATATGTTGCTAACTGATGATTTGAATGAATGAGGAAAATCTTCTTTCGTATAGGTGGAGCAGGTGAATACATCATACAATAATTGACTATGTATAATAGGAAAAATTGGCTATATTATACAAAAAATGATTATATAAAAAACTGATTATATTATACAAAAGCTTATTGACCATAGAAAAGGTGATTATATTATATAAAAATAATTATATCGAATAAAAATTGACTATATCAGATAAAAACTGACTATAACATAAGATATCTGGTGCACTGTAAGTTATTGTGAATCGGGTTTTTCCAAGTTTTTTTTTTTAATGGAACTTTCATTATGACAAAATCATGCGTTCTAAAAGTAGATTTCAATTACTCTAGCCATTATTATGCTTAAAATATAAGATCATGTATTCATGTGGAAGATCATGACAAAAAAAAGGATTATTTTACTTTTTGTGATTGAAATTTTTAGATTAACATCACATCAACACCGAAACTACAGCCTAGCTAATTAACAGGAAAATGTTCGAGGCTAATTTCTAGGGAAATTTTTGCACCAAACTATAGCTCATTAGTACGTTAAGACAAATAGACAATAGCCAGAATTGGTCCATGTTCTAGTCTCATTTTTAACAAAACTCCACTGCAGCCTGCAGCACTTCTTATTTCTTACTTGATAGAAAATACTACAACCAAATGATAGCAAATTATTTACGCTTAGTGATGATTTAAGCTGAGATTTATTTTAAGACAAAAATATAATATTTAATTATTCCTCTACATGACTGTTTGGGATCCCAAAAGGCATGCTATTTGCGTCTCGACAGTCTGCCCTATTAGGTTAGTTAGTTAGCAAGTGTAGCCCAATAAGGCAATAACAAAACCTTATAACTTGAAACTCATTTAAAGGCCCAAAATTCATTGAAAATATGAAATAAGTACTTCAAATAAAAGCCATACAAGACGGAAGCCCATTGGCTCCTAAATCAATCAAAACAATACACAAAGCCATCCTACAATGAACGCCTTACTTTAACGGTTCCCTCAAAACGGGTTATAAATAGCGGTAATAATAATGCATATTTAGTTTTAATATGCAAAGAAAGTCTCATATATCAATATTCATGGTCATGTTGCTTCATTCCAAAACATCTATGGCTTCTTCAATTTTCATTATCATCCATTACCACTTGCGAATGTGATATTGAGTGGAAATGAAAATTTGGGAAGAGAATTACATGCTTGGAGATGATATACTATTACCATGATAATCAGTATTGGATTTCCCTTACAAACTACATATGATTTCATTACTAATACCATCATTTACTATAACTTACCAAACGGGCCATAGCAGTAAGACAAAAATTCAAAGAGTTTTTAAACAAAATAGCAAAGATAGGCATAGGTATGGGTCACCCGGATGCAACCCTCAACAACATGCGGCCCTATGAGTTCAAACTCGAGTCGAAACCTCGTGTTGAATAGAAGAACCATCATTTATCCTGAACCTGACTACCTGAGAGACCATCAATGACTACATGAGCCATGATTGAAGCAAGGATCGTGGTTGGATCACCAAGAAGAATGGAGAAAACAGCCCCTAGAAAAATCTTGAGAATGTTCAACCAGTTTATGCTTCTTGAAGTTGTTGTTTGCAATGCCAAAGAGGAGCTTTGACGCCCAGTACTGCGAACTTCATCATTAGAGGAGGAAGAGGGGTTCTCCATTGCTTTCTTCATCATACAGTAGACGTGAAAACTATAGTTATTATCGTCTTGACATGCATAATACCACCCTGGAATCTTCTCTACAGCACCTGCATTTTTATTTGATAAAAATAACAAACCAATTAATCTAAAAATTAATACTAGAAACATATATATACAGATTTACAGAGAGATTTTTCTAACAATATATATACGGATCAAATTTCTTTTCATATACTAATCAAAAATCTCGATCAAGACTAGTATATAAGTAGTGCCGAAAGTCAAAATATTGCAATAAGAAAGTAGTAAGAAGTATATAGTGATGTACGTACATGGTACATCCATTATTCTCTCTCCTACGCCACTCTTTCCTACATATGATGTTGAAGTCGTTATTCAATTACTTTATTAAGTAATAATGAGTTATCTCTATCTTTTTTCTATATAAGGGTCCCTCATTCCATCTCTCTTCTTACTTCTTACTTCTTACTTCTTACTTCTTACTTCTTAGTATATGTATCACTTGTATATGATTGTATTTAATATGAAATGGAGGAAGATATTAATTATGAGAGTGATGTTGTCATGTTGCAGTGGAGGGAAGGGGAACTAGAATTTTCTGTGAAATTAACTAATGATATATAGAGTACTACAGCCTAAAGAAGCTGAAAAATGTACGTAAATAAGAAAAGGATTCATTAGGAAATGTTAGGAAAAAACGCGCACCCACACACTGTTTTGATGGATTTTATGCCGTTTTTCTCCCTCTCTTATTTCGTTTTCCCTTATGATGAGTAAAGATAAAAGGAAGTGAATATATAGGTATAGGGGCTAAGTTATAGGTAGACGACGTAGTCAAGTTATGAAAAAAGAATTCAATAAACAAGCAAGTGGACTTGGTCTTCCTTCCCCATTATTAGATTAGAATATAAATTAACAATTATTGTCATATATTGTCTTATATAGTTCTCCCCTTATTATGTAGGAGTACTAATTTTCAAATCTATGCTGTGTAAGAGTTAAACTTAATTGTAATTGTTATGTAATTGTGGTATAATGAACTTATCCAAATTAATTAAAATCCTTTTTAAGATAATTAACTGACCACATTATACTGTATAGTAATTTAATTAATTCCATATATGATATTTCACAATACAATACATAGCAAGCAATATACTCTCATATGCATACAGATACAAGCACACCGCACACATCATGTTAGAATAAAGAACGCACATAACGTAGAATTCTCTAATTTATTTTAGCACAATTAGGATACCATGTTTAAACATCCAAGTTTGTTAATCATTCTTCGAAAAAGTAAGCTCGATTTATCTAGCAAACCATTGTGTGTATATATATAAAAGAAGTTAAAACTTGTGTCTATAATGTAGCCTATTTTGCATCAAACAATCTTATCCAAAATATTTAGATCTAATACTTCCTTGTTCCTTCGACCTAAATAAGTGTTACATATTCATTTTTTACGTAACCTAATGTGCTTCTTTACAAGTAAAAATTATAAAAAGTTGATATTTTGAAAGTATACATCGAGACAAATCTAAGAGGATCTCAATTGACAATGTTTTCTTTTATATATATAATAGCGAGAAAATAGAGTTGAAATTACTTGATAACTAGTGTCAATTTACTCAACGTAACACTTATTTAGGAACGATAAATCTTGTTTTCACATCATCCAATGTATTACTTTGATAAATAATATATTTAATTATCCATAGTAAAAAATTATAAAAAGTTGATATAATGAAAACATGCATTAAGATGAATCAAACAAGATCCCACTAACTATTATAACAAATTGTAGTTATTATGCAAGCTTAATAGCGTATCATCTAAAAAACGGAGGTAGTATGTAGTATAATAACCTTTGGGCAGCTTCTCTTTGCACATTGCACACTTAGAAGGAATTTCTCTCTTCCGAAGCGAAAAAGTGACACCTTCAGCAGTAATTTCATTCTCCAAATTAGCACATATAGGATGGAAATCTCTGTCGCTATGGGGAGAATGGTAGACAAAGCCCTCAACTGTCATTCCACATGCATCACAGCTCCTACACCCAGTGTAATTAGGCTTTGTGCAGTTAACTCCTAGGCAAGGTTTTCTAAAAAAGTGAAATTCTTGCCCTTCAATAGTTTTTATAGGGCATTTGAATTTGCAATCAGGATGTAAATCAATGTTGCATCCTTCAGTACATCTATATCTTTTCCCCCCGCCATCCATCTTACACCCATGACATTTGTATTTCCTTTCAGTGTTGACCTCAACAAGGTGATGATGATCCGGGTGCTTCCAGTCATCTGGTAATTATATTTATTTACAAAACAAGAAGTTAGCGGAAAAGGAAAAAATAAAACAAATGAATTACTTTTATATAGACTTAATTAAGTAGCAAAAAAATTATAATGCATTATCAAAAAAATTACCATGCACATGGTACGCCCGGATTTTTTTCTAAAGGTAAGAAGAAATCCTCTGGGCTATCCTCGCACAGCCTCCACCCAAAGGGTAGACCTATTACAAGCCAAACACCCCTCAACCCCCCCCCCCACCATAAATCCCAAGCAAATGTTTGGGGTAGGAATTGAACCCTACACTTTGCTAGGGAAGATGAAAAAACTCACCACTTAAGCCAACTCCAATTCCTGATTCATGGTACACCGGAATGTATGATGAATGAACTCAGTGTATTATACAACTTTTGTTTTAGACAAACGGATACAAACATAAAATAGTAATTTAGTTTTTTTTTTTAAGAGAGGGGAAAACCCTAGACAAACAAGAAGACACTACAGACAAATAAAAAGCAAGAAGAAAAGGGACCAGAACACAAATAAAAACAACGAACACAGGAAAAACAAACTAGACCAACCTTTTTATTTTATGTATGGACATCCTCTCGTCGACAACCTGGATTTTGCGACCAAAAAATTCAAAGTCAGGTTTTGGAATCAAACTTGCTCCACATTCTCAGATTATTCCAGGCCTATTCTTTGCTGATGACGGCTTATTATTTTGTAAAGCTAACTTAGATTCTGCCCACCGACTCAAAAATATTTTAGATTCTTTTTGCCTTAATTTTGGACAGCTAGTGAATTTTCATAAATCATCGATCATGTTTTCTGAACATGTTACGAATTCTAGACGAAGATCAATTGCTGGTATTTTCAATATGACCCCAAAGGTTTTCTTGGGAAGATATTTGGGTGTTATCTTCTCCAATTATAAGCCAGTGTCTAGCGATTTCCACCACTTAGTTCAAAAAGTTGACAACAAAATTAATTCTTGGCACAATCATTTTCTCTCGAAAGCTGGAAAATCAGTTCTTATTCAGAGTCACCTAGAATCTTCCCCAACTTATCTAATGGCCACGACTCAGGTTCCCAAGAAAATATGTTCTACAATAGATCATATTAAACAAAAGGTTTTCTAGCTCTCCTCAACGAACTCGTCTGGGCTATCCCTAATTGCGTGGTCAAAAATTTGTCGCCCTAAAAAATATGGTGGGTTAAATTTTCGCAAAATGGGCCATGTAAATGAAGCATACTTAGCCAAAATGGGCTGGCGAATTCTTACTGACCAACACTCTCTCTTGCCAACTCTTATGCGCCAAAAATATCTTCGAAATACTTCTTTCTATGAGTACAAAGCTAAGCCACAAGATTCTCATATTTGGAAGTCCATTCTTCGATCTCGAGAGCTTCTAAGGAAAGGAATACGTTGGAAAATCGGAACTGGAACAAATGTCTATTTTTGGATTGACAACTGGTGTGCTAATCAAAGCCTTATTGAAATGTTAAATCTTCAAATCATGTCTATTGCTAATCTGGATCTTACTGTTAGTAATGTCATTCTTCCATCAAGACAATGGAATGTTTCTCTCCTTAATAACTTAGTCCCATCCCATATAGTCCATTTAATATTAGGGATTCTTATCCCTAACTATCCCACCCCTGATGTTCCTTGTTGGGGGCTTACTAGCTCTGGTGATTTTTCTGTTAAAACAGCTACATGGCTAGCTCATGGAATTACTTCTAACAGTATTCCTTGGCCTTTTAATTGGATATGGAAAATTAATGTAGATCCTAAAGTACAAATTTTTCTATGACAATGTCTACAAAATGGTCTGCCATTGAAATTAAATTTAGCTGACCGTCAAATTACTAATGACGCACTTTGCCCCCTTTGTAAATCTGATAATGAGACTCTTAACCATTTATTTTTCACATGCCCTATAATTGGTCATTATTGGAATTTAAATTCTGTACGACCAAAAATCAGGCATATAGTGCCTCAAGATCTTGTACAATGCCTAACGTCCCTCCGTCCCTACCCTCAGGCCTTACAATTGTTCTGTTATAATTTGTGGAGCATTTGGAAGTAACGTAATTCCATTGTCTTTGAGGAAAATATGCTTAATTTAGATCGTATTTATTACAGAGCCTGGCATTTGTACTTGGAATGGACTACTCGAACTATGATGGATTTTTCCTTTACTATCTCTTCACTTCCTTGTTGCAGGTTCCCTACTTACATTGCAGTTAGCTGGCAGCCTCCTCGTTCTGGATGCTTCAAGCTAAACTTTGATGGTTCTGTTATTGGCTCCTCAGCTGTTGCCGGTGTTGCCATTCGTAACTCCGATGGCCTTCTTGTGGCCGCACAAGCTTATCGATTTGGCCAAACCTCAGCTCTCGTTGCTGAAGCATGGGGGTTAAGAAATGGACTTATACTTGCCATTCATCAGCATTTTCAAGATATATATATATATATATATTGAAGGAGATAATCAAGTAGTTATAAGAGTGCTGCAAGGGCATTACACTTGCCCTTGGACTATCCAAACACTCATTGACGACATTCAGCAACTGCTTCGTCAGTTTAGATTCTACACTATTAAGCATATTTTTCGCGAAGCTAATCGGATAGCAGATCTACTATAAAAAAAAGGTCACAATATTTCTACTGCCTCGGTTGACGTGGATGTTTCAGCAGAACCTTTGTTAAATAAAATTGTGCTTCTAGATTCGTTAGGAGTCTCCCTTGAGAGAAGGGTGTCCTAACTTTCCTTATGTACCAAAAAAAAAAAAAAAAAAAAAAAACTAGACCAACCTTTGTTCTTCCTCGGACCACCTCCAACCAACGAAATGCAGCCACCCAGCATGCTCGCCTGATAACATAAGTTATAAGTATACTGTTAGAAAGTTCTAGCTAGTATAAGTTAACAAAATAATAGCAAAGGAGCAAGGATCTTACGCCCTTACCAACTTTTAAATTGGAAAAGAGAAAAAATAAAGCAAAGGGAGCTGAAAAAAATATTTTCCCTAGAAAATGTTCCATAGAAACTTAATTCCCATTTACTGTTCATTGAAGCTTAACTCTCAAATAGGGATATGGGCCCACGACACGACCCAAATCCGATTGCACCCGACCCATTTTTAAGGGTCTGGGTCTAAAAAATTGAGACCTATTGGGTCTGGGTCAGATCTGGGTCTAGGTGCTAAAATTCGGATATGGGTCTGGGTCTCATAAATTCAGACCATGACTCGCCCCGTTGACCCATTTTCGTTTTTACATATTAAATGTATGTATTATAATACAAAATATATAAAATAGTAATAAAACTAACATTTTACCAAGACTCAAGTCAACTTGTTGCAGATGTTTTTATTTTAAATGTTTGTACAAGAATTAAACTATTATTTTGTTCTTTATTCATTTTAATGACTAAAAAAACGGGTGTAAAAAATTCGCAGGATAAAAAAATAATCGAAACTCCTAATAAGCTTAAGATCCATTTTGAACCCGTTTTGGATCCAGGACCCGCCGGGCCCATTGGATCTAGGTAAGGGTCCGAATTTTCTATACCATGCGTTTCTGGGGCGGATCTAGGTCTAAATCCAAATTTGCGGGTCTGGTCTAGGAGAACCCGCTCCAGACCCGACCCATGCCTATCCCTACTCTGAAACTACCCTCCACGTAAAACAAAGTTGCAATTTTTTTTGTTTAAAATTAGAGAGCAAAATCGCTAACTCAGTTAATAGTGAACACAGCAAAACCGCTAACTGAGATAACAACTTCCTCTAACTCAGCAAAATCACAATAAAACATTTTTGCTACATTCACCGTTCACTGAGTTAGCAATGCACAAAGGTAAAGTTGATTGATAATCAACTCAATCACTGGCGCCCAAAGACAAAACCGCTAACTGCTAACACAGTTAGCGGTTTTGTCTTTGGGCACTGCTAAGGGCTCTAACTGAGTTAACGGTTTAGTTCCGCAGTTTTTTTTTAAAAAACTTACGCTTATATGGAAGGTAGTTTGGAAATTAAGTTTGATGAACAATAAAGTAGGAATGAAGTTTGTGGGGAGTATTATTAGATTATTATCTAGGGAAAAGATTATGCTGAAAATAATATCTACCTTAATACCTTTAGTATTTTTGAGATTGTGATGAGTTAAGTGTTTGCTGATGATTTTGCTATGCATCTCCTGGGATATATATACTGCTTATAATTTATAAAACAGTTAAATACATTATATGTCTTGACTTGCAAGTTTCATTGACATTCGTCGTCAGAAATTTCCATACAATACGGACGACATCAACTTGCCAATTGCCGCATCTGCTACCTTTGGGCGTAGACTAGGTTACGGTCAAATAACGGTATGAATATCGCAGTCTGGTGTGCAGTCTTGAGCGGCAGTCTTAACAAGAGTCTTTACAAGACTTTGGGATATTGCATCCAAAATTTGGAGGGAGTCTTAACTTGAGTTTTGAAATCAAAGACTCAACTAAAGACTACCTTTTGCCAGGCCCGGCCCGAACAATATGGAGGCCCTGTGCTAATATTGAAAAATAGGCCCCTATATACAAAAATTCAAAGAAACCACCAAAATATGCAAGTAAACCAAATAACAAACATACATCAAACTAAATTTTTCTCTTCAAAGTCTTTTGATAAATTCCAAGAAGAGCTTAATTTAATAAACTTGCAGACATTTTGACTATTAGCTTCAAGTATTTTATGCTTAAAGAATTTTTTTTCAATTTGGAGGCCCCTTTGAAAGTGAGGCCCTGTTCCATGTCCCACTTTGGACATGCTAAGGACCGGGCCTGCCTTTTACAGCAGAACTTGCCACGTTTTTTTTTTTTGTTTAAACTCTAATTTAACGGTTATATTTTGTTTCAATGGTAATATCTTGTTTCTTCTATAAATATTTTGTGTGTTGTTTCCAATTTTTTTATACTCCACCAAATATATCATCTCTATAATCATTTTCCCTCTCCAAAAAAATATATCCGTCTATTTTATTTATAATGGATCCAAATCAAAATTTTAATTTGAATTCTCTTATGAGCTTCTTGCAAAATAATCCTCAATTTTATTCCGCTTTAGGTCAGCAAAACCAACAACAAAATTCCCAAAATCCAAATATGACTTTTCCTAGTCCAACTAATATAGGAAATACACCTCAATAAAATTTTAGCCGATTTCTCCACACTCCAAATTACCAATATAATCCCACAAATGATAATATGGATCAACCTCCATTTACACCCATTAGTATTGGATCTAATTCCGACAACCAACCTATGGATAATGTGGGCATTGAAGAGGTTGAAAATGTTGATGTCACTACAACCACTCGAAAACCTACCCGTACTACAACTCGTCGGAAAAGTCAAACAAAAGAGAAAAAGGCTTTAGCTTGGACAATAGAAGATGAAAGACTTCTTGGTGTCGCCTGGATTAATACTACTAAAGATGAAGTAAATGGCAATGCACAAAGAGCAGATGCGTACTGGGGAAAATTTGTGCTTTCTTCAATGAAAATAGACAAGAAGGCCAAGCTGAAAGAGAGGTAAACCCCTGCAAACAACATTGGTGGTCAATTAATGCGTCTCTTGGAAAGTTTGCAGGTTGTTATGCCAAATATGAACAGAGAAGTGGATTCAATGAAGCTTTGAAGCTCTCAGAGGCACGTGCACTCTATCAAAGTCTCTACCAGTCAAAGTTCCAGTACGATCATGTGTGGAGTATTGTGTGTGATGAAGATAAGTTTAAGTCTGAACAAAAAAACAAGCGTAAGAAACGCGACGACAGTGAGTCATCGAAGAGGAGCAAAGTTTCCGAATCAGGCGACTACACAACAAGCGAATATCGTCAAAGCGAGGCAATTAATCGGAATAGGATAAAATAAAATAATCATTAATGGAAAAGGTATTAGCTAAATCTATGTTTTCTTGAGCTTTTTTTTTAAGATGTTTTCTTGAGCTAATTTTTACTTGACTTAACTCATTTTTGTTAAACTTATATTTATTGAACTTATGTTTGTTGAACTTATTTTTACTAAACTTATTTTCACTGAATTATTTTTTATGAAACTTACTTTTACCAAACTTGACTTACTTTTCTGAACTTAACTTATTTTGGCTAAACTTATTCTTACGAAACTTATTTTTGCTTGAATTAAACTTATTTTTACGAAACTTTTTTTAATAAGGTGAGGAGAACATAGCCTCGTTTGTCTCATAAACCGAGACATGTTTTTGCTATTTCTTATATATATTTATTTATTTAATTATTATCAATGCATACACATTTATATTAGTTTCTAAGCTTATATGAATTATGCACAAACTGATGGCAAATAATTAAGTATGCATTGAGAAACTGATTTGAAATATGTGTAACTAATATGTAATATGCTTAAATTAATAACAAATACATGTATATTGAACTTGTAGGAACTCTCACTCATCAAGTGATATGGTCTCATCCAAGCTTTTCCATTGTATATATTCAAAGATGAAGTAAATATAGGTAATTACCTCCAACTAACATATATAATTTTGCTATGGAAATGCATGAAATATTTATAAAGAAGAAAGTCTAGTTTTTTTATTATAGAAAATTAGTCGGACAATTTGATCAATTAAATCAAATTTCGCCAAAGTAGATCATAAACTGGGGGGTGAGCAATGCAAATCCTGAACTATATATATGATCAACATCTCAATGTGTGGAACCATATGAGCTAGTGTATTCCCTTCCGTCTTTAGATTTTTTTTTTGAAAGAGAAATTTCATTAATTGAAGGCCAAACGGCATCTACAATAAGTATTAAAGAAAAACAAAATATAGTCATACAAGATCAAATCAAATTCGTCTTCGAATAAACTACAATGAAGCAGATCGAGCAATACAGCACAACCCCCTTGTATTTGCTGAATCATGCAGCTATTGATGGGGAAGTCTATCATTCTGACATAGTTTGGGGAAGAAAAATCTTGATTTAACCAGGTTGACCGCATCCGAATTTCCAATACTTTGATGTTGATGGTCTTGAACTTCAAACAATGAGAACAATTTCTCATACCAATTTTTAAACTTCCACGTGGGAAGAGAATAAAACTAAACTCCAAACTCCCATGAAAGGAGAGAAAGAACCCAAAAATTGGGTAGAGAACTCTCAAAAAGAGAGAGAATGGAAGATTATTAATAACAAAAACAATGAAAATTAGAAGAAAAAAGAAGAATTGGGGGCTTACCACCATCGAAAGGATGATGGCAGCCCCAAACTAGAAGAGAAGGATTAGGGTTTTTTGAGAAGGAAGAGGAGAGAGGGGAGAGGAGGAGGCTAGGGTTTTTTTTACTGAGAAGGATCCCTTCCGTCTTTAGATGATAACAAGAAAAGGAAGAGAAATTACTACTTATATTGAAGTTTTTTTTTAAAGAGAAATTTCATTAATTGAATCCCAAACGACATCTACATATGTATTATACTAGCATTTTTTGCACGCTATGCGTGCGTGTCATATTAACGTTTTTTTTTCTCAGTTAGTTATTCATCAGTGTTACAAAATTTTTTATTCAAACAGACAATTATAATTATTTTTAATATTCTAATATGTTTTTCTTAAATAAATGTGTTCGTTGGTTTTCTAGTTATTTGTTCATCATTATTCAAATATAATGTCGAGAGAAGGAAATATAAAACAGAAGAAAGCTTGTGCTCAAATAAAGTGGAAGAATTTGTGTATCCGGCTCACTGGTTCAATCATTGAATATTAATAAAGTAGAAGAGTTTGATTTATATGATAGAGAATACTAAATAATAATCAATATTTAGGTTTTAAAATATTATTAATATAATTATTAATATGAAATTTCTTTTTTTATTTTTCTTATGATTGTGTCAATCAAGTTATATTGTCAATTTAATTTTTTATCAGAGTTTTTCACAAATATGTAAGAAGAGGAAATCATTCTCCTTAATTTAATATTTAATTGAAATTTCAAATTTAATTTGACAAGTAGGAAAAAGAAAAGACTATTTTATATATATGGCAATTTAAATTCATTAAGGGTATATCCGACATTTTATAAGGGGACACCATCTTCCTCCCCCCTTCACTTATATAATAGAGATTAAAGAACAGTAAAATACAATTAAACAAGATTAAATCAAACTCGTTTTTTAAGAAACTACAATGAAAAAGATCGAACAAAGTAGCGCAGACCCCTTGTATTTGCTGAATCTTGCAGTTATTAATGGAATCGTCTATCATTTGACATAGTTTGAAGGACATTCTCAATCTAACAATGTTGACCTTATCCGAGCTTTCAATACCTTCATGTTGATAGTCTTGAACTTCAAGCAATGAGAACAATTTCCCTTACCTAAAAACAAACAAAAAAGACTCACAACTCCCATGTGGGAGAAAGAGACCTCCAAAGAAAAGACAAAAATCCTCATAGCATTGTTCGAGAAACTCTCATAAAGATAGACTACTATATTTAATAAAACAAGAAAATTAACTACAAACTAAAAACAAGAGAGGAAAAATAGATTTACCATGGATAAGAACATCCGTAAAAGCCCCTCACGATGAAGAGAGGAAACAAAAGAGAGAGGGGCAGCGAGCGAAATAGGAGAGGTTAGGTTTTAGAGAGTTAAGCTCTAGTTTTGTACTATATCTTGATGAAGAAAGTCTACTTTAGGCGTTAATTTGTTTCATTTTCAAGTAAGACCCACTACTCCAAACCTCACTTCTCAATACATACAATATATATATTTTTTATTTATAGGTAGGTAAGTTGGAGTCCCTTATAATTAAAAGGAGAAAATAGAAATCCTTTTGCAAGGGGTAAGACTTGAGATGATCCCATGCCATCTCAATCGGAGATGTTGTCAACACCAATATAATGTACCATGAACAGCTACATACTCTTTAATGACTAATTATTGTTGTTTTACAATCAACTATATTATGTAGATAAATAGTACAAAACCTTGGTCCCAAAATGATTTGGGATCGGCTAACATGAATCGTCATAGGAAATCGTCACCATGATCAATGAAACAAGAAAAGAGCGGGGAGTTAAAAAGAGAATAAACAAGGAAGAAGGCGAAAGTGAATAAATTAATAAAAGTAAAACAAGAAGAAAAAAATAAATAAAAATAACATAAAGGGTAAGAAAAATTAGAAAGGTTAAAAACAAAAAATGTAAGGATAGATAAATAAAATAAATACATTTGAAAATAACATATAGAAGAGAGCCAAGAAAAGACGGAGAGAGAAAGGCAACTTTGTAGGGAATACAAATGAAAAGGTTAGAAAAAAGAACCTTAAGAAAAGGAATATATGTAAAGAATGTTCAATGCAAAAATTTGCAAAATGCAATAAGTAAACTAAGAGGGAGATATATAAAGTCAAGAGAAGTCATCAACATATATTTCTCCCTCCACTCTGCCCTATCCAACGCCATAACTTCCTCAATCGCAAGTAGACTCATATTATTCTCAATCACCTTCATCCAAGTTTTCTTAGGTTTTCCCCTACCCCTAATAACGTTGTCACTTTGTCCAACCTCCTAACCGGGGCATCACTTGGTCTCCATCTTACATGTCGAAACCATCTTAAACGATTCTCCATCATCTTAATCTCAATTGGTGTAATCCCTACTTTCTTTCTAAAAATCTCATTCTTCAATCGATCTCTTTTTGTATGCCCATACATCTAATGTAACATACATATTCCCACCACATTCATCTTATGCACGTGACAAACTTTCATAGCCCAGCACTCCGTGTCGTACAACAACGCCGAGTCTAACGTCGTGCGGTAGAATTTTCCCTTCAATCTTTAGGGCATGCCTAGATCACATAGGAACCCCAATGTCACTCTTCCACTTCAACCTACCGGCTTTGATTCTATGAGCCACATCGCCACCCATTTCCCCATCCTTTTGGATAATTGATCCTAAATATCGAAAGAATTCGAACCCCTGGACAATCTTCCCATCTAAGGTAATCGCCCCTGCCTCTTTGTTTTGGACTCCATAAACTTACACTCAAAATATTTCGTATTGTTTCCACTCAGCCTAAAGCCTCAACATTCCGAAGTTTTCTCCACAATTCCAGCTTACTTTTCACTCCTTTTGTTTCATCAATTAACACAATATCATTAGCAAACATCATGCACCAAGGTATATCATCTTGAATTAACCTCGTCAATTCGATCCAGTAACTATAGCAAAAAAAATGGACTAAGTGCTTGAACCTTGATGTACTCCAATCATAATGGGGAACTATTCGGTCTTTCCAACACTAGGTCGCACACTCGTGCTAACTCCCACGAACATGTCCATAATGATATCAATAAATTTCAGCGAAATTCCTTTCCTTCTTAAAAGCCCATTAAAGAATTTCCCTCGGTACCTTATCATATGCCTTCTCCAAATCAATGAAAACCATATGTAAATCCTTCTTCATATCTCGATATTTCTCCATTAATTGTCTTATCTGATGAATGACCTCCATAGTCAATCTCCCGGGCATAAATCCATATTGGTTCTCCGAGATCTTCACACTTCTCCTTAATCTTTATTCAATAACTCGCTTCCAAAGTTTCATGCTATGTAGCTAAATACTAGTATATATTATAATTACAACTAGCAATCTAACATGTCCTTCATTACTATAAATATAACTAAGAGAAGAAGAGGAAGTAGCTCAATGGAGTACGAACCTGAATTCCAAGGTTTTGTTCAGGGTTTAAATCCTCATCCAACAATAAGTTAAGGAATTTCTTTTCTTGTGATGGTTGTTGACCTTTAGGCTTGTTCTCTTTTAGGTTTGATGTGTCACATGCAGGCTAATAGCCTAGTAGAGGTTTGTCCTTGAGCCAATTGTTTTTCCTAATTAATAAAAGATAATAATTATTGTACCTAAAGTCACTTGGTGTAATTGGTATAATTTAATTTATAAACCTTTAAGACCACACAAACGCACAACGGCACAAGTCAGAATCATTCATTCAACTACAAGTTCTCAGTCAGAGGCCCTTGTATACATCCTTTCAACCTATCTTAACAAACAAGACTAGTAAAAACACTATATTAATGATGATTAATTTTTCTCTCCTGTTAAATTTTTTTTAAAAAAAAACTTGCCTATTATTTTTTTTTTTTTGGTAATTAAGAAATATGATAGCACCAAAAAAAACCATACACCTAAAGTGAGCTCATAAGCCACTCACCACAACACGCCTGGACATGCCCAAGAATTACAGCCTCTCAATCCAACATTTATCTCTATTTGTTATCTTTGCACTAATAATTTGTATAATCCTATGTTTTACAGTATATTTAATCTCATCTATAGTATGATCTATAGTGTGCACTTTACCTTCCCAAAAAGCTAAGTTCTGTTTTCCAAATCATATACACCGTAGCTATCACAGCAGCAGTACCCACTTTCCTTCTGAAACCAGAGCCCTTATATCTGTTATTCAGCCACCTACAGATCTGCATTAAGCTCCTACCCTGCCATCTAATGCCAATCCAGCTCATAATAGCTTGGATGCATCTGCTACTGAAAATACACCCAAAGAATAGGTGACTAAGATCTTCATCTTGCTGCATACAGAGATAACATCTTGCATATGTACAAACACCTATTTGCATGAGCCTCTTCTTAGTCTTCAATCTGTCTTGAAGAGCCAACCACATAATAAAACGATGTTTGGGAATAGAGAATCTATTCCAAACATATATGCTCCACTGAACTGGACTAGTACTTGCACACATGGTCTTGTAAAGCTTCTTGATACTGAAATTCAATTCTTACAGTCACTGACTCCCTTGCATTCTCAGATTCATATCATTCTTGGCTCTGCAAACATACCTCCATGCCCAGCTGGAAGCATTAGGAGCTTCATAAGAGCCCCAATTTGATCCTTTGATGTAAATGTTGTTAACCCATTTTACCCAGAGAGTTTCTTTGCCCTGAGCAATATGCCACGCCAGTTTACAAACAGCAGCAAGGTTCCATAAATCTATATCCCTGAAACCAAGCCCCCCTGCATCTTTTGTTCTACAAATATTAGCCCAAGCAACAGAACCTGGCTTAGTATCATTGTAAGTGCCTGACCAGAGATATCACCTACAAATTGAGTTAACCTCCTTCAACACAGATTTGGGAATGATGAAAATTTGCCCCCAATAGACATGGATACTCAATAAAACACTATTCACTAGTTGTGCTCTTGCTATAAAGGACATATTCCTAGAGCGCCAAGTTCGAATTCTTCCAACCATCTTGGCAATCAAACCCTGGCAATCCTTTGCTTTTAGTTTAGAAGTGAAAATAGGCACTCCTAGGTACTTGAAAGGTAAGGAGCCACACGTAAAACCACTCACATCAGTTACCCTTTTGATTTCCATATCTGACATCCCAGCATAATAAACTTCAGATTTGTGTTTATTCACCTCCAAACCAGAAGCATTGGAAAACATTTAAAACCCTTGCAGCATTGTGTATATTGACTTAAAATCTCCATTACAGAAAAGGAGCAAGTCATCAGCGAAACATAAGTGCACTAGCTTCAATTCTTTACATCGGGCATGATACTTGAAACCATCCAAATCACCAATATAGTTCAAAACTCTGTCCAAATAGTCCATCCCAAGAGCAAATAACAGGGGAGACATAGGGTCTCCCTGTCTTAATCCTCTATGGGCACTGAAAAACCCAGTAGGAACCCCATTTAACATAAGAGAAAACTTAGGTGTTTTAACACAAGTCATAATTAAGCCCACAAAAAAACTAGGAATCCCAACACCTTCGAGCATTTGTTGAATAAAATCCCAGTTCACTGTGTCATAGGCCTTCCTTAGGTCAAATTTCATCAAACAGCTAGACCTAGTGCTCTTCCTTTTGTACAATCTCACTAAGTCTTGACAAATCAAGACATTAGTCAGGATGCTTACGCCATGGCAAAAAGCTCCTTGGTCGGGAGAAATGATATCGAGGCGGGATCTTATTCGGTCTTTCACTAATGATCTTAGTGATGCATTTGTAGATCACTGTGCAGCAAGCTATGGGACGAAAGTCAGCAACTGTGCCAGGGCATTCAACCTTAGGCACCAGAGTTAATGTTGTGACATTTATCACCTTTAACAATTTGCCTGTTCTAAAGAAATCAATCACTGCATCTGAGACTTCATCACCAATCACATCCCAGCTGTGTTTAAAAAATTTGTTGTTGTAACCATCTGCACCAGGGGCCTTATCATCAGGATTGCTAAAAATCATTCTCTTCACATCCTCCTTAGTAACCTCAGCTCTTATTATATTCAAATGATCAGTAGAAAGTTTCTTCCCTCTATCAATTATAGCACTCAACACAGCTTGCTTCTGGTGCTTGTGGGAAAAAAGCTCCTGATAGTAATCAAGAAAAGCTTTCTCAACTTGACTCTTCTCATTTACCCAAACCCCAGCATCATTATGAATAGCATGAATCTCGTTCCTGTATCTTCGAGCTTCGATTTTTGCTGCAAAGATGACCTAATTCTTCTTTGCAGCTTGATACTGGGCCAGAGCAATCTTCTCTCTACTAGCAAGGCTTCCATCACCAGGACTAAGATGTAAAGCATACTGAGCTTGATCAAGATCTACCTTAGCTTGAATGACTGCTGTCTCCACATCACCAAACCCAGTTCTGTTAAGATCCTTCAGAGCCACTTTAATGCACTTCAATTTCTGATGGACCTTGTACATTGCATAACCAGTAACAGAAGTTGTCCAAGCCTGACTCACAGCATGTAACATAGAAGGATGTGTACACCACATATTTTGAAACCTAAAAGGCTTCTTCTGGCTAACTTCATGATATGTATTCAATATCATGGGGGTATGATCAAAGGTGCCTTCAGGGAGAAAAGCAACCTCAGTCATGCTATATAAGTCAATCCAGTGTGCATTTGCCAGCACTCTATCAATACGAGAGAAAACTCTTTGATCACCATCCTGTTTATTATTCCAAGTAAAATGTCTTCCAGTTGCCTTAACATCCATCAGATTACAAAATGCCAAGCATTCCACCATAGGGGCAATCTCAGACTGCCTAACCACTGCACCAATCCTGTCTTCAATGCTACTAAGAGCATTAAAATCTCCCATTAAGAGCCAAGGTTTATCAGACTCTCTAGAAATTCTCTTAAGGTTAGACCAAAGCTCCTCTCTGCTAGCCTGATCATTAAACCCATAGATGAAAGTACAATCAAAAGATTCACCATACATTGGTTTAACGAGAAAGATGAATGAACTGACTGTTAACACACCCAATATTAACAACAAAAGACACAGGACACCACCTAATAATAATCCTCCCATTTTCATGGCAACTGTTATTATGTGTAAAACACCACCCAGGACACAAACTAGTATAAACATTACCTAATTTAGGAGTTTTCACCGTAGTCTCCAAGAGGCTAAACAACTTGATGTCATGAGATGAAATAAACTGCTTTACTTCATTCATTTTAACTCTGTTGTTTATACCTCTAACATTCCATACAAGTATTCTATCCATTTGGTAATGAGGGAGCCACCCCCAGCCCTTTATCTCCTGTTTGATCACCTTCCTTGTTATCAACATCCCCTGTCACTTGGCTTGTAGTCTCATCCATATTATGTTCTATAGCATTAACACCACCAGAGTCATGATTGTCATCATCAGTACTTTGTAATGCTCTAAAAGAGTTTTGCACTGGAATCACAGTAGTATCTTGTACTACCACATTACTAGTTTTCCCCACAGCAACAAAGCCATCATTATCAGGTTGAACAACAGCCTTTCTAACCCATCTCAGTTTCCCACCAGTCTTCCTGCAATCAGTACTCTCATGCCCATATCCAGAGCACTTAGAGCACAAAATAGGTCTTCATTCATATTCCACCTTTTGATCCACCACCACTCCATGCTCATTACAGAAAGATATGATATCAGGTAAGGCTTGCTGCATCTCGACCTCCACCATTACCCTGGCGAAATTCAGTTTATATTTGCTCTTTGTAGCTTGGTCCATTTTCACAACATTGCCCACCAATCCCGTAATTTTAAACAAACTCTTCTCCCCCCAATATTTAAGAGGGAGAGTAGGTAGTTTAATCCATATTGGCACCTTATGAACAACATTTTTATCAATTATCATGTCAGGTTCCCACAATCTCGTAATTAAAGGTTTCTGATCAAACAATTGAAACCCATCATTCTTAACATTCAAGCAAGCCTCCAAAGTGGAGAATCTCACAATAAACATCCCTTTACCAATCATTGCAATCATATCAATCCCTAAATTTCCCCAAATCCTTCTGAAAAATCCCTCCATTACAGTCAAAGGTGGGTTTGCTCCCAACACATAGCATACAATTGCAGATGACCAATACTCAACCTCTTCCTGAATGTCCTCAGAATCAATAGTAACAGCAGGGGATTTTGGATTTACCTGATTTTACGCCGATTCCTCAGCCCAGGACAATCGATGTGGTGTAGTATTTGCTTTAGCCCCACTTTGCATCACCTCTAACCAGTCAGCGAGAATGGCTTTCTCCATTGATTGTTGAATCTGCTCTTCCAATGTCACCGGAGGAATCACCTCAGTCACTGCATCTAATTCCATTACATCACCATCGTTGTTTTCCACAATCGGACTTGGAATCTTTAGCCCAGAGACTCCCGTAACCTCATCAATGGATTTCGTCTTCTTAACGGGTGAAGATGAAGGTCCTTTCCCCTTCGCCTGCTGTGAACTCTTCTTCGCTCGTCCCCTAGCCATGGCTTCGGGCGAGAACAAGGAAATCGCTCCGTCATTCGCTTAGGGAGAGAGAGAACCAAGTTCAGGAAGAATAATATTAGCCTACAATGGCATAATGTCTCTATACTTTGTACAATAGTATTTTAATATCATTAGGTTTCCTAATATAATTTGGACTAATGTTTTATATTTCACTATAAATATGATCAATAGACAACACTTCAATTCAAAGAGGATATGATACTTTGTTGATATATTGAAGGAACCAAATTCATAGGGGTTGTTTTTTTAAAGTATAGGAGTACTTAATATACTTCATCTGTTTCTTAACATATGTATTATATATTGAGTGGGCACACTTACCGATGCATAATTTTGACCATCAATATCTTCAATTATATGTCATCAAAAATTATAAAAAATAATATTTTAAAAATATACACTGAGATTGACCCAATAACAATTTAAAAAATGATGTTTATTTTTACAAAATAGTAATTAAATATGGTCAAAGTTGATATCCAAATAGTGTCAAAAGTCAATTGATGCATCTATTAAGAAACAGAAAAAGAATTTTTGCAACTTGCAATAGTTTGGAAGTACATGTAGAGATACTCCAACAATATTTTACAAAATATAATTACTCCCTCTGTCGTATAATATAATACTTCTCATTAATATATACAAAAAATTATATCCATGTGGGATCTTGTTAAGTTTGCCTCAATGTGTACTTTCATAATATTAATTTTTTATATTTTTATCAAATACGAGATTGGAGATATAAAAGGTCAAAGGTAATTTTTGGAGACCGTGCAAAAAGAAAACAAGCACTTTATTATGAGACCAATGGAGTAGTATTTTGATATAATTACGCAACTACTTAAAATTAATATATTAACCGTGCAAAAATCAAAGACAGCTAATTAGAAATGGATGAGGTATAATTCTAAGTTATATTTTCTAAATAAATGTTGTATTCCTCACTTTTACATAAGGTAGATGTACAATGCCAAAGGCCAAATGGACGACTAATTACTAACTCTGGCCTAAATAATTGTTACACTTTGACTTTTGATACTCCTTCCGTCCCATAATATAGTGATTCATTTCCATTTTCGTTGACCCAAAATATAGTGCCTGGTTCTATATTTAATGTCATATTTTTTCGTGATTTGCCTAAAAAAACGTGTCATCATCATTTATTTGCTTATTGAAATTAGTTTTTTGCTTTGTTTATTCAAATCAATGGTTACATTTAATACTCTTTCACCAATTATTCTCTATTCTCTCTCCTAAAATCACATTTTTCATACTTGCCTTAAAAGGCTTCATCCTTCCCCTTAACATTCATTTAAATAAATAAAAAGTCTTTACTTTCCTCTTAGAATGTATTTACCTTAATTCCCGTGAAAAAAATGGAATCAAACAGTATATTATGGGACGGAGGGAGTACTATTCACATATTTTAATTTGACTATCATTTGTGATTTATGGGTAAGAGAAAATATAGTCATTTGGAATCTTATTTGATTCGTCTCGACATGTACTTTTAGTCTTTTAGAATATCAACTTTTTATGTTTTTTACAAATACAAAATTAGTGATATAAAAGTTCAAAGTATTCCATCAGCATGCATAAAAAGTGTAACTATTATTTACGAACAGATGTAGTATTGCACACAACCTTTCATTTTGCACACTATTGCTGTTTGGTGAGAGAGAGATCAGATGAGGGTAGTTATTAAATTGAAGAATATGCATGTAATGAAAAGGGAGAACGAAATCAGATTATGACGCGTAAATCATTGTTCGTGAAAGAGAGACTATTTCTCTCTCTTTGCCGTTGAATCTTCTCCGAGTAACTTTCGTTGACCTCAGCGCCTTAGAACTTAACTAGAAGCTTTCTTAAGATAACCGCAGGGAAAGTTCTAAATGAAAATTCAACACCCTTAAGGGTGTGTTTATCCCTCATACTCAACTCCAAATTCCATAATGTGCCACATAAGCTTTCCACTACTTTTTAATTTTACAGACTCACTCCAGACTCATTCCAATTCTATATTTTATCCCTCAAACTCTCTACAAACTATGTTTTAAATTTATTTTACAAAAAAAAATACAAATGTCAACTTTTAAGTGGCTAAAAATTTAACTCCTTACATATTATAGTCTTGGATGGAGTCTTGAGTTATCAAACCCACTCCAAGACTCCCAGCTTTTTCTTTCTACATTATTGCATAATCTTTGCTCAAGACTCCAACTCTCAAAGTCTTTGGTCAAGACTCCCCTCCAGACTACCAATATTCATACCCTTATTTATGAATGTAAAGATCTTATATTAATTTGAGGTAAATTTATTACTTTAATTAGTAAATACTAAACATAAGCTTATGCTCCTTTGATCTAATTGGAAATATAAGTTATGACGAATTTTATAAGTACCATACTTTTATTTTCTATGTGAAAATGAGAATAAACTCTCAAATTTTGTGAACATTGACCTCGAAAAAGAAAATGGTTCATACATGTAGGGACGGAGAAAGTAACTAATTATACCAAATATATAAGAATTAACATTCTGTCTGTAGGCGTGTTTTTATTTCGCCTACGCGGGATGAGCGTGTATTTGATTTGACTACCACATTGTAAAGGTTTTGTATTGAAAATTGTTTTGAAGTCGTCAACAATTTTTTAAAGGAAGAATCATAAACCTAATTGGATATTGAAACTGTAGGAACATCTTAGGGACTTATCCAATGTAGATTTTCCCGTCCTGACTCCATAGATGGTCAACATGAACCAAAGATTGAGTTCGGGGGTGAGGGTACAACACAGTCAGGAACCATGTTGCCCATTGTTGGCCTCTACTAAATATAGATTCATATCAATGTTTATGCAAAAGAATAACCAAATAATATTTTAAGCACCCTAAAAATATATTTAGTCTAGGTTGGTTCAGGAAACTCATAAAAAGACTATTTTTTAATGATATGTTATTAGGCGATCAAAATTACAGGGAACCTAACAGGTTGTCCAAATTAATCTGATTAATGTTAGAACAGTTCTTTAGGTCTTGATTAACAAAAATAACATGTGGGTGATAAAAGCAATAAAATATACATAGAACAATCAGGCAAACATATAATATGCATAGATATGAATAATAATAATATGAATATAAAATAAAGTATAGAAAAGAGATTAGAATGTACACAGGCACGATTTTTATATTAAAGATCTACATCATGAAAGAAACAGTTAGTAACTTCAATATAAAAATAGATAATTTATTCAAGGACCCTACGGATTATACCGTGGCTTAGGTCCGCGAGATTGACAACCTTCGGGACGAGCAATCGTGAAGCCTGAAAATCTGAATGCTAAAAGTATGTAGATTTGAATGTGTTTGTGTTTGAAAGTATGAATTTTGTAGGGAGGTTTTGTAGTTCGTAGAGAGGTATTCTTAAGGTATTCGTAATATAAAAGTCGAGAGTTGTGTGTAAAATGCGTCCTTCTATCTATACAAAAATCAGGCTTATTTATAGGAAAAACGGCACTGCACCTCATGCGCTAGCTGCGCCTGGCGCAGGCTGACGTGTCATGCGCATGACGTGTCACACGCATGACGTGGCATGCCCATTAAAAAGCGTACACGTGGTACGCGCTTTGAAAAAAGATAAGAAAGAAAATTGCGCTTCACGCAGAGCTGTGCGCCAGGCGCACAACTCAGTGTGTGGCACAGTGCCATGTGCCAGGAAAAGTTGCGCCTGACGCAACAAGGTGCGTCCGACGCAAGGATTTACGCCAAGCGCACCAGCCTGGCTTTTGACACGCCTTTGCCAACTTGTTTAGAACGTGTTTTAAAAGATTTTCTTTTATTCTTTAATTCCAGAAATCTGATTTTACGGGATAAAATTTGATTTCAACTATAAAAAATATCTTTGAAAATATTTATTTGTTAAAATAAAAGAATTAATTATTATTAAACAATTAATTGGACTTTTCAAAGGATTGGGCTCAAAATACAATTAATTATCATGAATAATTAATTGGGCTTAAAAATAGGACTTTAACACTTTTCGAAATAGTTTTGGGATGGCTTTTCGGACTGCTCTCCCCTTGGGTCGGACCAATTAAGAACACGGTATGTTTCATCATCGGATCCTTAAATGGGGAGACACGATTATGTGTCTATACTGTCACAACAAAAACTAAAAAAAAATAAGAACATAAAAAGGGAGTATTAAAGACTTAAAGTAGATATATTATTCATTAAATCTAATATCTCTATTATATAAGGGAACACTTGAGGACTTTAGTGTCCCTTGAAATGCCTAAAGTACCCCTACAATTAGTGTTTAAATAGTAAAAAAAGTCATTGTTTAAATGATGAAATAAATTTTTAAAGCCACGTTTTTCTACCAATTACGTTTTTTATACATCCACACGCATCATTTGCATATAGGAGACTGTTTTTGGGAGCATTGATAGCACCACGTAAGATTGTCGTGTCACAAAATATTTAATATCATAATTTTAGAATAATGGATAATTAGAGTTTTCGATAATTAAAAGACAGAGTTTGGTTCTTAATAAACTATACAGAAAATTATATAAATTGACCACAGGTTTAATTATACAATTTGGAAAATTATAATGTCGATTAGTTTATAATATTGGATTTGGCTTGAAATGTACTATAAAGTAAGATCCATATTTATATACTTATCTTATGATTACATAGGAGTAGGGTTGTGCAAAGACCAGCGTCGGACCGAAATCTGTACCGCACAGGATCGAAAATTTCGGTACGGTCCTCGGTCCACAGAAAATCCCGATTTCGGTCTGGCCCGGTCCAAACCCGGAATATTATGGACCGGAATTTCTGTTATTTTAGTAAAAAAAATATATGTTAAAAAAGGTTTAAAAGGTAGGAAGTTAGAAAGTTAAAAACATACTATTTATTTCCTTTAGGATTATTGTTATTAAAATTTATTGTATCTGATTTATAAATATGTTTAAATCAAATAAAAAAGATTTTTTTTTTGTTTAAAACATATAGATTCCGGTCCAACAGGTCCAAAACCGGATCACACCAGAAAAATTTCGGTCCCGGTCCAAAAAAAAACTGAATTTCGGTCCACTTGTCCAACCGGTTCCGGTCAAGTCCGATCCTGGACCGATGCACACCCCTAAATAGGGGTGTTCAATATCGGATTTCCTCTTTGGCAGGTAGTTGCTTGCCCGACCCATGATTTTATCCTAGGTACCTGCAATTTGGGTATTGGATTTCACCTACCGGAGTGATAGAGTACTTAACAGAAAGTTAACATTGTAATTAAATAGATCCCTCCTAATCTTAGCATATATATAATCAAATGCCAATCAAAAGTTCATACTCTCTACCAACTTGTCAAATAATGCATGCTAACTAACCTAGTTCTTTACTTAACAAATTGAATAGCACCCGGCTTCAAAGTAACAACTAACCAAAATGATGTAATGTAGATGTAGTACATGGAAATTAAGATATAATACGGCTATTAACTTTGATTTCATTATTATCACGTAAGAAAATATTAAATTTGACAAATGATCATATCTACAATTATAGATTAATTGAAAATCAAATACTGGGGGGCAAATGCTTTGAATAAAATTGTAGGGACGATTGGTAAACCAATAAGAACAGACAGGCAACAACTCAAAAAGACATCATTGAGTTTGCCAGAGTTCTTATGGAGGTAAATGTTGATCAAGCATTCCCAGATTAAGTGAGTTTCAATGAAAAGGGGGAGAAAATGACTCAGAAAGTGCATTATGAATGCACACCTGTGTTGTGTGGTGACTGCAAGGGTATTGAGCATACAGCTGAGGATTGTAGGAGGAAAAAATATGAGTTGGCATTAGCTAAAGTTAAACCAAGGTAGGTTTGGGCTCTTAAACCACAACCTACCAATAAGCCACAGCAAACACAACAAGTTACTAGTCTGTCTGTAGCTCAGGCTAAGGTGGATGATGTCCAACTTGACTATTGTTTAGGAGTGTGGAATGTGAGAGGCTTGAATAGTTTAGGAGTGTGGAATGTGAGAGGCTCGAATAGCCCCTTGAAACATAGTGAGGTATGGAAATTACTAACCCACTATAAAATTGGGTTGTTTGGGTTTCTTGAAACTAGGGTGAAGGTGGTCAATTTCCCTAAAGTTTTTCCTAAAGTTTGTTCAAATTTCTCTATTGTTACAAACTATCATTTTCATAGAGGAGGTAGAATATGGTTAGTGTGGCTTGCTAGCAGTTTTGTTGTGAATGTGTGTGGTACCTCAGCTCAGCATATTCATTGTAAAGTACTTCACAAGGCTTTAGGCAAGAACTTTGATGTGACTATTGTGTATGGCTACAATGATGCAGGTGCTAGGGAATATTTATGGAATACTCTTGTGGGTATTAGTAGGAGTATTCAGGGTCCATGGATTGTCATGTGAGATTTCAACAATGTGCTGAACTTATAAGATAGAATTGGGTCTGTTGTAACTCTGGAAGAGGTTGCTAACTTTAGGCAATGTGTTAGAGATAGTTGTTTGCAAAAATGGGGGTGTGTGGCCCTTTTTTCACCTGGTCAAACAAGCAACACTAGTGGAAAAAAAGGAAGGGTTGCAGTCAAAACAGCCCTAAGGGCTGCGTTTTTGGCCAGCAGCCCTTTCCGTAGCAGCCTTTCATTAAAAGTGAAGGGTTGTGGTTTTAAACCGCAGCCCTTCATAACGAAGGGATGCGGTTTAGGCTCAAAAACGCAGCCCTTCAAATATAGAAGGGCTGTGTTTTTGGGCCTAAACCGCAACCCTTCGTTATACAAAGGGCTGCGGTTAATGGTCAAAACTGCAGCCCTTCATGAACCAAAAAAAAAAATTCTTTTTTTTTTTTTACATTTTTCGAGTTCCAAAAATACCAAAAATATATTTTACTTATGTATATAATTTTTTGTAAAGAACAACCAGAAAGATTTCGAACATTATTATTATTACTCCAAACAACATCATACAATTAACAAGAGGACGAAGTAATTCGAACCAAAAAATGACAAAAAAACGACTACAATCAACAACCAATAAATACAAAAAAAAACCGACTAAACCCAAAATATTGACAAAGAAAAAAAACCGACTACAATCACCGCAGCGACGGTTGAGCGTCGCCGGAATTCGGCGCAAATGCCGGCGAGAGACGAAGGAGGACAGGAAATCCGAGAGAGACGAAGTGTGGTGGTGTGCGCAAATGCCGGCGAGAGACGAAGGAGGACTAGAGATCCGAGAACCGAGAATGAGGACAAGAATTTGGCGGTTAAGCGTCGCCGGAATTCGGCGGCTGTAGTCGGCGAAGAGGAGTTTGTGGTCGGCGAAGAGGAGTTTGTGGTCGACTAAGAGGAGTTTGTGGTGAAGATTTGTGAGAGAAGATTTGTGGTGAAGATTTGTGAGAGGGAGACCCAGTTAGAGTGAGGAGGGAGAAAGATGAGAGAAAAGAACGCCGCTCAATGAAAATGCATAAGAGAGGGAGTTTCATTGATTATAAAGCGCAGGTTGCATTGTTTTAACCTAAGCCCATCAGCCCGCGAGAATTAATTATAAAGGGCTGCGGGTTGGCCCAAAACCGCAGCCCTTTATTACTTATAGGGCTGCGGTTTTCGCTAACCGCAGCCCTTCACTAAAAGGGCTGCGGTTTTTGGGCTAACCGCAGCCCTTCACTATTAAGGGATGCACTTTTCGAAAAACGCAGCCCTTGCAGCGCAGCCCTTCCTTTTTTCTCCCCTAGTGCAAGAAGGGAGTAGTAGAGTTTTTTCGAAGATTGATAGGGTATTTTGTAATGAAGTGTGGCTGCAAAGATTAGGGGATGCTACTGCTACCTTCTTAAATGAAGGTATATCTGATCACTGCCCATATATTATCAAGCTGGATAATACTGTGATTAGAAGATCAAGATCTTTCAAATACTGTAATATGTGGAGTATGGCAGAGGAGTTTATGGATGTTGTCAATGAATATTGACAACAAAATGTGCTAGGTATTCCTATGTACCAGTTGGTTGTGAAGATGAAGAAGTTGAAGCAAGGCCTGAAGCAACTAAATAGAAATAAATTTTCTAACATAGAAAATGAAACATTGGTAGCCTTTACAAAGCTGACTGAAATTTAGAATGATATCCAAGCACAACCTTTGAATGCTGATCTTCACAATATAGAAGAAGCTGCTATGTAGGAGAATCAAAGGTTGAATAAATCAATGATGTCTTTTTTGCAACAGAACGCTAAGGCTGACTGGTTGAAAGGTGGAGATGAAAACACAACCTATTTTCATGCTTGTCTCAGGAAAAGAAGGCTGCAAAACTAGGTGTATAGAATCCAAAATGTTGCTGGTGAGTGGAAGGAAGATATGCAGGGTATAGAGGAAGCTTTTGTGCAATATTATGAAGGGCTCGACTGATGAAAGTACAGGCTGCAAGGTTAGTGATAGCATTGTTAATGAGGGCCCTGTGCTAACCTCTGAGCATCAACTGAGATTGTGTGCTCCTTTTAATGCTGATGAAGTGAAACAAGCATTATTTGATATAGATGATACGAAAGTTGCTGGCCGTGATGGTTACTCGAGTAATTTCTACAAGAAAGCCTGGCCAAGGATAGGTTCTGATGTCATTCAAGCAGTACTAGATTTTTTCCACTCTGGGAAAATTCTAAAGCAAATTAACTCTATAATTTTGTGCTTAGTGCCTAAATGTGAGCAACCACAAAATGTCACTCAATTTAGGCCAATAGCCTGCTGCAATGTCATCTATAAAGTTAAATCAAAGATGATATGCACAAGATTGAATGAAGTATTACCTATTCTGGTAGACTAGGTTTAAAGTGCCTTCATAGAGAAGAGGATGATCATGCATAATATCCTGATTTGTCAGTAGACACTTCATAGTTTGGATTATGAACTGCATTACTACTCCTACATTTTCCTTAAGTGTAAATGATAATTCCTTTGGCTTTTTCAAAGGTAAAAAAAGGTCTAAGACAAGGGGATCCAGTCTCCCCCTTGCTCTTTGTGTTGGTGATGGAATACCTAAATAGAATCCTGAAGAAGATAAGTAAGAAGACTGAGTTTGATTTTCATCATAGGTGTGCCCCTGTAGCTCTAACTCATCTAGTCTTTGCAGATGATCTTATGTTGTTCTGCAAAGGTAATGTTTGATGATGAGAGCTTTGAAATCTTTTTCTCTTGCTACTGGTCTGTATGCCAACAATAATAAATCAGTTGTGTATTTTGGGAATGTACCAGAAGATATTTAGTAAAGGATTCTTCAGGTGTCTGGCTTTGTTAAGGGGGAATATCCATTCAAATACCTAAGAATCCCTATTTCAGCTAGAAGATTGACTAGTGCAGATTGTGATGTGATGGTGGATAAAATTGTGAAAAAAGTTTTATGTTGGTCCTCAAGACATTTGTCTTATGCTGTAAGGCATGTCTTAATGAATGCAATGTTGTTAAGCCTTCGTACATACTGGGCTCAGATGTTTCTTCTGCCCAAGAAGGTTATGGATAAAATAGTTCAAGTCTGCAGAGCCTTCCTATGGGAGGGCAAATCATACTTACACAAGCTCCCTGCTGTCTCTTGGTATTGGGTTTATAATCCAAAGAAGAAAGGTGGATTGGGGATAAGGGACTGTCACAAGTGGAATAAGGCAGTCATAGGGAAATTTGTATGGCAAATAGCTCAAAAAGAAGACATTCTTTGGATTAAATGGGTCCATAGTGTATATATTAAAGACTTAGAATGGTGGGATTATATCCCCCTAAGCTAGGTCAGTCAGCTGTTCTTGGAAGATGATATGCAGTGTGAAAGAATTGTTCAAGGTTGCTTATACTCATAATAGGTGGCTTGGGGATCAAAAGCACTATACTATTAGAGAGGGCTACAAGTGGGTAGTGGCTTGGGGGTCAAAAGCACTATACTATTAGGGAGGGATACAAGTGGCTAGTGGGTGTGGAGCAAGGCAAATATTCCGAAACATGCCTTCATTTCATGGCTTGCGCAAGGAAAGAGCGAAAACCCGGGCATAGAATGCGGTTAAACGGGGTTGTGTAATGACCCTAGATGTCTTCTCTATGCTCAGGGAGAAGATTCTTGTAGCCATTTGTTCTTTCAGTGTCACTGTGGTAAACAGGTCAGTCATGGCATTATGTAGCTGAGGATCTGACAGGGACAGCAGTGTTGTATTTAAAGATTTTCAAGGCTAGAATGAAGAACAAGATATGAACAAACAATAAGAACTTGTTGTGCCGTGGTAAACAAACCACTGCCTTGAAAACGAGATTCGATGCAACCGGGGTGCACAATTATGCTCACCGATTCGTTCCCTAAGGTTTACACAACTTTCAACACACAATGGCACTCATGGGTGTGAGATGGAGTTACTAGAACTTATGCCCAAAAGAGATGAAGAAAGGAAGAAGAGAGAGAGAGTAAAAGTATATATCAAAATCAAAAAAAATGAATCATACTTATAGGAGTAGAGAAAAAGAAGTAACATCCCAAAAGTAATCAAAGGACTCCAAGGAATCCAATGATAAAATAAATCCACTTAAAACTCATGAAGATGAAGAATTGAAACTCCCATAATCAAGAGAAATAATGGAGAACATAAATTACCATCATAAGGATGAAAACCATCCTTAACCACGTAATTAATAGGAGGTTACACAAAGCATCCAAGGAAGAAATTAAAATCCGGAAAAAACGCGACTTTGGGCATCCGCCCGATCTGGTCGGACGAGCCCCGCCCGATCGGGCCGGAGACGAAAAAAGCCGAAGCTTCACAGGACGCCCGATCGGGCAGAAACAGCGAACTACGAGACGCCCGTCCGATCGGGCGGAGGGCGGCCTCCGCCCGATCCCACCGGGCGCCCCTATTTTTCCCCGTTTTCCATCTTTACTTCCAACAATCCCCCACTAAAGATGAGAAAAGATATCAAATGAGAGAAATGAAATTTCTGGGCATAAAAGGAGATCAATACATAACATCCGGTGTTACATTTAAGTAAATTGAAACCAAATGTTTAGTGAAGTGGTACAATGACTTACAAGCCCAAGGGTGGACAAACCTTGAAACCCTTAAACTTTTTATCAAAGAGTGGACTAACCTTGAACTCTAAGATTTAAGTCACGCCCCCCACAACACATACATCACTCCAAAAATCTAGTAAACTCCGCAAAGTGAACGCATTTTAAGCCATGTGTTTACCTTAGTTTTCATGGAAGCTCTAGCAAACAAACTCAAGTTTCCATAGAAGATGGCGAGTCTTCACAACCATATAGGTGAATCCCTTGTGCTTCTCAATAGCACAAAACATCTCTTAGGATTCATTAAGAGTTTAAACAAACTCAACGTAACCTCCACAAAATTACAACGGTGGATTTCTCAAGTGCTTAGCTAGAGCACCTACCACGTAAGTATAAATCCCTTAAGAATTCTCAACGAATTCATCCTACTACAAGCATTACAACACCAAATGCCATAGGGATGAAATATAAGTAATGCTAATTATATACTCTTCATGGGCCTAAGCCCCATCCCCCTCGACGAATCAAGAACTTGGTTCCTTGCCAACCCCTTAGTCAAAGGATCCACCAAATTTCCTTCGGACCTTACATAGTTCAAAGCAATGACTCCATTCTTGAGTAATTGTCTCACCGAACTATGTCTAAGGCGTATGTGTCTCTTCTTACCATTATAATTGCTATTGTTAGCTACACCAATTGCAGCTTGAGAATCACAATGCAAAGAAATCGGGGAAGATCTTTCCCCCCACAATGGGATGTCGGCAAGAAGACTCCTTAGCCAATCCGCTTCTACTCAAGGGCAATGAATTCAGATTCCATGGTGGAACGAGCTAAACATGGTTGTTTTGAGGACTTCCATGATATAGCACCTCCACCCAACATAAACACATAACTACTAGTAGAGACTACTTCATCATTATCGGATACCCAATTAGCATCACAAAAACCTTCCAAGACATTAGGAAATCGATTGAAATGCAAACCAATTTCCATGGTGCCCTTAAGATACCTTAGTAACCGATAAAGTGCATTCCAATGTTCACTACTGGGATTATGATTATAACGACTTAATCTACTTACCGTATAAGCAATGTCGGGACGTGTGCAATTCATCAAAAACATTACACTCCCTATTACCTTAGCATATTGCTCTTGTGACACACTAGGACCCTTGTTCTTCATGAGCCTTACACTTGCATCATATGGAGTCTTACATGGCTCCACATCATAGCAATTGAACTTCTTCAAGATTTTCTCCACATAGTGAGATTGATTCATGGAGAAACCATCCTTGAGCTTGGTCAACTGGATACCAAGGATCACATCGGCTTCACCTAAATCCTTCATTTCAAACTTAGTAGAGAGAAAATCTTTAGTGTAATTTACTACCTCAAGGTTAGTACCAATAATAAGCATGTCATCAACATAAAGACAAATAATAACACAAGAGGAATCCAAAACTTTAGAATATACACAAGAGTCCAAAGAATTAGTCACAAAACCATCACTCCTAAGAGTACTATCAACCGAGTAACACATTAATATCAACCCATGATTTCATCATGCAAAAATTAATAGCTAGCTTTAGCAACAAAAGTAACTTTAGGAGTAGCATATAAAAGTAGAATATATAACTATTTTTTTTGGTTCTCAACTAATCCAACAACTAGTTACATTGGACACTAATTGTTCTCTAAGCTATATTAATATCAAATCTTTAACAAATTAAAGCTAAAAGCTAGTGCAATAGTTGACTTGCGACAACAATAACTACCATACACAACTACTTTTTCTAAAAGAGGTATTTTGTCTTCAATCAAAATGGCTATATCTTGAGAGTCGACAGAAGAATTGTCTAACATTTTGGCTGTAGGAAGGAGAAAGGAAATTTTGCATATCAAATTCTTATACATTCTCAGTTGAAACTCCTATGTGTGTCGTTTTTGGATTTAAATACAACTTATCACCGTCTTCAATCAGAATAGTCATATACGTACTTTAGTTACTCCAGTTTCTTAACATAGGAAGTCTATGACTATTCTAATTTAGGTAAGAAGTTTTTGGACTTCTGACTTTATTTCTTAATGATGTTTTGGATCCCCTCTTCTGTTTTTCAGCCAAGTCCGAGATCAGGACAAGGAGGAGGAGGCTCGATGTAAAGACACATGGATCATCCGAGATTCAGTCGAAGAATAGTAAGAGAAGGAAGATACATGCCACCAAGAAGGTTCCATATCTTTCCACTAACCTTGATTGTGGTTGCAGGTGTGAAGTTAGAAGGAAAAGGAAGCGTACTCATCCCCCTTCATTGGAAGACTATCACCCAAGGAAAAAGTGTGCTTTTCATGCTTATAGTTCGTATAATATTAAGTGTCCAGTTCGTCCATGGTCTTGTAATAATAATCGTTGTGTAAGTCCTAGTAGTCTCAAGGTCTGTGTCTGTGTCGCCCATGAAAAGGCTAGTGGCCTAAGTAATGGGTAATGCTTTCTTTTGATGTTTGTTGTGTATACTTGCTGTCAAAAAAAAAAAAAAAAAAAGACATAATCTTCATTCTTCAAGTAGAACCGTTGTTTTCGCTTAATGTACCAGCAGCTAGCGAGTATTTGCTTGGAATGTGTTACGTTAGAGTTTGCTGTGAAACTCAAATTCAACGTGTAGGCGTGTAGCTAAATTACGTCAACCGTACTTTTCTTAACGCATTAAAGATTAAAAGTTTCAATTATTGTTCAAGTCTTTTTATTCAAAAGATTTAGGCCCAATTCTTTTGAACTTATTTTGGCTAAACTGAAATTAAATTAACTGAACTGAACTGAAATTAAGTGAACTGAACTGAAATTATATTAACTGAACTGAAATTAAATTAACTGAATTGAAATTAACTGAACTGAGAGAAACTGAACTGAATTGTATATTTAGTTTTGTAAAATAATAATAATAATAATAACAATAATAATAACAATAATAATAATAATAATAATAATAGATAATGACAATAGAAATATAAAAAAATAAAAAATTATTGTTATTATAATTATGATATTAATAATAATAACAATATTAATAGTAATATTGAATACAAAAATAATAATTAAAACATTAGATAAGATTGAACTGAAACGAACTAAACTGAAATTAAATTAACTGAAATTAACTGAACTGAACTGAAATTAACTTTACTGAACTGAAATTAACTGAACTGAACTGAAATTAACTGAAAATAAGTCCAAAAGAACAGGGTCTTATATGTTAAAGTTGCAAGATAGATTTGATTCATGTTTAACTAACAACCATCTATCATAATGGTCGAACAACATATGACATTCTGTAGGCATATTTTATTGCATATGCGGGAAGATCGCGGATTTGACTAACTTATTGTCAAAGTTTTTAGTTTTGAAATTCATTTTTTTTTTAAAAAAACTCTCCAGCAAGTTATAAAGGAAGACTCACAAATCTAAGTGGATATTTGGAAAACCATATGAACATCTTAAGAACTTATCCAATGTAGACTTCTCTGTCATGACTTCATGATTGGTCATGAACCAAAGATTGAGTTCGGGATGAGGATACAAATATGACCAGGAATCAAATTCGCTCATTGTTGGCCTCTACTTAATATGAATCATGTCTAGTTTATGCAAATAAACAACCAAGCAATATGTTCATGCACCCTAAAAATTAATCTATGTTGGTTTATTAGACAAGCAAAAGACTTTATGATATGTTCATTAACCAATCAAAATTACTAGGAACTTAACAAGTTGTCCAAATTATCTAACTTAAATATCGGAACATTTATTTAGGTTTTTTATTAGCAAAAATAAGCATGCGTGATGAAAGAATTAAACATAGGCATGCATATATATAGAAAAATATATATTAAAAAAAAAGAGATTAATGGTTAGGATATAAGAAGACATTATTTATTCAGTGATCTACATCATCAAAACTTGTTAGTAATTTCAAAGAATTAAATAGGAATTAAAATATTAAGTACCCTCAAGAATTATACCTTGTCGCCTAGGTCTTAAATAACGATTCGTGGAATGAGCAATCTTGAAGCTTGAATGGAGATTGATGGAGATTTGAGGTGTTTTTCAATATTTGAAGTGTTGAAGATGCGTGTTTGGGGAGTTGAAAGGGATATTGGTCGTTGGAAATCATGCCAAAATCGGGTGAAAACAAGGCCTATCTATAGGAAAATCAGTAACTGGAAAACATGTAACGATAAAAACCCGTGTGCGCTGCACGCACGACCGTCAGGCGCCATGCAAGAAGCCTGCGCTCCACGCAACTCCCGTGCGCTTAGCGCACGCCTCTGATGTATCACAGTTTCGCTAATTGTCTCAATGTTGCACTGGCGCACTCTGGTACGGGACGCATCAAGCTGCGCGTCATACAACCGCAGATCTGACATAGTTTTATTTGTTATCCGAAACTAAAAGAATTCTTTTTAGTTTTCATTAAATATCGAAAATTGCGTATATAGAGATAAAACATCTTATTTTCATATCTTTTAATTTACAAAATATTTATAAAAATAAAGAAAAAGATAATCAATTATCATAAATAATTAATTAGGCTTTTAAAACTAGACTTGAAATTTTTTAAACAAATAAATAGACTTTGTACTTTTAAAACTGTTTTGGGCTTATCTGTTTGAATTGCTCTCCTTTAAACTGGACCAATAATGACGACAATATATTTCATCATTAAGTACTAAATTGGGAAGACTCGATTATGTGTCTACACATACCACAACCCATTAAACTATCAAAGGCATATGTCATATCACATAATATAATTGCATAAAAAATTAGAATTTCAGATGATGGCAAAATCAAGTTTAGCTCTAAACAAAATACAAAAAACAATATGAAGATAAATAAATAAATCTTATAGTTGATTGCACAATTCAGAAATATAGTATAATATTTGAACTCTTCATTTTCATTTGTTCTACTCGTTTACTGTATTTATACAAATGCCAAAAAAAATGGTGGTGCCCTCTTGGTAAACGGGAGAGGGAGTATACTTCGTCCAAAATTACTTGCAACCAAACTTTGACACTCGATTCTAGGATGATGACAGACAAATTATTGTCAAGTAACCAACAAAAATTTAGTTCCCTTGAGGTAACATGATGAACAACATGATTAAACCAAATTACTGAAGATCGATGTATTGCACCATCACCAAATAGCAGAATATGCTAGATATTGGAATCAGATATCTTCTCCTCTTTAGGAGATGCATATTGCCTGGTAAGCTTTGATTTTGTCCATGGATCCAAGGGTGCTCTCTGTGGCAGTTGAGGAGTTGGAGGTTTTGACTGCCTAAGCTCATTTTCTCTGTCAATAAACCTGTTCAGAATAGCATACCAGAAACAATATCAGATACACGCTCATACAGTGAGAGGAATGACATGGGATTCTATGAGCGTGTATCTTGCAACAGTACGTCGCAGCACATAAATACAGCATAGACCATATCAGGCAGCACATATATCATTAAATCACATGAGAAATATTGAAAAAGTTCGAGAAAAACAAAAGTTTAAAACTCAGCAAAGACAAAAGATGTTGTAGAACGATTTACCACTGATCAACTACCAGCTTACTGAACAACAGTTTTAAGAATTTATTATTATATTTTTTAAAAAGAAAAGGTATAAATCTTACTCAATATACGCCATCGGGGCAGCATCACCAACTCGAATACGTGTCCTAAGCAATCTTGTGTAACCACCAGCTCGACCTCTGTAAGAAAATTCGAATATCACCCAACAATAAAATAATATACAGGTCTTCTTACGTTCTAACTACTCAGAAATTAAGGTAGGCCAGGTTTGAAATTCACTTGTATCGATATGCCAACTCAGTAAATAGCTTGTGAATAACATCATCACCCCTGACAAAAGCAGCAGCACGTCTAGCAGCACAAAGGGAACCCTGAAGTAGCAAATCAGAATAAGTTGTAAGTTATTCAAACATCCAGTAGATGAATCTGAATCAGTACTTCTGACATTATACCATAACTAACCACTAACAGTTTACAACCCACCAATTAGATAACCGAGAGTTCAGAAAATATATTGATCCAACTCTCAATAGTCAATATGACACATAAAAGCAAAGGAAAATAAAAATCCGGGCATCTCAAATAACAGCTTTTAACTAGAGGATGACAATTCAATAAACATCAACATCTAAGCTGCATGTTGTTGCAAGCACCATCACTTAACACCATTCAACTTGTTTCTCAAGTAACAAGAGACACTAATCACCACCCTTCCTTCACGAAACATCATTGTCATGACACAGACTGATGCATGACTATGTAATGTTAAATTAAAGAATATAATCTTGCAAATACAATGGCAAATTAGGAGATGAAGCATAAAGGACCGTAAAAATCCAATTCCAGCAGTGAAAGCTAGAATATAACCACATCCTGAGCCTTCCCATAGTCCAATTTCTTCGCAGCTTGATCGCATTCACCTGCTTTAGCAGCGTACTCCTACCCTGGATGTCGTCCTGTTGTCCACATCATATGTGGTTCGCTGGTTGGCAATGCATTCTTTTAGTCAAATAAACCAGGTTTAAATCACCGTATTGATTTCATTGTCACGTTTTGCCCATGTGGCACAGAATTGGAAACAAATAATGATATAGAAAGGATACAGAGCCTGGGGAAAAAATATATACTTTCTCCGTTCCATAATAAGTGAAACACTTACTATTTTAGAACGTTTCAAAATAAGTGAAACATACCTTAAATGGAAAAAAAAAGTGACAAAATGACAAGAGTACCCATCACAAACTTGTGTGGTTTGCTTTTCACTCTCCTCCTTTTGATAATGTAAAGGGTATTTATGACTTTTTGGCTTTTGAAAGTGATGTTTATTAAATCTTGTGCCCAATTCCTATGTTTCACTTATTATGGAACGGAGGAAGTATTCCAAAAGAAAAAGTGGGAATTGATAAAGTGTGACGAATAAATTTATTTTTATATATAAAAGAAAGACTATTTTAAAGAAATAACTACAACAAAATATTTACTCCCTCCATTCTCTAAGGATCTTCCTATTTACAGTAGCAACGGAAACCAAGGCATAAAGGAAAGAGAGTAAAGTGAATCCTTTTTGTTTACTTAATTAGTATCGCCAAAGTAGTTGTGAGATAGTGCAAAATTATGTCGGTCAAACAAATGGAGTGAAAAAGTGTGAAGAGGGAACAATTATTTACCAAACAAGGAACAAAACAAAAGCAGGAAGATTTTTTGAGACCGGACATAAACAGAATGTAGGGACTAAGGAGTAAGACAGCCAAAAAAAAGGCAAGATTTCTTCAACAACAAAGTAACTTTTCCCACTTGTGTTGTTAACAAAGATAGAAAGACGTAACAAATTTGAACACATGAGAAACGAGAGCTCAATTTGCAGGGAAACTTGAAGTCCCAGGAAATTCACACGAGGTCGACAAAGAAGGCAGATAAAAGTGAAATTCTCTCAAGCTGGGATACAATTTTGTAAGAACCTCCATAGACTTCCAATCAAGCTATAACTCAGCAACTCAAGGACTAAAGCAGCGCTACAAGAAATGCAGCACACTGATGAATATTTTACACTACTACGTATCGGTTAGAGCTATTAATCATTTTCAGAGTTAAACTCATTTCATAGTTAGGAATGGGTTTTTTCAAGGAAAAATAACCTGAAGCAGTGTCCTTCTAAGGAGAGAACTTAATGTTTCCAAAGCGCCACTGATGGATAGCCATGATGCAGCAAAGAAAAGTTCTAGATTATGATTGTCAGGGTAGTACAGTAGTTAGGAATGGGTTTTTTCAAGGAAAAAGAACCTGAAGCAGTGTCCTTCTAAGGAGAGAACTTAATGTTTCCAAAGCGCCACTGATGGATAGCCATGATGCAGCAAAGAAAAGTTCTAGATTATGATTGTCAGGGTAGTACAGTAGTTAGGAATGGGTTTTTTCAAGGAAAAATAACCTGAAGCAGTGTCCTTCTAAGGAGAGAACTTAATGTTTCCAAAGCGCCACTGATGGATAGCCATGATGCAGCAAAGAAAAGTTTTAGATTATGATTGTCAGGGTAGTACAGTAGGTAACATTCCCTCTCCCCAAACACACACACACACACACACACACACAAACAACACGCACACGCACGAAAAATAAAACTTTAGAAATGATGGATAACAAGCACAACGTGATCCTAGACTTTGATATTCTGGTAACTCGTAATGAATTATAAATGACTAGAAAAGATACACTCCCACTAAAGATGTCACATGACTACATGAGTAGGTTGTATCACATTTTATACAGCCTAAATGCCAACAGATGGTCCATATCAAGGAAGTAGCAGCTACATTACTCAAATTGACATCCTAACATAGATATAAACATCTAACATGTCACTTAAGACTAAAGCATGCAAACTTGTATACATACCCATATCCAACACTAGTAACCGGAGTCTAAAGTGACGTTCACCAATCCCAGTCAAAATCCTAAAACCTTTTTAACACACACAGAAGATATAACTAATATATCGCTATCGATTAGGCAGCTTCTCCTGCAATCATTGTACATTAAGACCTGTAAGATCCCAAGGAATTACAGAGCTGAAGCATCTGCAATCATTGTACATTAAGACCTGTAAGATCCCAAGGAATTACAGAGCTGAAGCATCCCACTAATCAAGATTCAAGCATCACATTTCAGAAGATATAAAAAAAATCACTTAAATTTTACCACTAAAACCTTTTTCCAATATACTCCAAAAAAATTCGCCACAAATGCAAATTATCTCTCTTCCAAAATCACCACCATATCTGAAAAATCGAAAATGCTCAACAGTAGATACATTGAAGTGTTGATATACTTACATCTTTTCCCAATTGAACCATATTATCAGCTAATCTTCGAATCTCTTTCGCCTACAAATGCAAATTCAGCTAAATAAATTACCTTTTAATCAACAAGAAACGAACTTAAACATTCAATTATTTTGGGGAAGCTAAAACCCTAGATCATAAACCCTAAAAAAGGCTTTATCATATTTGAGGTTTCAATTTAAAAAATGAGAAAAATGAGGAGAGAGAAAAGCTAACCTTTGCAACAGTTGTCTCTATACGCTCATGTTTCACCAATTGAGACACCATTGTTCTACACTTCACATCAAGTTCATCATTAACAAAAAAAATTTAAACAAAACAAAATTCAAATTTTTTTTGGAGAGAGAAAATAAGAACCTGAGCATGGACATACGGTGACCTGTAGGTCGATTGAGCTTCCTAAACTTCGTCATTGTAATTTTAGGAGAGAGAAAGAGCGAAGCAACTTAGAGCGAAGCAATTGAGTAGAACGAAGAAGAGTAGGAGAGAGAAACAACTGCAGGCGTTTTATAGTTTTATGGTATTGGGTGGGCTTTATATTGTTCAACCATTTCGGGTTAAAGCCCAAATTATATGCTCTTTTTTTATTGGGCTGGTCCAAGTATTTTTTTTGTTTTCTTAAGATATAAAACAAGTACTTCAAATAAAAGTTATTGATCATAGGATGACAATCTATTTAGCTTCTAAAATCTCGAGAAATGACACCCAAATATTAGGAATTTTGTCTACATCACTAGTTCACTGCACACAAAAATATATATACGTTAATCATAAAAGTTGACATAGTGTATTATACATTCAGCATCATAACTAATTATAACAAATCCATAGTGAAAAAAAAAATGAGAATTACCTCAACTAAAAATTACATAATAAAACCTCCCCCGGACTCACACTAATTTATCATCTTCCATGAACTTTGAGATAATACATCTTGACAACAATCTAAAGTAAATTCTTCACACATTTATAAATCGTCATAACCGATTACAACACTAATAAGTGAACACCAAAAATTACCAAGTTGCTTGAATGATGCGAAGTATTACACTTTCCTAAAAAAAATGACATTATTTCTTGTGTAATTTTGAATATTTTTGTGTAATTTGAACTACTTTTTACTAACTAGCTATTTTTCTTTCCTTTTTTAGGGGGTTGGGTACGTTGAAATACCTTAAAAGTTTATTGACCATAAGTTGACAACTTATTTAACTGATAAAATTTTGAGGAATGACATCCAAAAATTAATTGGCTCTTCTTGTGGGGACAAATGATTGGATCTTGTTCGTTGAAGCACCTTAGATATTTCGCAAACACGCAAACCTTTTTCATACGGGTGCTAAAGACCGACTGCTTTATGATATCTACTTAGCACTATGCAAGCAACTTGAGCCTAAATTTGACATGGTATCAAATCTTCAATTCTGGAACTCATTTTCTCAAGATTTTCCACAAAATTCGGAGTATTCGCTCTTCAAGACCTGTTCAAATTCCACGATAATCTTCTAGTTTGTTTTTTCCGGATCTTCAACTCACTTGGATTCTTGTTTCTAGAATTGAAATCTTGATTTATTGTTGTTGTTGTTGATAATTAAATTGATACATTCTAGAGTTGCAATTAAAGAATTCTTGATTAGAATTCGATTGTGTTGAAATTGGAGATTAATTATTAATTATTGAAAGCAATTTATTGCCGATCAATCTTAGTGAAGTTTGAGTTGCATAAGCATAATCTGGTTGATTTAATTGGAATTACCTCTTCAAATTTTCAGTAATTTTTTTTGTTGATTAAACTTGTTCAAGAATGATTGAACAAAGAAATAATGATGTATCACCTCAGAGAAAATGCTCGAGTATTATTAGAACCTACACAGGATCCAAATACTGTGTATTACATATATCCAATGATAATAACATTTACAAGTTTATTTATGAGGTTTTTGATGGAGAAGGATATAGTTCGTGGGAAAGATTAATGGTTTTAGGATTATCCACTAAGAACAAGATGTCTTTTGTTGATGGAACGTTGGAAAAGCCTCCAATAACTGATAAGTATTACAAAAGCATGGATTACATTGGATGGATTTTGGGAGTCTTAGCACCTGTCACTAAGAAGAGTGTGTTCTTCTATAAAAGTGCAAGAGAATTGTGGAAGGATTTGGAATATAGGTATGGTCAAGTGTCTTCTACCCAGTTGTATGCACTTCAGGAGGAGTTGTGTTGTGCATCAAGAGAATGAAAGTGTTGCAGAATTTTTGGCCAAGATTAAGGTGATATGGGATGAGTTTGATGATATAAGCCCCATGCTAATATGTGAGTGTGCTGGTTGCACCTGTAATCTTACAGGTTGATGAAGTAACTCTTAGTTTTTTGTATGAGAGAAATTGGGGATCGTGCACTGAGAGGTGAGAATCGAACCCCTATCACAGGTAAAAGGAAAGCGCCATAACCACTAAACCAACATTGATTCCCACATGTTGTTATACATATATATTTCCAAATATCAACTTTATGTAACTTCTACTTGTTTGTAATTATAGATATTGGTCAAAGGTAGTATTGTCTAACTTTGTTGAAGTAAGGATGTGAGCACAAACCTTAAAATATTACTCAAGTATTACATATTGCTACGCCATTTTTTCATAGTCTGATGAACTTTTAATCAAACATTTAATTCAAGCTCTAGCCCTGAATGTAGAATCGCCTTGATGCAAAGAAGTTGGACCATTGGAAAACGTATAAATTAAACATCAAACCATTTTAATGACTATCTCTAGTTTAGAGATACAGATTGCATCTTTTTTTCTGGTCAAAATTCCTATAAAAGGTTCCTATCAACCGTATTATTCTCCAGTTCGAGAAAGGATAAGTAATAAGACTCCCAGTACTCCACATACATGGAACGGGGTCAGCGGTAGAATACATCATCGTAACAATACAATTTATCAAGAAACTCTTCTAGCCATTGCAGCCAGATTCACACGCAATGGTCAAGCAGCAACTTTCTTTGCCGTTACGGAATTCACAATGGTGGCAAACTCAGGACCCTGCATAGAAATACCATCCAATATTAAGAAGCTTCAACATGCATTAGAAACTATGGTGAAAGTGCCATTCACACCCCAAAACAAAAGCTCTTTTTTTCTTTGGACCAGAGAAACATAAGCCTTTTTTAATGCTCATGGTTCCCAACTACATTCTCACATTTCTATATGTTAGTAATTTGTTTATTTAAAAAAAACACCTTTACAAGATCAAGATTATAATTTTAAAAAAGGGAGGAAATCCTCATTAAAACTATTTTTGAGATACTTTTTCACTCTTGTGTGAGCATATCAATGGATAAAGAAATTTCAACAAGATTCCTTCACGTATATTCAGTATCACTAAACAAGGCCATGGGAAGTGACTTCTTGCTGTAGGGTTGTTGATATCTAGTTCAATTGTTCAAGCATCATAAAGACTACATGGAATAACAGAAGGTCGAAACTTTCCTAGCTCAATGTACCGAGTACCCATAGTTTTGAACTCTTTAAGAGCTCAGATACAATATCTTGAGATAGATACAGGAGAGGCCAGTAATAGAACCAAACAGGGATAGTTCAATTGTTCAAGCATCATAAAGACTACATGGAATAACAGAAGGTCGAAACTTTCCTAGCTCAATGTACCGAGTACCCATAGTTTTGAACTCTTTAAGAGCTCAGCTACAATATCTTGAGATAGATACAGGGAGAGGCCAGTAATAGAACCAAACATGGCAGGCAGTGAGTAATAAACCTATATTAGCTGCTTCTTGGAAAGGGTGTTCATGATTGGCAAGAAGTTCAGTCTCTGAGGAGTTACTGACAGGATACTACCAAGGCATTTACTATAGCAGTTATCTTCACAGGATGTTATGTCATATAGTAAAGAGCATGCCTAGTTGGTTGGTTAATGAATCACGGCAACTGTACCCTGTGGCTCACGAATGGCCAGGTTTGTGAAGGTCAAGATGTCCAATCCTTACCCCAAGGCCCATGCCAGGCCAAAACTAGAACTTTTGTGTAATCTATACACTGTCATCTATCTTGTATATTTCTCTTCCTCCACTAATTTCCAGCTGATCCAACCAGAGAGCACCCAGAATTCCTTTAATATATTAGGGGTCCGTTTGGTTTAATGGAAAACATTTTCCATGACAAATATTTTCCGTTGGAAAATGCAAGTATTAGTTTTCCTTTGTTTGGTTTGATGGAAAATTATTAAGTTGTTTCCATGAAAAATATATTCCGTTGGAAAACGCGAATGAATATTAGTTTTCTTTTGTTTGGTTTGTTGGAAAACTATTAAGCTAAGAAGGGAAAAATGGAGATGCTGAGAATGAGAAAGTGGAGGATAATGGTTTTCCTTCAAATATTGGAGGAAATTGTTGATAAAGGGGGTGGAAAACTCTTTTCCACCTTAGTTTTCCTTTAAATCCCTTGTCCAACCAAAAAATGGAAAAGGGGGAAATCGCTTTTCCTGGAATACATTTTCCTCCAAAACAGATGGAGCCTGAGGATATCTTTAGGGGGAAAAAGGGACATGAAAGGAGGGAGGGGAAGAGGGAGTTGAAACAATGCTAGTACCTTCAAAGAAGCTCCCCACAAGAAAGCCGTCTATGTCTTCTTTTTTTGCAAGCTCTGCACAGTTGCCTCCGTTAACCGACCCTGTAAGCATATAAATATAAGTCAGCACACTCGGTAATATTTTACATACTATTTACTACCTAAATCTAACAACCAATTAAGAGCAGATTAATCACAAAATCAACTAATCTGCTAAATGCTGAGGTGCAATAATTCCATGACATAATTCCTAATCTCCCCGTAAACTGCGATCCGAAAAGTGAATTATGGTCGGTACCCGCTATTTTACCCATTTGGGCAAACCGCAAACTGAAAAAGCGAATAATATAGCGAATTATGTTACACTGCTGAGGATACTGCCAGCCTGCCAGGGGCTAAGGGCAATTTTATCTTGGACAAATAAGCAGGGTCCTACGCTAGCCTAAGCTTCAGACTTATTCCTTCATGCAATTCAATGGGCTCTCAAGCCAATGGGTTTCAACTTTCAACCCTACCGAGTTACTTCCGTCAAAAAAAACGGGTTAAGACGCGACAAAAAAATAAGGGCCACCAGAAAGCAAATCAAGTGCGAATTCTCAGAGGTAGGAAATGATTTTGACTGATATAAGTGTGAAATTTAAGAGTCCAAATGAGCTTTTTTTCTAAAGAGTAAAAGGGTAGGTGAAAGTACATGGAGAGCCAACCCAGAGTCTGAAGTGAGTCTAAAGCTCGAACTCAGTCAGGAATAAGCAAACATTTTACATGTAGCATATAACCTTGCATACATTGAATGCAAAACCATAGAACATGCGTAGTATACAACCCTCTTTCAGTAGGAAGATAAGCAAGTGCTGCAACATTAATTTCAGACATAAATCAACCAAGAAATGACTTGCTTACTATGGTAGTATGGTGCCAGGGGAACACAGAGAGGGCAGGAGCCGTTTAAAAAAAGAAGTGTAAACATGAACAAAAATACCCTTCTTCTTTCCCAATTTTTTATCCCCTCTCCCCCCTTCTCGTACAACGATAGAGATGCAGAGGGCCGCCAGAAAGATTCCCCCAGATGGGGGCCATCACTATCTTTTCAGACCACATGATTGAAAATAAACAGGCATTGCGGCACAAATCACAACACCCCATGTTTGATACCTTAGCTGCATCAAACACCAGGACAAACAATTTACATATAATTTACGCACGAAAAAAATGGCACTATGCATACCGTATATAATGCGTGTCTTAGAAGCAACTTCTTCAGAAACATTCTTTTTAAGCCAATCCCGAACAGCAACATGTACCTCCTGAGCCTGGTCCGGCGAAGCTATTTACCAGTTCCAATGGCCCATACAGGTTCGTACGATGACAACATTTTCCAGCTAGGCAACGCATCTGCACATGTGGAAACCACCATGTACTCAAGAACTTTAATTTCCTCTCAAACATCAAAGTTAGAACAATATAACAGATATTACAAAAGTCTTCAGTTCGACTGAATCACTGAACGATACTTTGCCCTGCAAAAGCCTTCAGTTGCTGATAGCATACATCAAAAGTCTTTCCCCGCTTCTCTCTCAACAGCTCCCCAATACAAGCTATCACTCCGAGACTTTGCTAAGAGCATGTGCAGCCTTTTTTCCCTAGTAAACTGAATGCAATAGATCGCATTATAGACTATAGAGTATAGCAACTTAATTTCACTATAGAGTACAGGAACAGATCTTTTATAGAATAAGGTTAGAGTATTCTGATATCACCCTTTCATATACAGTAAGAAATTTACCTCGTCCTTTTCTCCAATAACATGTCTTTCTCAGAATGCCCAAGAATCACCCACTGGCAGCCAAGATCTTTTCAATTGTTCAGC